>OX336421.1:21751082-22351082 GCA_946903255.1 Schistosoma spindalis | reverse complement strand
CGGCCGTTTCGTCCTATTGTGGGACATCCAGTGCTTCCAGGTTTTCCATGATGGTCTGGCTTCAACTGACTCATAATTTTAATCATTGAAATTACTACAATCTCCACAAAACCCCTTCTGATATGATTATTTTCATTATACAATGAAGAATGATGGAAAAGTATTAAGAAAATCACATAGCAATAGATTGCTGTTTTTTGGGAGGGGGTGATTTTAAACGTAATTGGATATCATATTCGTAAATCAATAAATAAAAAAAACACTTGCATTATTGATTAGATTTCTTGTAATGGTAATAAAAAAAATTTTTCCAAAAATTTAAAGGGTTATATTTTACTTTTGGATTAAATCTAGTTGAATACTTCTTTGGATTATATATATATATATATATAGTGACTGATATTGACATAAGACAACTCGTAAAATAAACTGGAACTAAAAGGTTAAGTGTGAGACTATATCTGAAAAAGAAGACACTTATATTCGATCCTGGTCCAGACGTTTAGGACGATGGGCGGAATACTTTAAGGAGTAGTTCAGCTTACCTTCAGCTACTCTACAACTACCCACCATTCCCAGTAAGCTTGAAGGGAACATTGAAGTAGGTCCCTCAACTCTATAACTAATCTGAAACGAGGAAGAGTAGCTGGTCCAAATGGATTGGCTCCGGAGGTTTTTAAGTATAGTGGTCTAATTTTAGCGATTAGATTGACTAACATTTTAATTAAAATCTGGGAGGTGCATGGTCCTAGGTTGTAACTGACTGACTGACTGACTGATTGATATTAACTAAAATATAAGTAGTCTCTGAATATTTCTCAAAATCTATATAATCTATCTCTTTTCATATGAATTATTGTGATGTGTGCTACTTATATCGATATAAGTAGTATAGATTAGAATATCTGATATCAGAAGATGGAGAAAGAAAGAACAAGAACAGGAAGCAATTAGTATAAAAATACAGAAACAATCAAGTCTGAAATGATTGACTGATATTTACAAACGAAACAATCAAGTTTGAGAAAATTGATTGACTGTATGTTCTGTAATATTGCATTGAAATACATTCGATTATCCTCACTTGCGTTCTCATTCATAACACTATATGTAACAAAAAAATGTAAATCATTAGTATTATAGATCATGATAAGATCTATAAAGTATATTGTCAAAATTATCCATAGTTCACATTTCTTTAACTAAGGCAAAACTCTTATGATATTTCAATGAATATCATTGTACTACTAATCATAACTACTTACAACTACTGATAAACATTAATTTTAGTTTATTCTATATTCAATTTAAATGAATAATGTTTCTTTAAACGTATAATTTATCATCAGTAGTTATCTTATAATTTTATCTTTCATAACTGGTTCAACACAACAAAATGAAATGAATCAATTATGTGATATATTAGGGAAGACATTGGTTGATTCGTTGAGTTTTCATTTGCTTATAGTGTTTTTCATGGGTTATATTAAAGAACACGAATAGTTTTATGAATATCACTTATCAAGAATGTGTGATTAACTGTCTCATACTTTATATGGTTAAACTCTAGAGGTCACACTTTCTTACTGGAACCATGTCAGCCGTGTGACAGCTATGCACCATAGGGAAGGGACGATCGTTAATTTTGTATAAATGTTATTTCCTATTTTATGATATGATACAGTCTGTTTGACTGGTATACGGGCCAAGCATGTTTGAAATAAATGATTCGCATAGTGGAAGCTGGTATTAGTGTTTTGGACTCAACCGGCAAGGTTAAGAGGGAAAAGGACTGATAACGACGGTAGGCTTCTCATACCATTCGAACGTCATTGAGTTAGCACAATACTAAGATTGAATAAGTCGTATTCCGATTGACGAATAAATTACACGATAATTAGCCGGTCTTAAACCCACAACAGATAGACTTGTCGTAAGTGATCATATCTTAAGAAATTGTAACATAATAATAATGTATTCAGTAAGATTATTAATAGTAACCATTAGATTGTACTTACTTACTTACTTACGCCTGTTACTCCCAATGGAGCATAGGCCGCCGACCAGCATTCTCCAACCCACTCTGTCCTGGGCCTTCTTATCTAGTTCCATACAATTCTTGTTCATTTTTCTCATATCTATCTTCATTTCTCGGCGTAATGTGTTCTTCGGTCTTGCTCTCCTCCTTCGACCTTCAGGATTTCATGTGAGGGCTTGTCTTGTGACGTAGTTTGGTGCTTTCCTCAATGTGTGTCCTATCCACTTCCACCTCTTCTTCCTGATTTCTTCCTCCGCTGGGATCTGGTTTGTTCTCTCCCACAGTAGGTTGTTGCTAATAGTGTCTGGCCAACGGATCTGAAGTATTTTGCGTAGACAACTGTTAATAAACACCTGTATCTTCTGGATAATGGTTTTTGTAGTTCTCCAGGTTTCGGCCCCATACAGTAGAACCGTTTTGACATTTGTATTGAAAATTCTGACTTTGGTGTTGGTTGCCAATTGTTTTGAGTTCCAGATGTTCTTCAGTTGTAAATATGCTGCTCTTGCTTTGCCAATCCGTGCCTTCACATCTGCATCAGATCCACCGTGTTCATCGATGATACTGCCCAAATATGTAAAGGTTTTTACATCTTCCAAAGCTTCTCCGTCAATTGTGATTGAATTGGTGCATGCTGTGTTGTATCGAAGAATCTTGCTTTTCCCTTTGTGTATATTGAGACCTATTGCTGCTGAGGCAGCTGCTACACTAGTTGTCTTCTCCTGCATTTGTTGTTGCGTATGCGATAGAAGAGCCAGATCATCTGCAAAGTCCAGATCATCCAATTGCATCCTAGCTATCCACTGTATCCCGTGCTTCCCTTCAGATGTTGATGTCTTCATGATCTAGTCGATCATCAGGAGAAAGAGAAAGGGTGAGAGTAAGCAACCTTGCCTGACACCGGTCTTTACTTCGAACGACTTTGTCAACTGTCCTCCATGAACGATTTTGCAGTTTAATCCATCATAGGAATTCTGTATGATATTGACTATCTTCTGAGGCACGCCGTAGTGTCGAAGAAGCTTCCATAGGGTTGTTCTGTCCACGCTATCAAATGCTTTTTCGTAGCCGATGAAGTTGATATAGAGTGATGAATTCCATTCAATTGATTGTTCCACAATGATCCGTAGAGTTGCGATTTGGTCTGTGCACGATCTATCCTTACGGAAACCTGCCTGTTGGTCTCGAAGTTGGGCGTCTATGGAGTCCTTCATCCTGTTTAACAATACCCTGTTGAAGACTTTTCCTGGTATTGAAAGAAGAGTGATTCCCCTGTAGTTGTCACAGTTGCTGAGATCGCCTTTCTTTGGTATTTTGACTAGAAGTCCTTCTTTCCAGTCTTTTGGTACTTGTTCTTCATCCCAGATCTTTCTGAAGAGATTGTACACAGGACTTATTACATAAGTCGCTTTTATTTATCTGAAGGGTTTGTTACTCCTTTACATTTAATAAATTTCACGGAAAAAAAAGATAATGATTTACCTTTATGGAAATAATGATAGAACGGAAGCTGTAAAACTAAAATATACTACTTAGTAACTATTTGTGGTATCTCACGTGGGTTCACAAGTTAATCCCCCTCCCCAAAAAATGATCTATTGTCTTGTATTACGCAATTATTTTTAAAAGAAAAAAGAAAAGAAAAGAAAGGAAGTTACTTACTTTTTTTTTCTTAAGAATACGCTTGATTAGTAACATTGTTTTTTCTTCATGAAACATATGTTTAATGAACTGGAAAAAAGTTCATAGATCACATGTGTTTGTTTAATGTTTATAGTATTTATTATGTATATGGATAAGTTAAAGTTGTGTAAGCGATAAGGAGAAAGCATAACTTGATATCTATTTCAATGCTGGTAATCCTGATAATCGACTGGATCATGAAGACGTCAACATCTAAGGGGGAAGCATGGAATACAGTGGACACAAAACAACAAATACAGGAGAAATCGACCACTGTAGCGACGGCCTCAGAAGCAGTAGTTATTAACACAGTGGATCTGATGCAGATATGAAGGAGTGAATCGGCAATGCAAGAGCAGAATATCTGCAACAGAAGAATATCTGAAACTCAAAACAACTGTCTGTTAACCAACACCAAAGTTAGTATTTTCAATACAAATATCAAGACAGTTCTACTGTATAGGGCGGAAAGTTGGAAAATTACGGAAGCCATCACTTATAGATATATACATACAAGTGTTTATTACCGGTTGTCTACGCAAAATACTTCGAATCCGTTGGTCAGACACTATTAGCAACAACCTACTGTGGGAGAGAACAAATCAGATTCCAGTGGAGGAAGAAATCCGGAATAAGTGCTGGAAGTGGATAGGGTACACATTGAGGAAGACACCAAACTTCGTCACAAAGCAAGCCCTTACTTGAAATCATCAAGGCCAAAGGACGAGGGGGAGAACAGATAACACATTACGCCGAAAGAGGGAGACAGACATGAGGAGAATGAACAATAATTGGTTGAAACTAAAAATGAGGGCCCATGACAGAATGGGTTGGAGAATGCTGGTTGGTGGTTTATGCTCCATTGGGAGTAACAGGCGTAAGTATGTAAGTAAATTTCAATAGTGCTTGTCAGTAGCGAGTACCCTAAACTGTCGTGGAACTAAAGCTACTTTTAGAATTAAAATATACATCAATACTCATCGTATGTTTTAAGGTGAATAATACTGAAACACATTGTATTAAAATGTAACTATACCTCAGAAGTCCATTACCACGAATGCAAATACAGGTTAACTATTAGATACCTGCTCAATGATCTAGGGCTTAAACTTTCGTATGGGATACTGAAAGTCTTGTGTTTGATTGCAGGTTGTGTATTAGTAGATGCGGATTGTTGAAAAATCCCATACTCGAACGAAACGGGTTTCCAGTGCTTTCAAGTTTTCAGTGCATGTCTAATTTACTCAATTTTATTGTTATTTTTAAGATAAAATTAGATATTCTTCTTCTAGTCTCACTAAGTGGTTCCCCCTTCCAGGGTTTGTTAATAATATGATTTATACTTATATTGTAGTGAACGAGAATAAACAAGTGGGGACTAATCAAATGTCTTTCAACACTCATATTACAAAACATCTTAGTAAAATCTGAGAACCATATAGTAAATAATTTACTTATAAAATGTCAATCAATTGTCTCAAACATCATTGTTCCTTTGTTTTCACAGTAATCATTCTTTGTTCTCATTCCCTTTTCTTTAATCTTTTTAACCTTCCGCCGTCAGACATTTCACTTTCAACTAATGATACATACTACTTATATATGTCAATATCAGTAGTACATATCACAATATCTTCATGAAATTAATTTAATAAATATTTGACCTCATAATCATTAGTTTCTTTATAAACACAACAAAACCATTCCAAAATCACATTTTTCTAAATAGTTTATATATAACAAAGACATCATGAAATAGCATAATTCTGTTTTATGATAATGTTCATTTATCACAATATACATAGTTGTATATATGTTTATAAGAACCTAATAGATGGAACCTTCTCTATTGTATGATTGTAGTAGTGAGTATATATATATATATATATATATATATATATGCATGATGATTTAGAATGATGACGAAATCAGCACAGACTTACTTACTTACGCCTGTTACTCCCAATGGAGCATAGGCCGCCGACCAGCATTCTATAACCCACTCTGTCCTGGGCCAAATCAGTACAGAACAATACACAAAATAATTCATTACTATTGTGTACAGTAAGATTCCATAATAATAAGCTTACTGTTTTAACCTTTTACAATTTTATTAGATTGAATCTAAACTAAACATTTTGAATGCTGTTGTTGTTGTCATGATCAATTTGGTAGTTAAGAGAATGTTAAGTCTATTATTTATTTACTTACATACTTAATAACTTACGCCTGTTATTTCAAATGGAGCATAGGCCGCCGACCAGCATTCTCCAACCCACTCTGTTCTGGGCCTTCGTTTTTAGTTCTATCCAATTGTTGTTTATTCTTCTCATGTCTATCTCCATTACTCAACGTAATGTGTTGGTTGGTCTTCCTCTCCTCCTTCGGCTTTGAGGATTCCATGTGATGGCTTGTCTTGTGATGCAGTTGGATATTTTTCTCGATATGTGTCCTATCCACTTCTAGTGATAGTGCTACAAGTATATGTCAGTGTTTCATTTACTGTAAACTTTTAATATGTATATTCGAATTATCAGAAAGGGATATTGTGGAGATTTTAATAGTTTAGTAGTTGGATTCATGAGTCAATTAAAACCTTGAGGCGTCTGACGGCTATTTAGTCCTGGTATGAGATCGAAGGTTGTGGGTTCAAATCCTGAGAATGTGATCGTGAGTGCTCAATGCTGATGAGTCTTGTATCAGGACGAAATGGCCATCTAGTGCTTCCAGGTTTTCCATCGTGGTCTAGCTTTAATGGACCCATAAATTCAACATATTTTAATTAATAACATAATCGTAATAACATAAAACAAATAGCTGACAGTCTTTCGGAGTTCGATTTTTAATAATTAGGAGATAAAAGAACATATTTATGATTGTACATATGTAAACGTTAACTTATTGAAGATGATTTCTTTTACTTCGACAATCCAGATGATAATTAACTTGATTAAAAAACAATTAATGTTTTTATTAAATTTAGTCATTTACTTGTGATACCATTTTCAATAGAACGGTAGATTCAGTTAAGCCCCCAAATGCCCTGATACGACCGAGAGTGAGGAGAGTCAGCTCTTCCTGTCCAAATGCTCTCAAATGGCCACGTACATACAACCACTATTAGGAAAGTCCTACTCACTGCCTTCTCGCGACATCACTGTTGTTTACGAGACTGTGAGGACGAATAGTGAATTTCCGCGATTTAAGCGGGTTAGTGGACACGGATATTCCACCTTGAGAAGTTAGAAAACCCTGATTCCAAATCAATGGTGTACAGGGGCTCCAGGATCCTGAAGGAACAAAATGGATCCTGAACCAATTATTGGTCACCGGCTACCATGTGACTGTATCTCCTGACATTGCTCCACTGACTTATGGATTAGACATTTAAGTTAAAGGCTCAGAATTTGGCCCCCTCAGAAAACCATCTGCTTCGGTTTGGGAACCCGGGCAGTATCCCAGCCCTCACACGAATCGAATTACTGATGTGACGCATATGTATTTGATGTTTTCTTGTACCAATATTTACGTGTTTAAATAAATAAATAATAGATTCGGTTTACCAAGCTTTCTAGTAAACCTCCGGCTAAATCTACACAACAACTTTACGTACAAAATATCTAAAGTATTCATAGCATTTTAGATAGTGTTGGGCTTCCGGAAAGTTCTGGAACATTACTAAACATAGTAGCAGTATAGGTAATCCTTCAATCAAAAATGGAGCATGTGACTTTTCACTTTCTAAATGATTTTAGCCAAATGTCTTTTGTATGCTCATTAGATAAGATGATTCTTAACGTTTTCAAAGCATTTTTTGACTTTTTTCAAAGGAATTTTCCAGATCACTTTAACCACTAGAGAGTACATACTATAAATATTAGGCTTAGTCAAGACTATGTGGTAAATTAGAATAATACATTACGTTTGATTAAGGTTTCTACATACATAATTATGTCATTTAGACTAATTCTGCAATAATATTACTACAAAGGTTAATCTATTTCAATAAGATGGTCAATTTGAATTAATTTGTATATGAATTGATTAATACATGTGAGAGCAATCTCTAGTTAAGTCAGAAGATAAGGAATGAATAAGGAGTTATGAGGTGTCGTGAGATGTCTGGGACATGTGTTGCGCATGCCCGACCACCGACTGCCTCGAGGTGCGATGTTTTATGGTGTAAGAGTAGGTTGAAAGAAAGCTAGGGGTAGCCAGACCAAAACATGACACAAATCCATGAAGTCACTGACAAGTGAACTGAGCCATGTAGGTAGATGTAAATTACCTGGTTGGGATCCGCGGGATGATAGCAACCGATGGTTAGAGACGTTGAATGACATGGCTTAAAATCGTTTGCAATGGTACAGGTACATCCATTCTTTGTGTTCTCTCAAACTCTAATCTTCTGAATTCTTCATGTCCCTTCCCTTTTTCTTTTTCCGAATTTATTCCACTGGATTATACTCCTTGAATAACATCTTCAAACCCTAATATTTCTGATTAATGCTTATACTCTTACTACCTCTACCCCTACGGGATTTGAATCAACAATTGTATCTGTATGCTAAAGCGGTATGGCAACTTGAACTGACGTACGTACGTACGAAGTTCTACGTTGTTACTGACTGACTGAAGGAGTTATGTTGGCTAAGTAATATGAACTGTATACAAAACGCATATATATATATATATATATATATATATATATATATATATATATCAATAGTTGAAATCATGAATCAATTGAAGCTAGACCACCATGGAAAACCTGGAAGCACTGGACAGCCGTTTCGTCCTAGTATGGGACTCCTCAGCAGTGAGCGTCCACGATCCCACCCCCGCGGGATTCGAACCCAGGACCAATTTTTTCATGATTTCAACTATTGAAATTAACAATTCTCCACAAAACCCATTCTAGTAATAATCATCTGCTCACTGGTGACTGACTTCAAGAGATACTCCTGGAGTTCTAGTGAGAAGCCGTGACCAGTGGAGTTCAACCAGGTCTGTTGTGAGATATCAGCTCACTGAAGACAATGGTGACGGTGGCGCAACTTCGTGGATTAGTTGAAGTTAGACATTAACACCGTTGGATGCCGGCCGGCTCACCTACAAACACCTACGTCTTATCCACTTAACTATAATTAGTATATATATATATATATATATATATATATATATATATATATATATATATATAAGTCTTAATGCATCTTTACCAGCATTACTTATACAATCTGGATTAGTTTTATTCAATAAACCTTTTATCAAACTAGACAGAAATGAAGCAAAAGATAAATGTTTATTATTTATTGTAATTAAACTATTCTAAGTTAAAAATTCACTTGATATTGTTTGTTTGAATCTTCCCATTAATGTTTAAGACTGTAATTGATCAGTGTTTTATTGGAATATGTGCATACTGTGAGTATTGCCTCGATATTATCTTACTTCATAAGTATTATATGAAAAGATGGATATTGGCTAGCAAGAGTCAATAGATAAGTGAATAATATGATGACGTTTGAAGTGAACGGTACTGAGTTCGAGTCTCAGAGTGAATATCAACTCTCAAATGTAGGTATATCTAGCTGACAAGTGCTAAACACACATCCTGTATTCCATTGCTAGACATTATCCATCTATGCTTATTTTAAGTTAGTGCTTATTTTATAGTTATGTTTAAGTCATCTAAATTATGAGAACATTTATAATTGTGAATTAATCACGATATGAATTAGTTGATAAGTTCTATTTAATTCTCCCATATTTCGTTTTCTTTTCTTTTTCTCCCTAAAATATATCATGATAGATATAAATATAAATTATGATGTCGTGTTAATAAATAATTTATATTATGAGAAAGAGAGGGGGGGGGATGTGTGTGTGTGAAAATTATAGTAATTTAATAGTTGAATTCATGTGTCCTTTTTTTTGATTATAATCATCATGTACTCATTAGTGACTGATTTCAAGAGATATTTTCTAAAGCTGTAACCAATGGAGTTTAACTGTGTCTGTTGTAATACAATAACTCATTGAAGACAATAATGAATGGTGGTACAGTCTTATGAATTAGTTAAAGTTAGATATTAAAACAGTTGGATGCCAATTCGCAAATAAGACAGAGGGTTCAGAGTTCGAATCCCAAAAAACGGGATCTTAGATGTACACAGCTGAGGAGTCCCATAATAGGACGAAACGTCTGTCCAATACTTCCAGATTTTCTATGATGGATTCATGAATTCAATTATTAATTACTTTATCGTTTCACTATAATAATAATAATAATAATAAATAAATTACATCTTTCTTTCACTCCCACAAGTAATTATTATGTAAACATATTTCATTAGCTAAATGAAAACAGAAAAACAAAAACAAACTAAAAAAAGTAGATGTCACGGAAGAACTCATTTTTGTTTTTTATAATATTCCAATGGAATATATATATATATATATATATATATATATATATCAATGATTAAGATCATAAGTCAGTTGGAGCTAGACCACCATGGAAAACCTGGAAGCACTGGACGGCCGTTTCGTCCTATTATGGGACTCCTCAGCAGTGCGCATACACGACCTCGCCCCCTGCGAGATTTGAACCCAGGACATATTGGTTCCGCTAGACCACACGGTGTTAATGTCTAACTTCAACTAATCCACCAAATCGAGCGACACATCCACCATTGTCTTCAATGAGTTACTATTTCACAACTAACTCTATTGAACTACACTGGTCACTACTTCTCACTAGAACTCCAGGATATACCTCTTGAAGTCAGTCTCTAGTGATCCTAATCATTGAAATTACTACAATCTCTACAAAACCCCTTCTGATATATATATATATATATGCAGGTTCTTTCATGGGATTCCATTGAAGTTTTAAAAAAGTTTATCTAAACCATGTGAATTTTTCTTGACTGATATTTGATAGATTTTTTTGTTTTTCTATTTTCTGTTTTTTTGTTTTTCTTTTTTCTGTTTTTTTTTCGTTTATGTTTTAATGTTAATAGGTGAATTAACACCAGTTATATTGTTTTCATTAGAATGTATACTATTATAAGAATTATGTAATATTATAAGAATAACCATTACTGGCTGCCTATTGAAAGAACATCATTATTGTTGTTAAGAGTTTTTGACTTATGGAAATGAATTAAGTCATGTGTAAGATAGAAGTTTAACTAAGAAGCATTGGATGGTTACTTTTTTTGTCTTGGAATGGGATCTTTCAACAGTGTGTATCCAAGTACTCTGACACAGGAAGTTGAATTCTTGGCTTCAGGTCTCGTATCAGTCAGTCAGATAGAACGTAGGATCAGGCATATATATATATATATACATCGGTCCAAGTTGCCATACCGCATTAGCACAACAAGATGAACACCAAATTCATGGAAGTAGTTAATTCAATGGTAATAATATATAAAAGAAATATTGCATATAAGGACATAGTGTGGTGTGTGGTACTTATGTAGACATAAGTAGTATATGACGTGAGTACTGAACAGAATGTCTGGCAGCAGAGAGACAACAGGATCGAACAATAAAGAATGAAGAAAGAATGCAATTTGTATGAAAATGCAGGAACAAAGGGATTTTGAGTCATTTGAGACAATTGATGAACAATTTGCAAATCAACGGTTTAATATATGGTTGTTGGATTTTACTGACTAGTTCTGTAATTTGTTGTTAATTACATTAGATAGTCCCCCATTGTTCTGTTCACTTCAATAGTATTACTTCGTAGAAAGAAAGATTTAAAGCGATTTTAATCTCGTAGTTTAAAGGAAGACACAGAGTGTATACACCTAGGCCATTGTTATAGATTCTGAAACATGTCACACACAGTCTCCAATCATTGGTTACAAGATTGAGGCGCACTCCAGTCAAGTAGTCTGCATTGACTGACATGGCTCAGATCAGAAGTTAGTAACTTCAAAATACTGATGCCACGTTTTGGCTGGTTTGGCCATCCCTAACCTTCTTCCAACCGTCTCCAACACTAATCAGCATTGTGCGTCGTGGTAATCAGTGTTGAAGTATACGTAACACATAACCCAATTATCTCAGTCAATGAAGATTCACAACCTCACCAACTGATTTACCATTTTCCATTAAGACTGTGTGTCTAACCTCACTATTACTTATCCGGTGATCCCAGGAGATTCTTGCATTATTTCTAAGGCATCTGTGGTCAAATACTAGTAGTAGGTCTCATGTGAGAACGCTTGACCTCCAGATCACTGATGTAATGGTGTACAAGTATAACTTCATTCAGTGTACGATATTGTATGTGGGTATTGAATGTGGACTGTTGAGGAGTCCCATATAAGGATTCGCAAAATGTCAATCAATCGTCTCAGACTTTAGTGTTCTTTCGTTTCCACACTAATCATTCCCTGTTCTCATTCCCTTTTCTTTGATTTTCTTAACCTTCTGTGGCCAGACATTTCAGTTTAGATTGATGATCCATGCTACATATATATGTCGACATCAGTAGCACACATCACAATTTCAGCCGGTTATGAAAGTCACATGTTATTATAATCATTTATTACAATCTACGAATCATAAAACCAGCTTTGTTTACCTAATATAGTTCAATTACCAAGAAAAAAATAATTGTCTTGACGATATAATATACCCAAACTATTGATATTAAGTACCTAATCAAACAGAAATAAGCGAAACGGAGGTTGGATTGTAAACCTACTACTTGTGTATTTCCACTATTAAACCACTACATCTAAATGTGTTTCTTTACTTGTAATGATGTTTACAATACATTTTAAAATTCACTTGGCATTGTTTACTTGATCAGTTTCTTATGGGTACATGTGCATAGTATGCGTATTGCCTCGATATTACCTTAGTTCATAAGCATTATAAGCAAAGATGGATAATCGAAAGCAATGGAAACTAGGAAGCCCGATTCGTCTTATTTTAAACTCGTCAGTTAGATGTACTTGCATCCCAAAACTGATATTCACTCCAGAACTCAAATCCAGAACCATTCGCTTTAGACACCATCGCATTACCTATTACACAAGCAAAAAGGTTATCAGGACTCAATAGATAAGTAAATAACATGATGGTATTTGAAGTAAACAGTACTAAGTTGAAGTCCCGATGTGAAAATCAACCACGACATGCAGGTACATCCAGCTGACAAATCCTAAATAGAACGAAACATTCGTCCTGGATTCCACTACCGGCCATAAAACCCATCTTTACTTATCATATATTTTTATTATCAACTATCTAAACTAATGATTTTTAATAGTTGATAACAGAATTCCTGAAAAAAGTCCTGTTTTTTTGTTTTGTTTTAGATAACAGTTGTCTTAACAGCTATTGTTTTTTCTGTTACCATAAATAAAAAGTGTGTGTGTACGTGCGTGCGTGCATGTGTGTGTGTGTATGTTTATTCAGTAATTGTATATATTTATCTAATGTTTTTCTTTACTGACAAACAACTTGTAGAATTAAAATAATCTTTTTTCTGTTTTCTTTTTTCTTTTTCTCTTTTTTTTACTTTTCTTTTTTTTTTGAATAAAAATAAATTAAAACGAATATTGTTTATCATGAGAAAAGCTTTTAAATATGTGTGTATATTTTCTTTTTTTTCTTTTTGACCTAAAAAATTGATTATTATTCTAAAACGTAAAAAGTTTTTAACCCTTTTTTATTTTTTTTTATATTTTTTTTTCTGGAAAAAAAAACGTGATATTGTTTTAATATAGTTTGGTTGTTTTTTTTTTAAGGGTAAAAAGAGGATAAGAGTCATATGTTGTTTATTTATAAGTGTTTAAATACATAAACAATGGTACAAGAAAGCGTTATATAAATCATTCTATGTATGTGAGAGCTGAGATAATGCCTAAGTACCAAAATTGAAGCAGGTGATTTTCTGAGGAATCGACACCTTAAGTCATTGAGTTGAAAGTCTAATCTACAAGGCAATGGAGCAAGATCAGGAGATGCAGTCACATGGTAAGTGGTGACCGATAATTGGTTCATACACCATTTGTTCGTTCAAGATACTGGAGCCTATGTATACCCTATCTTTGCCCGTCAACGATAATACAAATCTTCCACAGTACACGAAGCTCCAAAGTCAGTCTGCTACAACTCATCGATTTATGCTTAACATCATATTTTTTTAGTTAAACAATAAAGTCTACGAATAGACAAAGGGAACATGAATAGGATTATCAATATTATGACTTATTGCAGAAACAATTATGAGGAGACTGAAAGCCTCGACTTTTCCAATGATCAGGCCGAACACGAGGATGTGTTATGTGAAGGACACATTCGTCATCATCAAAAAAGACGATACATAAAACACCTATATTTTGATTGAAAATATCTTTTATGAAATCAAGACCACAATGAAAAAGTATTCAAACAAAAAACCATCACTCTAAGGTGTTTTGAACACCAGAACCCAAACAGGGAAACTAGAGACTTAGGTAATTCGAAAGGCGATCAACATAGACCACGTTCTCGACTACAGAAGCAACAACCCAAGAATTCACAAAATCAATTACAAACAAACACATTCACCGTGAGAGAAAAAAGGGAGAACATCTAATGTCTATTTTCCACACAGCTTCATCAAAGAAATATCTACCCAACTCATCAGTAAAAACTAAAACAAAAATAGGCAGACTGACAAATGGATTATCCTATCATATATAAAGGACAGATCAAAATTTATAACAGAAATAATCAAGCCGTTTGGAATAGGTGTAGGATACAAAATACTTAAATCACTTCAATCAGTCCTATACAAACCAAAGAACAAAATGACAAAGAAAGAAAAACTGGATATCCTCTATAAAATGAAATGTTTCATCTATGAAAAACACTACATCGAAAAATGTAGATGTTACCTTCATTTTCACCTTAATAAATATCAATTAGTGATCAAACGCCATGATATATCTACGCTTTAATCAATGCATATGAACAAATATTGACACATTTATAACTGGAAAAAGGTCAATGTCTTAGATTGAGGAATTATTGGCACTAAAATCAATCAGTAATCAATAAACCCATCAAAATTGATCCAACTTATCAAGCAATCAGAAATAATATGCACAAATATCGGATCAATAATCCAATAGAAGGGAGATACAATCAAAATAAAAAAATGTTTTGAATTATGTTGCAATCCCCCCCTCCTCTGAATAATAAAACTGTTACATTACTATGTATCACAAACAATTCAGGTCACTAATTAAATATACTACTTAAATTCAGAATAATCAAACTCTTTACCTAAGTTTATTTAACATTTACATAAAGAACATTCTTTACAATGTTCAATTTAGCTTTAATCTTTACTAAATTATCTTAAACAAAGATAAAATATCTATCTATTGTTTCCTATTTTCAATGAGTTATTATTGTAAAGACATACAATTAAACAATCATTATAACCCCAAAATTAATAACATTGAAATAGTTGATTAAAATCTTGTGGGTTTGTTTTAGTGATTTTTCAATTGATAACGATTGATTAAACTAAACTCTATGCATTGCTGAAGAGTCCAACAATAGGACGAAACGGTCATCCAATGCTTGCAAGTTTTTCATGATAATCTAGCTTCAAATGATTCAAGAATTCAATCATTACATTATGTAGGAATTGATATAAATTGAAAAAAGCTGTTCAAAGTTATAACACACTAGTTAGCTAACAATAATATTCCAAACTGGGACAAAACCATATTAAATGTTCTCTGGTTTTCTAGAATTTATTCAAACAATAGATAAAGCGTTACGTAAGATAATGAATTGATTAAATTTAGATATTAACTGCTTTAGATGCTGTCTCAGTGGTCTACAAGTGAAACATTCATGCATGAAACAAAAGGTTCTAGCTTGAAATCTCACATATAGGATCGTGGATACACACGGTTGAAGAGTTCTATACTAAGACAAAATAGTCGTTAAGTGTTTACAGGTTTTTAGTTTTGATCTAACTTAGACTGACTTGTGAATAGTTCATTAGTTGAATTGTTTATATTTTTGAATGTTATCAATTTCAACTATTGTGGAAATAGATTGTCCTAATTTTTTTTTTAAATTTTACTTAGAAACAATGACGTTTAATTGATTATTATTTATTAAACTGATTTTTCCCTTTTACAAATTTGTTCTTAGTTTTTTTGGTTAGACTATAATTTATGGAAACCAAAATTACCTTGAAAGGATCTACTTACTTACTTACTTACTTACTTACTTATTTACTTACTTACTTATTTACTAGGGCTAAATAAGGGTTATAAAGCAGTTTAAAGAATAAGGTTTATGATATAAAGTTGATGGTTATGGGTTACGAATTAGATTTACGATTTTTCATCATGAATTGACATTAGCTAACATGCCATATGTTTGAGTGAATTACGCGCCGAAATTTAAGACCTATTATCCTAAATCTGATTGGTTTGTTCATAAATTATAGTCTTGCCATTTTTCTCTACATGTATATCGATTATTTATGTAATATATACCCTTAAGATATGTAATACTAATAATATACACAATGAAAAAAAATGAAGAAGAATAATCTTAGAGAAAATTCAACATAAATGTAAAGCAGCAGCTCGTTCCGTCCTACTTTATGGCAGTGAAACATGACCGGTGAGAGTAGAAGATATTCGTAAGTTACTAGTATTCGATAATAGGTGTCTTCGAAGAATTGCTCGTATATCCTGGGACCATTGAGTAAGCAACTCAATTGTTAGGAAGCGTGTACTAGCTAAGGATGGTAAATCAATTGATGAAGTGGTGAAACATCATCAGTTGAGATGGCTGGGACACGTGTTACGTACGCCCAACCACCGACTACCTCGACGTGCGATGTTCAATGGTATAGGAGTAGGTTGGAGGAAAGCTAGGGGTGGCCAGACCAAAACATGACACAAATCCATGAAGTCACTGACAAGTGAACTGAGTCATGTAGGTAGATGTAAATTACCTGGTTGGGATCCGCAGGATGATAGCAACCGATGGTTAGAGACGTTGAATGACATGGCTTAAAATCTTTTGCAATGGTACAGGTACATCCATTCTTTGTGTTTTCTCAAACTCTAATCTTCTGAATTCTTCATGTCCCTTCCCTTTTTCTTTTTCCAAATTTAGTCCACTGGATTATACTCCTTAACTAACATTTTTAAACCCTAATGTTTCCGATTCCTGTTTATACTCTTACCACCTCTACCACTACGGGATTTGAATCAACAATTGTATCCGTGTGCTAATGTGGTATGGCAACTCGAACAGATGTACGTACGTACGAAGTTCTACGTTGTTACTGACTGAATGAGATAGATTGAATACATCAATTTCGTTTATCAAAACTATTTGTAGACGGTAAGTCAGTGGAACATGAGAAAATGAATCTTTTATTAAAACTTATGGATTATGATAATAGTTAGATTAGCTTAGATGTACAAAAATCTCTTTGTTCCATAGTTGAGATTATAAGTCAATTAAAGCTAGACGAAACGGTCATCCAATGCTTCCAGGTTTTCCATAATGGACTAGATTCATTTGATTCATGATCTCAACTATTGAAATGACTACAATCTCCACAAAACCCTGTCTGATATCTCTTTGTTCATTGAATCAACTGAAAATGTGTTAAATTATTTTGAATGGTATGATATAGTTGTGGGTAAGCAGTAGAAAGTTCAAGAACTATGATTTATATTTATTTACATATGCTTGTTAACCATTGCGGAGGAGCATAGGCCACCAACCAGAATTCTCCAATTGTTTACCGTTGCTATTCATCCTTTTGATGTCTGCTATTATTTTTGCCAGTAAAATATAGTCACAGAGAACTGTTAAGAATCTTTAAGGAACTGGTGTAATTCAATCTATACTATATTGGTAACTATCGTATGCTAGATTTGTCTGTAAACAATTGAATTCTACTAGTGATTACTATCTAACAAAATTACTCAATGGAAACGTCTCTGAATTTGATACCTTATTGGATGAGTTTGAATGTTAGTGAGAGCATAAGATATCTGTTTCTAATGAGTGTTAGTTAGCACAAGATTCAAGTCAATAACTTTCTTCTGACTTGCTTCAATGGTTTGAATAATTTTTCTGGTTAGCACGGGATACAGTGGATAGCTAGGATGCAATTGGATGATCTAGACTTCGCAGATGATCTGTCTCTTCTATCGCATACGCAACAACAAATGCAGGAGAAGACAACCAGTGTAGTTGCAGCCTCAGCAGCAATAGGTCTCAATATACACAAAGAGAAAAGCAAGATTCTTCGATACAACACAGCATGCACCAATCCAATCACAATTGACGGAGAAGCTTTGGAAAATGTAAAAACCTTTACATATTTGGGCAGTATCATCGATGAACACGGTGGATCTGATGCAGATGTGAATGCACGGATTGGCAAAGCAAGAGCAGCATATTTACAACTGAAAAATATCTGGAACTCAAAACAATTGGCAACCAACACCAAAGTCAGAATTTTCAATACAAATGTTAAAACGGTTCTACTGTATGGGGCGGAAACCTGGAAAACTACGAAATCCATCGTCCAAAAGATACAGGTGTTTATTAACAGTTGTCTACGCAAAATACTTCAGATCCGCTGGCCGGACACTATAAGCAACAACCTACTGTGGGAGAGAACAAATCAGATCCCAGTGGAGGAAGAAATCAGGAATAAGTGCTGGAAGTGGATAGGACACATATTGAGGAAAGCACCGAACTGCGTCACAAGACAAGCCCTCACATGGAACCCTCAAGGTCGAAGGAGGAGAGGAAGACCAAAGAATATATTACGCCGAGAAATGGAGATAGATATGAGAAAAATGAACAAGAATTGGATGGAACTTGAAAAGAAGGCCCAGGACAGAGTGGGTTGGAGAATGCTGGTCGGCGGCCTATGCTCCATTGGGAGTAACAGGCGTAAGTAAGTAAGTAAGACTTGCTTCAAACAGAGTATACTAGGATATCTAGTCACTGAGACTAATGGGGATATAACAACCTAATTGATAGAAGTTGATCAGCTCCAACAACTGGACGTCATAGAACTACTAACTACTAATGTGTTAGTAATTAAAAGAAACTTTAAAACTTTAAACACGTAGAGTAATTTGAATTAATTTTATTAGATTTTTCCTTTAAATATATTACATCATTCATAGGTACAGTCATTATGTGAAATAATAACTTACTGAAGATAATGATGAACGGTGGTTCAATTTCTTGCATCGATTAAAGCTAGACATTAACACTATTAGATGCTGACTCAGTGGTGTACAAGTTAGGTGCTCGCACGCGAGACTATTAGCTCCTGGGTTCGAATATCGTATGCGGGATCATGGGTGCGTACTTCTGAGAAGACTCATACTGGGACAAAACAGCCATCCAGTGCTTCTTGATTTTTTAATGATGGTTTAGCTTTAATTGATTCATGAATTCAGCTATTACATTATGTAGTTAATATAAACTAAAAATAGCAGCTGAAAGGTACAACACACTAAATAGCTACTTCTTAAGTAGTTAGTATGATCTCTTTAAACTACTGATCTGGAGTTCAGTAGTTCAGTAGTTAATTTGTAACATAATACAACTTTCATTCTTTATCATTGATAAGTGTCTATCTCACTATCAAATCGACATGTTCCACCAGTTACATTTAATTGAACTACAATAACATATTTATCAGATTTATGAAAGTAATAAATAACAAATTGAATAATGAATTCGTTTTGTATAGTTATAAATTTCTTTTTAGTTAAACACATAAAAATTTATTAGAACTAGTACAAGAAAAACAAGGTAACATTTATTTTGTTTAACTAGTTACGTTGTATTAATATCAAATAGGATGTCTTGTGGATAGTATTAGTAAATTTTTAATAGTTGAGATCATAAGTCGATTGAATCTAGAACACCATGGAACTCTTCAACAGTGCGCATCCACGATCACCTCTCGCAAAATTCGAAATCAGGACCTATAAATCTCGCACGTAAATGCTTGTCCTCTAAACCACTGAGCCTGTCGGCATCCAACGGTGTTAATGTCTAGCTTTAACCAATCTACCGAACTGAGCCACTGTCCACCATTGTCTTCAGTGAGTTACTATCTCACTACTACTATCTCGTGTTGACGCGCGAAACTAATAGGTCCTGAGTTTGAATATCGCAGGGAGGGATCATGGATGAGTACTGCTAAGGAGTTACACACTAGGACGAAACGGCGGTCTAGTGATTTTATGTTTTCCATGGTGGTGTAGCTTCAATTGACTCACGAATTCAACTGTAAAATTACTAAAATCTGCACAAAACCCCTTCTGATAACTTTATTTTCGTTAAAAAAAGTTAGGAGTTATACAAACCCACTTAAATTAGAAAACTGCAACGTGTCGTTCAAAGAGATAGGTATCACTATACAGGTATATCCAGTTGATTAATCCTAAATAGGACAAAATCAGCGTTCGAGGTCCTATTATTGGCCGAAATCTAACTTCACTAAACCATAAACTGGCGTAATAGATGATCACAATCAAATGTTTAACAAAATCAATTTTCTTACACAAAGAAACGGTTATCCGAACATCATTTTCAGCCTTGTAATTTATGCTCAGTTTAAATGCCTTCATTATCTAATGATCTTATACAGTTAATTTGTATCATTTAATGTGTAATAGAAAATAACATTTATGATCTACACTTTTCGTAGAAGACAATCGTAAGCTATTAGTATTTGACCAAAGATGCCTCAGAAATATTGCTCGCATCTGCTGGGATCACCGGGTAAGTAATAGTGAGGTTAGACGTTGTGTATTAAGAAATGATGGTAAATCAGTTGAGTAGGTTATGAATCTTCATCGACTGAGATGGATGGGCCTCGTGGTACGTATGCCTGAACACCGAATACTACGATGCGCAATGCTGACTAGTGTTAAGGACGGTTGGAAGAATGTTAGGGGTGGCCAAACCAAAATGTGGTATCAGTCCACAAAGTCACTAACTTCTGGTTTGAGCCATATTAGTCAGTGCAGACTACTTGGTTAGGTTCGATGTCTGTTAGGATTGTGAATGTGTTCTGTTGAAAAGTTTCATACAACGATAATACATCTGTCCAATGCTTTTTGATTTCCCAATATTTAGATAAACAAATTCAGTTCTTGATTTAAAACTAAAAAAAAGTTATGTTAGATTGTAATTGATGTCTATCACAGATCATTATCTACTGGATTGTTAACGAAGAATAGAGAATAATGAAGAACTGTAATGTTTTGGTAAGAGATTTCTCAGACGTTTGTACAAACAGGCTCAATCGGGAATCATAATCAAAATTTTTAAAGTTTATCATTTTCACGTTTCCTTTAAAACATAATGTACGAATTCAATGTTTCTGCTTAAGCTAGTGTTCAGCTAGTCGCTTCTTTATTGAAATCATGAATCAATCTACGTTAGACCACTACTGCTGCTGCTGAGGAGTTCTCAAAATAGGATAAAACGATCATCCAGTGCTTCCATATTCTGAATAGTGGTTTAACATCAATCGGTTCATGGTTTCAATGAAATTCAAAAATCGCCACAACCTATTAATTGTTGTATGACAAGGTCTTTTCTAATTCCTTTTTTGGTATTAGTAATATGTCCCCTTTCATTTAAATATTTCACTGGTAACTGTTGTAACTGTATCACTAAGCGATGCTTTAATGTGTGGATCAATTTAAATATATGTCATATTATGTTCGATTTAAATCAATCAGTATTGTCTGTCTATCAATTAATTGATTTTTTATAAACACTACAATATTTACAATTGATTAATCACTGGGTGATTTTGCATGATGGTCTAGCTTCAATCGACTTATGATCTCAATCGTTAAAATCATTTAATATGCTATTCAAATATTCATAACTGAGATTTTAGTTGTCTTGTAGAAATATTTATTTTTGAGATGAGATTAAATTTACTTGAAATGAGAAGCGATGACCAGTGGAGCTAATTCGTGTCAGGTAGAGACAGGTAACTACTTCATTAAAATGGAGGATGATCGCACAATTTCATATATTGGTTGAGGTTAGACATTAACACCATTTAATGCCAGCAGGCTCAGTGATCTAGTGGTTGGGCGTTCGTGAGCGAGACTAATAGGTTCTCGGTTAGAATCTCGCGAGGTGGGATCATGGATTCACACTGTTCAGGAGCTCTATACTAGAACGAAACAGCCATCCAGTGTTTTCAGGTTTTCAACGGTGGTCTAACTTTAATTGGTTCATGATCTTAATCAAAAACTTCATAATCTTCACAACCCTATATTGATAATTAGTGTTTCAGTTATCGTGTTGTTACTGTTATTGAAAGAACCTTGATCGGCCTTTTTTGATTTAAGTACACCCTATGTCGATTGACTCAGTGTAGTGGTTACGCCACTAGTTACTTAGAATAGATCAATTGTAGTTAACAATGGAATCATAGATGTACATTTTGCTCTATCTAATGGTTGTACCTACATATTACATGAGAATCATATCCACTGAATAAGTTATTAGCTATTGGCATTTAATAACTCAATGGATAATGAAAGTGATGTTTGATGCAACAGGTATTGAATTCCATTCTTGTCATGAATATCAACACTAAAATGAAGATATATTTAGCTAACAAATTAAATTTAAAAAAAATCGGACAAAACATACGTCTTACATTTGTCTATTAACAATAATCCATCTATTCTAAATAATGTTTCTGAATTATTGTCAAGTTGAAATTCATTCAATTATTTTCAATGAAAGAAAAAAGAAAACTGATTAGGGAACAAAATGACTTTCGTTTACTTCATCCCCCCTCTTTCTTCCCCTCTCGTTCTCTCTCTCTCTCTCTCACACACACACACATTACCTAATGCTCCACCCCTTTTACTAGTTATACAGTTCACATGAATAGTTTCCTCTTCAAAATATTTTTCTTATGTAACTTGTATCACTCTAACATAACAATAAATGTAATGAGTGAGAGAGAGAGGGAGAGAGAAAAAAAAGTAACCAAATAAACATTAACATTGTATAATGAAAAAAAAAACACACAAAATAAATGAAACATTGAACATTATCGTTTCAGTTATTTTGTGTGTTTTTTTTTTAAAAAAATTCTTCTTTCAAACAAGATAATCATACTTATTTTTGTTCCTTTCTATAGTCAATCAAGTAATAACAAAGAAATTACTGAATATTCTTTAATTTCTGCATAGAGATATAGAATGTAATATAATTAATGCATTCAACTTTATTATGAAAATGAATATTTATTGATGTAATTCCTAACGTTCTAGTGAGAAGTAGTGACGAATGGAGTTCCTTAAGGTCTGTTGTCAAATAGTAACTTACTAATCAGAATGATGGACGTGTTGTTTAATTTCGTGGATTAATTGAAGATAGACATTAACAGCGTTGAAAGCTAGGCGAGTGGTCTAGAAGTTAAGTGTACGCACACGAGACTGATAGGTCCTGTGTTCAAATCTTGCGAAGCAGGATCGTGGATGCGCACTTTCTGAGGAGTTTTACAATAAAACGAATCGGCCGTCCAATGTTTTCAGGTTTTCCATGGTGATCTAGCTTCAATTGACTCACCACAGCAACTATTAAAAATTACTATAATATCCATTAAACCCCTCCTGATACTAATTTTTTTTGTTTTGAAAATCGTAATTATACAATTTTAAATGTATAAATAAATCACCTTGACTGGAATAACATGATATTGACTTGATTTATCGCACCAAGTATTCTTGCTATGTTCCTTTTTACTATTTAAAGGTGAGTTAATTTAACTTGTCTATTTATTCTTCGAAGAAGTGGCTTATACTCAGTTACGAAACATCAGAAAATCTAATTTTTCTACTCATTGGGATATCTACAAATATGTTATTTTATATTATTTATAATAATCTACCCAATGCTCAATTTGAATTACCATCATTGGAAACCTAGAAATACTAGGTGGCCATTTCATCATAGTATGGGACTATTCAGCAATCGAAACCACGGTCCTCCATCCTAAAATCAAAGTTACGACCTTTGATGTAGAGTTTTAATTTTAACCATTTTGAATTACATATTTATGGTGGTAGCTAAGATCATTTTGTGTTTCAAACTGTGAAAATTCTATAATCGACGCAAATCCCTATATAAATATATACATCATTTGAAAGAATATATGTTATAAACTAAATCATTTGACTGTTGTGACGAATAAGCTCTTCGTCTAGACAACAAATGTCTAAATCATGAATGAATCGATTACAAATGACAAGACTACATACCCAGTGAATAGGTAATTAACCAAAATTGTATGTTGGCAAATGAATAGCTATGTTATTTATGTCCAATCATAAGCATACACAAGTAAAGATCCCAAAACAACCAACACAGAATGAATATTCATTTTTGTTATTCATAAATCAGTTGATAAGGTTGTGAATCTCCATCGACTTACATGGTTGAGTCATGTGTTACATATACCTGAACACCGATTACCACGACGCGCAACGCAGATTAGTGTTGAGGATGATTGAAAGAAAGTTAGGGACGGCCAAATCAGCCAAAACGTGGCATCAGTGCTTGAAGACACTAACTTCTAGTCCTAGCCATGTTGGTAGATGCACATTACTTTGTTGGGGTCCGTGTGACTATAGTAACCAATGGTTAGAGACTGTGAATGACGTGTCTCAGAATCGATCATAAGAGTGTAGGTGTATACACTCTCTGTCTTCCTTTAAACTATGAAATTAAAATTGCTGAATATCTTTCAATCTACAAATTAATTCCTTCTTCCTGTACTTTATCCTTATACACAATCTTTCTTTTATATATTACTACCATTGAATTAACTACTTCTATGAATTTGGTGGATTACGAGTGCTGGTGTGCGGCCTATTCTCCTCCACGAAGAGTAACAGGCGTAAGTAGTAGTAGTATTAGTAGTAGTAGTAGTAGTAGTAGTAGTAGTAGTAGTAGTAGTAGTAGTATGAATTCGGTGTTGATCTTGTTGTGCTAATGAGGTACGGTAACTTGGACCGATGTATATGTGTGCCTGGTCCTACGTTGTAGCTGACTAATTGACTGAGTGACTTGAATGTTTTTCACATTAGATGCTTTTCGATGTTGAATTAGTTATAATAATGTCATTTCTCATTTATTTTTAGTAAGATCATTATTATCTGGCTAGAAAAAACCAATGGATTCTAATGAAGAGGAATATGGCACGACGTTTTTAAAATCCGATACAAACAAACCAAATGATAATACAGGTTATGAAATGAAAACAATAAATGAAGACAAAAAGAGAGAAACAACTAGAAGAAATAAATTATCTAAGGTAACTTTTAACAATGATAATTATATATTTTTGAAATAGACATCAGTTCCTTGCTCAGTGGTCTAGAGGTTAAGTGTTCACGTGAGGGGTCCAGGATTCGATTTGTGGTTGTGGGTTAGTGTATACACACTCCTAAGCAGTCCCCTATTGGGAGAAAAACATGCTTGTTCAATGCTTTCAGCTCTTTACTGGTTATTGAACTTAAATCAATTTATGTGTTTGATAGATGTATATAATTCGTTTGTATTAGTTATTTAACATCAATTGGAAAACCATTGAATCCAGGAAGTGTTGAGCATCTGTTGTGGTATATATTATCGACCGTACTGGTAATTTAGTCTACAAGGGTCAATAAGTCAAGGCAACAAAATTTCTTTGAAACGACTGAACTACGATCAATCATAAACATAAGCATTTAATCATAAGCTTAGAAATTCCTACCTGAAATGTTTAAGTTTATATACCATGTTAATATTAATGAAGAATTACTATTTTTAAGCTTAAGACTCTTGATCTTTCACACTTACACTTTTCTTGTCAAGGGATTTTTATCATCAGAAAGGGGTTTTCATAAGTCAATTGAAGCTATACCATCATGGAAAGCCTGGAAGCACTGGATGACTGTTTCATCCTAGTATGGGACTTTTCACCAGTGCGTATCTATCAAATCAATATTATTTTAGTTAAAGACCAAAGCTTCCGAATCTAGTTTTAACAAAACATTCTAATACTTATGATTGCGTTCTTTATTTCATTTTCCGCTACTATGGTAAAAGTAATATTATTATGATTAGTGCCTTTATTCAATATTATATTCTTGGTACACTATAGAATTCTCAGCATAAAGTATTTCAACAAATTTCTTTTTTAATCATTAAGATCATGAGTCAGTTGAAGCTAGACCATCATGGAAAACCTATAATCACTGGACGGCCGTTTCATCCTATTGTGGGACTCCTCTCTTATTTAGTGATCGATCCTTGGGATAAATATTGAGTGGTTGCCAGTTAAATGTTAATAGTTGGCGAATCGATATCTGATTAATGTATATTCTTTTCGATGCATATTACCAGCAACAACGATATCTCTGATTGAGCTCTTTTGTAATTTATACACCGAGATGTCGTAAACGTTTCACAAATACGCTTGAATAAGTTATGAGACTAATAGACATAGTGATGCGTTAAGACAAACAAACAAAGAAGAAAACAGATAATTTATTTAAATATTCAAATGTCATAGGAACAGGTAGCCCGGATATTCAAACAGTCCGCTTTATTGTGATCTTCATTTTATTTGCCGCCATTATGCTAAAATTCTGTTAACTAAGATTTCATTCAAACTAAACGAAATCTTATTTTGTTTTAATAATCAAAGATTCCATTTGTTTCCACCATTCAGTGTCCCCCCGCCACCTTTGCCGCCCACATAAATTGTTAATTTTCTTCCGACATCAAAATTGAATACCCTCTTATAAGGTGTATAGTAATTCTATATTACTAATTTAGTCAGTAAATTACATTGAAAAGAATGTAATTTAAACTATATTGGCTGAGTTAATCTCATTAATCAAACCAAGAAAAATACAGAGAAATGGTTTCTGTAAAATGTAATTGTTTCCTGATTTTAGTTTACTAACAAGGATGTGAAATAACTACTTATAATACTTAAGTATTATAGTTTTGATTAAATAAGTTGAATAAATGTAAATGAAGGAAATTAAATTAAGATCATGAACTGATTAATGTTAGAACATCATTGAAAACGTGGAAACACTGAACGGTCATTTCGTTCTATGGTGGAACTTCTCAGTAGTGCGTATTCACGATTCAAACTCAGGTTCTATTGACCTTATGCGCGAACGCTTAACCTCTATATCCCTGAGCTGGCCGGCATCCAACAGTCAATCAATCCATGAGGCTGTGAGACTGGAGGACCTGGGTTCGAATCCCACAAGCCAGATCATGGTTGTACACTTCTGAGGAGTCCGATAATAGGACAAAACAGCTATCAAGTGCTTCCAAGTTTTTATTGGTGATCTAACACTAATCATTTTATGATCTCAATCGAAATCTTAATAATCTCCACAACCCTATACTGGAAATTTAATACCTGTTCTTAATCTATCTTTATTGATCAAATGTAGAAATGTGAAATTTTAATTTTAATGATTTTCAATTACATAATGTGTATAGAATTGATTTATATTATGTTATGTAACAATTTTAATTAGTTTCAGAAAATGATCTCTAAACTATTTTTGTAATATGAGTGATAATTAAATTAAGTATTGAATGTTCAATTTATCCGAGGTATATTGATTAATTTAAACACATAAACATAGGTACAAATGGACAATCTAATTATATATTGAGGATATAGAATTTGTATGAGGACTTGGATCCTCAAATAGAAGTATGTGGTTTTCTTATGGAACCATTCTCAGAGCATTAGACCTAGAGATCTAATTTAGAAGTCATCGGTCCAAGTTGCAATACCTTATTAGCACAACAAGATCAACACTGGATTCATAGAAATAGTCACTTCAAAGGTAGTAATATACAAAAGAAAGATTATGTATAAGGATATAATACAGGAAGAAAGATTTAGTTTGTAGAAAGAAAGATATGAAGCAATTTTAATCTCATTGTTTAAGGGAAAACAGAGAGTGTATATACCTAAGTCATTGTGATCAATTCTGATCCATGTCACCCAGAGTCTCCAACCATTGGTTGCGATAGTCAAGCGAACCCTAATCAAGTTGTCTGCATCTACCAAGATGACTCAGATTAGAAGTTAGTGGCTTTGTGGACTGATGCCACATTTTGGTTTGACCACCCCTAACATTCTTCCAATCATTTTCAACACTAATCAGCATTGCACGTCGTGGTAATCACTGTTCAGGTATACGTAACACGTGACGCAACCATCTCAGTCGATGGAGATTCACAACCTCGTCAAATGAATTACTATCATTCCCTTAGACTGTGTATCTAACCTCATAATTACTTACTCGATGATCCCTATGTTGCAGCTAACTGAGTAGATCTTTTGTATACATCAACCTAGTTTCAGCTCCGAACATTCTCTTTCCGTCCTCTTAATGCTATATATATATATTATAACGAGAAAAATAGTCATATTGTTTACATAAAGCTGTAAAGATAAATTTTATAGTTATAATGAATATGTTATTCTATAAATATAATATATATATATAGCAAATATATTGATAAACAAATGAACACCTGAATATATTCTCACATGATAACGGGTACTGATATCGTTGAATTATTTCAATGAATAACAGTTAAAGATAATCATTGATTTTATGTATAGTTCACAAAAGTGAAATATTTCATATTGTATAATATTCAGTAAGAGAGAAGTAATTCTTGATATTTAAGTATGATTGTTATTTTGTTTTGGTAATATTATGGTATGGGTTACTTATATCTATATCAGTAGTATATAACAATGGTTAGGTATAGAATGTATTTTAGTAGAAAATCGATAAGGAAAGAATGGGAATGGAACACAATTGGTATGAAAATGAAGTCAAAGACAATTTCATGTCAAAATACATTCGATTGTCCTTAATCGTGTTCTGGTTCACTACAATATTACTGATATATTATTAGTAGTAATGAATTGTGAAATAATTGTTAATTGTTCGGCGGATCAAGACTGATTGAACTTGATGCAAATGAGAATTCAATACTGTTGATAAAGATTAGACAGATGATTTACAATCGATGAAGTCGTTTATTTTTCAATGTCTATTGTAGTTGTCTACAGTTAACTATTATATCTAAAACTTAAATGTTTGTTTTGTTGTGTATAACTTAAGCACTTGAACTCTTGAACACTCTGAGTCGCAAATTAAAGAACAGAATACCAGTGAAAAGAAATCTTATTCCGATCAACCGAATATAGTATAAAACACTCGGGGATTTATAACTTTTTTAGTAAAATTGGAATCATCATTACCATCATCCAATCCTCATGCAGTAATGATTTTTTAAGCGTTTGTCCAATTAAGAAGATATGTATTGAGATTACTGAATGTTCTTGCAAACGATAATTGAATAGAATGTCTTCGGCTTTTTCAGAGCTCCTCAGAGCTTACTTGATTTCACCGGAAGCCGTCCGGATATTAGTCGATGAATATAAAGGTATCTGATAAAGTGAATGACATTTTCAAACATTATGCTTTGCTTCAATAAGTCGACTATCAATTAAACTAGTGGAAAGTAAGAAAATTGTAGATATTGAGAACGTTTCTATTGTCAAGTTCAGATAGTAGAAACATTATCATAATGTAGTGAACGAGAACAAAATTGGGGATAACCAAATGTATTTGGATATCTTAGTAGAATCTGAGGATCATACAATATATACATCATTTGCAGAATGTTAATCAACTGTCTCAGACTTCATTATTGTTTCGTTTCCACACTAATCATTCCCTGTTGTCATTCTGTTTTCTTCGATCTTTTACACCTTCTGTGGTCAGATATTTCACTTTTGATTATTGATACATACTACTTATATCTGTGGATATCAGTAGCACACACCATAATAACTTCTTATCATTATTAAAAACACAAAATTTACTTTGATAAAGACACTTATATGTTTTTCTTAGTTAACAATAAGTTAGGTTAGTGTTTTATTCAATTTGATTATCTTATTAATGTGACACCTCAAAAAAAAGAAACTTAAGACTCTAACAAACATAATACAGGATCAAATTCACTTGGTATTATTTACTAGAATATTCCCATTTATGTTTAGGACAGCAACTGGTCAGTCTCTTATAGGCATATGTGCATACTGTGTGTATTGCCTCAATATAGCAGTCCTAAACATCAATGAGAGTATTCAAATAAACAATACCAAGTGAATTTAAACTTCAATCAATTACACATGCAAGTGTTTATTACGACTCAGTAGTTAAGTGAATAACATGATGGCGTTTGAAATGAACGGTACTGGGTTTGAGTCTCAGAGTGAACATTAACTCTGTTATGCATATAAGTCTATTTGACAAGTCCTAAATAAGACGAAACGCTCATCCTGGATTCCATTGCTAGCCACTATCCATATTTGCTATCTCAATAGATAATCCTACTTAAGCTCACTTAATTAAGAAGTTGAATCTATTAAAAATAGAGCAAAACTATATAACTTGGTTATTTAGTTCTGTTTGCTAGTTAAGTATATTGTAAACACAAAAGAATGGCAAAAATAGTAAACATGTTCATTTGTAAGTGATGTTAATATTAAAAAGGGATTTAGGATCTTTGTCAAGGTTATATTTTACATATATGGTAGAATAAGCATTTTGTTGATATTCAAGGTTGGTTTTTCGTTAATATACCCTGTGATAAATTGTAGCTTTGTGACCTATTAAATATATGGCGTAATGATACCGCCAATTAGAGAACAGTGATTTATCGATCAGACCGATGATGCATAACACCCATACGAGCAGTCTAGAGTCCTTATACACCCTGCTTCCTGACTAGTTCTGCCTTCCTGTTCAGTCCAGAATACCAATCTAAACCTCTGTAGTGTGAATCTTGTATTTCAAACATATTGGGTTCATATACAAACCAAACAGATCACATCTCACCACAAGATAGACAGTGCACATTTGTACACGATCTATCGAAGAGTGGTTATGAATGTGGGAGACTGTAATTAATAGACTAGACATAACTAGAGAACGGTAAATCATATAATATTAGTCTATGTGTCAAAATAAACCTTATATTAAGAGAAACACGAATATAGATAGTTTAGTTACTTAATAAGTATACGATAATAATATATGTATAGTATTAGTTCAGAAATAGATTCCAACATTTACCATTCATTATTCTCATCAGGACATAACATACACTCAGAGAACTATGGACACGAATTTAACCGTAAGAAAAAACACCAAAAAATGGGATGGTAGAAATTTCGATGTTTCCAGAAAAGTTCTATAAGCATGTTATTTAAATCATTTAGCAATCACTTAATGCGTAAATATGAACCTAATCTATGAACTCAAACGAAATAGTTCAATTAATCAAAATGTTACAGATCGACCGATAAAGACAGTCAATACTAGGACGAAAAGGTCATCCAGTAGTTCCAGGTTTTCTATGGTGATTTGGCCTCAACTGACTCATGAATTCAACTACTAAATGTATAAATTATTATTCAGATAATTCACTGATCAATGTTACATCATCATTGTAAAACCTGGAAGCATTAGACAATCTTTTTGTCTTAGTGTGAAACACCTCAGCAGCAGTCACCCAAAAGCCCAGACACAGGAATTCAACCCGAAGACCTCTGATCTCGCACTTGAACGCTTTACCAGTAGATCATTGAATTGTTATCTAATCGTGTTATTGTCTAACTTCAACTAATCTATGACATTATACGATGATCTTCCACTATTTTTGGTGTCATTGAAAACATTATCATAAAAAATTAACAACTGAATGAGAATTTGTTATATCCCGATGAGAATGAATGAATGGTAAATGTTGGAATCTATTTCTGAACGAATACTATACATATATTATTATCATATAATTGTTAAGTAACTAAACTATCTATATTCGTGTTTCTCTTAATATAAGGTTTATTTTGACATATAGACTATTATTATATGATTTACCGTTCTCTAGTTATGTCTAGTCTATTAATTACAGTCTCCCACATTCATAACCACTCTTCGATAGATCGTGTACAAATGTGTATTTTCTATCTTGTGGTGAGATGTGATCTGTTTGGTTTGTATATAAACCCAATATGTTTGAAATACAAGATTCACACTACAGAGGTTTAGATTGGTATTCTGGACTGAACAGGAAGGCAGAACTAGTCAGGAAGCAGGGTGTATAAGGACTCTAGACTGCTCGTATGGGTGTTATGCATCATCGGTCTGATCGATAAATCACCGTTCTCTAATTGACAGTATCATGACGTTATACATGAATAAGGATACAGAGTACAAGTTTTGTTTCTAACTTACTTACTTACTTACGCCTGTTACTCCTCGTGAAGGAGCATAGGCCGCTCACCAGCATTCTCCATCCAACCCTGTCCTGGGCAATCCTTTCAAGCTCTTTCCAGTTCTTATTCATCTTTTTCATATCTGCTTCTATTTCCCGACGTAATGTGTTCTTTGGCCTTCCTCTTTTCCGCTTCCCTTCAGGATTCCAAGTTAGCGCTTGTCTCGTAATGCAGTTTGATGATTTCCTCAATGTATGTCCTATCCATTTCCATCGTCTTTTCCTAATTTCCTCTTCAGCTGGAAGCTGGTTGGTTCTCTCCCACAAAAGGCTGTTGCTGATGGTATCCGGCCAATGGATGTTGAGTATCATGCGTAGACAGCTATTAATAAATACCTGTACCTTCTTGATGGTGGTTGTAGTAGTTCTCCAAGTTTCAGCTCCGTACAGTAGAACTGCCTTGACGTTGGTATTGAAGATTCTGACTTTGATATTGGTTGAAAGTTGTTTTGAGTTCCATATGTTCTTCAGTTGAAGGAATGCCGCTCTAGCTTTGCCAATCCTCGCCTTGACGTCTGCATCTGAACCTCCTTGTTTATCGACGATGCTTCCCAGGTATGTGAAGAATTCCACGTCTTCCAGAGTTTCGCCATCAAGAGTGATTGGATTGCTGTTCTCCATGTTGTGTTTGAGGACCCTGGTTTTCCCTTTGTGTATGTTGAGGCCTACTGATGCAGAGACTGCTGCTATGCTGGCTGTCTTTATCTGCATTTGTTCGTGTGTATGTGATAGGAGGGCTAAGTCATCTGCGAAGTCCAAGTCGTCTAATTGGTTCTGAGCTGTCCATCGTATGCCGTAGTTTCCCTCAGATGTCGAGGTCTTCATAATCCAGTCGACCACCAGAAGAAACAGGAAGGGAGAGAGTAGACAGCCTTGTCTTACTCCGGTCCTTACTTGGAATGCGTCTGTCAGCTGTCCTCCATGCACTACTTTGCACTGTAGTCCATCGTATGAGTTCCGGATAATGTTGACAATCTTCTCAGGAACTCCGTAGTGTCGAAGAACTTTCCATAACGTTCTCCTATCTACACTGCCTCCTCATAATCAATGAAGTTGATGTAGAGTGACGAGTTCCACTCAATTGATTGTTCGACGATGATCCGTAGTGTCGCAATCTGGTCTGTGCACGACCGGTCCTTACGGAATCCAGCTTGTTGATCTCGAAGTTGAGCGTCAACTGCGTCTTTCATCCTGTTCAGTAACACTCTGTTGAAGACTTTACCCGGTATTGACAGTAATGTAATGCCTCTGTAGTTTTCACACTTGCTCAGATCTCCTTTCTTTGGAATCTTGATGAGGTGTCCTTCTTTCCAATCCATCGGCAATTGTTCCTCCTCCCAAATCTTCTTGAATAAAAGATCAAGCATGCTTGTAGTTACTTCGATGTCTGACTTCAACGCTTCAGCTGGTATATTGTCAGGTCCTGCTGCTTTCCCGCTCTTGATTTGTTTCTAACTACTATCGAAAAATAGTTTTTAATCATAATGGTATGATCAATGTTGAAAAGATTCATATCGATTTTTTGGTTTTTATATGATTACTGATTTCAAGTATTTCATTGCTTAGAAGGTTCTTTTTTCCTATTTTTACATTACCAAATATTACATGGTTACTTAACTGGAACTATCCATATGTGAAATGTAATTTTAATTAGACTAATTAGATAAATTACCGTCAACAATCAACATGTGACAATTTTTTTTTCCTTTGGTAATTAAAAAAACATTCATCTTAACACTTTGAATAAAACTGGATCAAAAACAAGAAGAAAATTATTTAGGAAATATTTACTTTAAATTTTGGAGAACTACAACAACCAACATCAAGAAGGTACAAGTATTTATCAATAGCTGTATATGAAAGATACTTAACATCTGTTGGCCGGATACCATCAGCAATAGCCTACTGTGTGAGAGAACAAACCAGCATCCAGCTGAAGAAGAAATTAGGAAAAGACAATGGATATGGATAGGACATACATAACACAAATCATCATACTGCATTATGAGGCAAGCCCTAACTTGGAATCCTTAAGAGAAGCGGAAAAGTGAAAGGCCAAAGAACACATTACGTCGGGAAATAGAATCAGATATGAAATGGATGAATAACAACTGGAAAGAGCTGGTAATGATTTCCCAGGACAGGGTTGGATGGTGAATGCTGGTAAGCGGCCTATGCTCCTTCACGAGGAGTAACAGGCGTAAATAAGTACTTCAAATTCGAAAAAACAAAACAAAACATTTCGAGTCCTATGTGAGGACTTATGGATACACAATGTTGAAGAGTCTTATCCTAAGACGAAACAGTCATCCAATGATTTCACATTTTTCATATTGATGTAGCTTTAATAGATAAATGAATTCAATTATTAAACTTGAAATTGTACCTAGATTTAGTTATGAACACATACCTCTCAAGAGTTCTATACTGGGAAGAAATAGCCATATAATGATTCTGAACTTACATTGTTGTTTTGGCTAATATAAGTCTGTGATGTACATCATCATGATTATCGATTAATTAACTAAAGTATTTTATTTGTTATGAAAACATCATTCTACCTATTTTTACTGAAATAGTTTGTTACTACTAATAATGACTGGACAGTTCACAAAGTCGTTCGAAGTAAAGACCGGTGTCAGGCAAGGTTGCTTACTCTCACCCTTTCTCTTTCTCCTGGTGATCGACTGGATCATGAAGACATCAACATCTGAAGGGAAGCACGGGATACAGTGGATAGCTAGGATGCAATTGGATGATCTAGACTTCGCAGATGAACTGGCTCTTCTATCGCATACACAACAACAAATGCAGGAGAAGACAACCAGTGTAGCTGCAGCCTCAGCAGCAATAGGTCTCAATATACACAAAGAGAAAAGCAAGATTCTTCGATACAACACAACATGTACCAATCCAATCACAATTGACGGAGAAGCTTTGGAAGATGTAAAATCCTTTACATATTTGGGCAGTATCATCGATGAACACGGTGGATCTGATGCAGATGTGAATGCACGGATTGGCAAAGCAAGAGCAGCATATCTACAACTGAAGAATATCTGGAACTCAAAACAATCGGCAACCAACACCAAAGTCAGAATTTTCAATACAAATGTCAAGACGGTTCTACTGTATGGGGCGGAAACCTGGAAAACTACGAAATCCATCGTCCAAAAGATACAGGTGTTTATTAACAGTTGTCTACGCAAAATACTTCAGATCCGCTGGCCGGACACTATAAGCAACAACCTACTGTGGGAGAGAACAAATCAGATCCCAGTGGAGGAAGAAATCAGGAATAAGTGCTGGAAGTGGATAGGACACACATTGAGGAAAGCACCGAACTGCGTCACAAGACAAGCCCTCACATGGAATCGTCAAGGTCGAAGGAGGAGAGGAAGATCAAAGAATACATTACGCCGGGAAATGGAGATAGATATGAGAAAAATGAACAAGAATTGGATGGAACTAGAAAAGAAGGCCCAGGACAGAGTGGGTTGGAGAATGCTGGTCGGCGGCCTATGTTCTATTAGGAGTAACAGGCGTAAGTAAGTAAGTAAGTACTAATAATGACTGCAAGAAATGGTAATAAATAAAACATTCTAAAATGAATTAGAAGTGACGAAAACAGTGACTTATAATTAATTTCATGTTTTAAACAAATGATCTTGTTAGCAGTTGAAGTCATGAGTCAGTCTAAGCTGAACTACCTCTGAAAATTTGGAAGCAATCAAAGACCGTTTCGTCCTAAAGTGAGACTTTTTAAAGGTCCGCATGATAAGACTATAATTTATGGACGACTATTAGAACGACGCTAAAGTGACTTGGAGAGTTTCCATCTTATAACTTGGCCAAATGAGTGTTATAAACTAATGTAAGGAATTAGAATTATGATTTACAGTTGATGGTTAAGGTAAGGAATTACATTTAAGATTTTCATAACGAATCGACATCAGCTATAATGCCGAAATGTTATTTAGCCAAATGGATGAGTGAATTTCTCGCCAGAATCCGAAATCTGTTTTCTTATCCTTGATTAGTTCATCCATAAATTATAGTCTCACTGGTCCTCATCCACAATTTTGTACTTGAGACCTTAAGATTTGCACGCGAGTACTTAACCTCTAGGCATACAGGATAGTAGATATGCACTATATTATGGAGTCCCATACTAGGACGAAAAGATTGTCTAGTGCTTCCAGGTTTTCAACTGTTAAAGATAATTCATTTCCTCATTTAGTTTGTTCAATTAACATTTTCAATGAATTAATGAAATCTATTACCACTTTTGTGAAAAAAATATACAATAAATAAGTAGTATAAATAATTCAGACTAAACCAATTCGTAAGTGAACATTAAATAAGCGTAACTTGAAAGGGAAATGATTGTTTTATTGCGTAAGGTAATGTTTAATCGTTACTATTAGTTACGACATTTAAAAAGATATAAAAATGTTTTTGTCATTATTTTTGTTGTTGTTGATAAGTGAAACCCGTAAAGTTTATGTCAAGATATACCCTAGTAACAAATAGAAAATATAGGAAGAAAAAAGTAAAGCAAATGATAAGAATCCTGTGTTAAAATATCAGATATGCGTCATTTAAATGACCAAAATCCAATATTTAGGTTAGTTTTCTTTTAAATAAGATGGTGTAAAAGATTCTAAGATCACTAGGTAAGTAATAGTGAGGTTAGACACACAGTCTTGGGGAATGATGGTAATTCAGTTGATGAGGTTGTGAATCTTCATCGACTTACATGGTTGGGTCATGTGTTACGTATACCTGAACACCGATTACCACGACGCGAAACGCAGAATGGTGTTGAGGATGATTGAAAGAAAGTTAGGGGTGGCCAAACCAGCGAAAACGTGGTATCAGTCCACAAAGTCACTAACTTCTAGACTGAGCTATGTTGGTTGATGCAGACTACTTGGTTGTGGTCCACGTGGCTATCGTAACCAATGGTTGAAGACTGTGTGTGACATGGCTCAGAATCGATCACAATGGCATAGGTGTACACACTCTTTGTCCTCCCTTAAACCGTGACACTAAAATTACTTTATATCTTTCATTCTACCAACTAATTCTTTCTTCCTGTGCTGTATCCTTAAACACAGTCTTTCTTTCATATATTATCACGATTGAAGTGACTACTTCTATGAATCCGGTGTTCATCATGTTGTACTAATGAGGTGTACCAACTTGGACCGATGCATATATGTGTCTGACCCTACGTTGTAACTGACTGACTGGTGAAGTTTTGTAACTCAGGTCGATGATTTTAATGGAGTTTTGTTCTTTGAGTTGGATGATTTGGTTATGACATGCAAAATTGTGAAGCTTTCCATATTTTTTCCGACCAGACTATCCAACTCAAAGAACAAAACTCCATCAAAATTTTTTTTGAATGGTTTGTTTTTTGGAGGGGGTATTTTATTTCATTTATTGTTAAAGGGGTGCAGGTTAAAGGATTTGTTGACCCTCGAAAAGAGTTTCAATGGAATTTCGGTGAGACTATAATTTATGGATGACCTTTGAACGTATCTTACGTGACCTTGAGAAATATTAACGAATCAGAAATCATTTAGTATATACTCTAAAAAATCAAAAAATCAATATGGATACAATTCTTTTACATGATTCAAAAACTTATCAAGGTTTGAAAGAGATTCAGATGTTCTGAAATCGTAATGCATACGGTAGAGATATTCATCTATGTGGCTTCATAATAGTGGGCCTCTGGAGCTATGATAAATTCATAAAAACTTTTTCAGTCTCAATCATATAGCTTCAAAATTGTTTATGTGCACTCCTGTTGTTGAGGTCACAAAATGCCGTTTGTGGCTATAGATACAATGCACATAACTAAATCTATGTAGGCATCTGTACGCTCTATTATCCCCAATATATATTGTAGTACCCGGCTGCAATCAGTGTCACTGATTCTTTTATTATCCAGTTTACAACAATTATCATAATTTACCTTAGTCTCAATCTGGATCAAGTGAAAAAAAACTCTATTCTAGTGAACTTCTTCCTCCAACACATATTACATTGAAAGACAACATCTAACAACTAAGTTGTTAGTCAAGTCCTAGACAATTACAGGTATTCCATATATTTTCTTAAAAGTTAGGATTTGATAGTTATTATTCAAACTATCATAGAAGCTTTATCAATTTGTTAAACTTAATTCAAATAACTGACATGAGTAGTTCTTAACCTCTTTTGTTTTTTGTTTTTTTTTTAAACAAAACAAGAGCAGTTAATTGTAATTACTTACTTACTTACTTACGCCTGTTACTCCTCGTGAAGGAGCATAGGCCGCTTACCAGCATTCTCCATCCAACCCTGTCCTGGGCAATCCTTTCAAGCTCTTTCCAGTTCTTATTCATCTTTTTCATATCTGCTTCTATTTCCCGACGTAATGTGTTCTTTGGCCTTCCTCTTTTCCGCTTCCCTTCAGGATTCCAAGTTAGCGCTTGTCTCGTAATGCAGTTTGATGATTTCCTCAATGTATGTCCTATCCATTTCCATTGTCTTTTCCTAATTTCCTCTTCAGCTGAATTGTAATTAACTAGTAGTATTTAACAAAAGACATACCTTTCAGATAATTAGGCTACCATCCATGGTGTTCAATATTTAGATAAAATCTAGATATTCTAACAGTCTATTGATATGAATTGATAAAAAGGAGAAAATATAATAGAAAGAAGAATTCGATTAACAATAAGATTAGATAAATGTAACATTGATTACTATTGAGTAATCAATCAATCAACATATTAAGAACAACAATCATATGAAAGAAGTTTGAAATATTGAATCATTGAATTTCAGTACTAGATATTCATGAGTTTGATCCTTATTAAAGTAGTAAAAGTAAATAGCAACACATATCAGTTAGTCGGTCAGCTACAACGCAGGACTAGGCTTATATATACATCGGTATAAGTTGCCATATCTCATTAGCACAACAAGATCAACACTGGATTCATAGAAGTAGTTAATTCAATGGTGGTAATATATAAAAGAAAGAGTGTATATAAGGATATAATACAGGAAGAAAGATTTAGTTCGTAGAAAGAAAGATATGAAGCGATTTTAATCTCATAGTTTAAGGGAAAACAGAGAGTGTATATACCTAAGTCATTGTGATCAATTCTGATCCATGTCACCCAGAGTCTCCAACCATTGGTTGCGATAGTCAAGCGAACCCCAATCAAGTTGTCTGCATCTACCAAGATGACTCAGATTAGAAGTTAGTGACTTTGTGGACTGATGCCACATTTTGGTTTGACCACCCCTAACATTCTTCCAATCATTTTCAACACTAATCAGCATTGCACGTCGTGGTAATCACTGTTCAGGTATACGTAACACGTGACGCAACCATCTCAGTCGATGGAGATTCACAACCTCGTCAAATGAATTACTATCATTCCCTTAGACTGTGTGTCTAACCTCACTGTTACTAACCTGGTGATCCCAACAGATGAGAGTAATATTTTTAAGGCATCTTTGGTCAAATATTAGTAACTTAGGAGCATCTTCTCTTCTTAAAGGCCATGTTTCACAGCCATATAGTAGAACGGAACGAACTGCCGCGCAGTATACTCGTCCCTTAATTGATAGACGGATATCTTGCCTTCGCCATAGATGACGTAAGCTGGCGAAAGCCAAACGAGCTTTTCGAATCCGTGATGAGACTTTGTCAGACATCGAACCATTAGGGCTGATCAGACTTTCAAGATAAGTGAAGTTGTCAACGCATTCGACTACTTCACTCTCTATCCTTAGTTCAGGTGTTGACTCAGACCAATCCTGAAGCAACAACTTATATTTAGAGGGAGAGAAGAGCATTCCAAACATTTTAGCATTGTTGCTTAGTGCTATCAAAAGATTTTACATTTTGTCAGCGTCTTCACCAAACAGGACTATGTCATCTGTGTATTCTAAGTCGATAAGTGAACCTCTTGGAAGCAGATCAATAAGTAACATATGAATAATAATCAATCATACAGTAACCAATGTACTTCAATGATTTACTAATGTTCAATTGTTTATAAAACAAACAATTTCTAAAATTAAGTTAATCACTATAATGAATCAACTTAATAAAGAATGAGTATCTCTTACACTGTTTACAAGATTACTCTTATTTTATAATCAAATTAGTAATGAAATTAATATAAACATGTCCATGAATAAATTGAGATCTCTTGTAGTAGTTTTTTTTTGTTTCTGTCATTAAACAAAAAGAATTAAAAAAAAAAGAAAAATTATAAAGAAAGAAAAAAATACCAATAAGCAACTTAGGGAGAGAGAGACAGAGAGAGGGGGGGTTCGTTTTTAATGGTTAAAAAAATTTTTTTTTCTCAACTTTTTAATGTAATCTAATTAACTCAAATTAGTAGTATATTGAGAATAGTAACATTTTTAATGGAATAATAATAATAATAATAATAATAATAATAATCACTATAGATCAACAAACCATCTACTCATGAGGAGGATACACAGAATAAAATGAAAATAGATAATTTAACTATCTATTAACACGCTTAAGATAGTCAAATATACAACTGATTAGATGAACGTTTATTGGTTCAGAGGTTAAGATTTTATGCTCATAATTAAAGATAGTGATAGATTAGATGATCTCGATAGGATCATGAATGCAGTTTTGTTAAAGTATTCCATGTTAGTAGTAAACAGTAGAGTAATGCTATTTGATTTCTAATGATTGTTTAACTAACTTCAGTTCATGATAAGAAACTATTACTTGTTTGGTAATGAGTTATATAAATGTAATTGATTTGATTATGTTTAACTTAATTTGATTGAGATTGAAACACATAAGCTATAAAATTGTTAATTATATATCACCTCCCTTTTTTTGAAGATCCGGAGTTGATATCCGGATTTAAATTTTCCTAGTTCGTCCTCCCCCACGAAACAGTGTTGGGTCCTCATATACCAAAATTACAATTAGCTTGACTGTATTTAAAACATATTGAGCCGAGAATCCAGTAAAATGGACCGGGTAGTGAGGATAAACGCCATTTAATTTGAGGTCATCAGAGTTTGAATCTCCTGAAATCTTGTTATCAATTTTATTGGGAGCCTCATTTGTAGATGATGAATCATTAAGATAATCTATTCTCTGGTTGCTGCAGAATACACTTCTTATTTCAAGCTTGGACTTCTCCCTTTTGATAGCGGGGCTGGGGTGCAGCAATAGCTAGCTCACTGGTCATTGGTCATCGAATCTCGTTCTCGTACGCAGACTACGTGAACCCGTGATAGCTCTCTTTTTCAAACCCTAACATTATACTAAACAAAGTAGATTAGGATTCAAGCCAAATGATCTTCTAATTATAAGTGACTTATTATAATCATTAAGAGATCGTTTATTGAATGAACAAATCAATTTAATATTCATTCCTCAGTATTTTTAGAAGACGTTTTCTCTCAAATAATATCAATAAATAAAATAAAGCTTCAATTGATTCATGGTCTCAGCCATTGAAATTACTACTATAACCACAAAACCACTTCTGGCACTAATCAATATATGCTCACTAGTGACTCGCTTCAAGATGTATATCCTGGAGTTCTAGTGAGAACAGTGACCAGTGGAGTTTAATGGGGTCTGTTGTGAGATAGTAACTCACTGAATTTTATGGATTAGTTGAAGTTAGACATTAACACTGTTGGATATCGGCCAGCTCAGTGATCTAATGGTTAAGTGTTCGCGTGTGAGACTGATAGGACCTGGGTTGGAATCTCGCGAGTCAGGATCATGGATGCGCACTACTGAGGAGTCCTACAATAGAACGAAAAGACCATTCAGTGTTTCCAGGTTTGCCATAGTGATCTAGCATCAATTGACTCATGATCTCAACCATTCAAATTACTACAATATCCACAAAATCCCTTCTGATATGAATAAAAGAAACGTCAAGAAAAATAAAGGAATATCTAATCGAAACTAATCAATTAATTAAGTAGTGTAGGAAGGAAAAAGACAATAAATGAAGGTTTGAACTGTATTGTTATCTTAAATTTGACATACAAAGATAAATCATTCAATTAAATGAAGAGAATTAATGTAAACAAAGAAAACAAGGAAAGAGAGGTTGTGTACAAACAATAGGATAATCTTTTTGTCAACCTATGGTAGTTTCTCACATGCTTTTCAATATTGAAAATAAATATGCATCCATGGTGAAAATGATAAAAAAATAAAATAATAGGGGGGTGGTGGTGGTGGTGGACATGATTTTGTGGAAAATGTATTATAAATCATGAATTGGTTTTATTTAGAGAATTATTAAAAACCTGATGACACTGGACAGCTGTTTAGTTCTAGTATGGAACTTGTCAGCAATGAAATAGAAGATGATTATGTAAGATCGTGAATTAATTGAAGCATTGCTAGCTTATTGTTTTAAAGGTTAAGCGCTGTTTTCGATCCGCTGTAATAGGGTTGTGGATTTGTATTACAGGAGATGGAACAATAGTCTCGTACTTCCTGGTTTTCAGTGGTGGTCTAGTTTAGATCGACTCATGAATTCAGATGTCAAAATACCACAATCTTCACAAATCCCCATACATTTAACATGTTATTCAGTAAGCTAGTGAATTTAAATGAGTACCAACTTGTTCATTCAATTTGATATACACATATAATCACAAGTAAAAGTTTGTACTATGTTGTTCCTGATATTTACGACTAAATCGTTAACGTTAGTGGCATCTTGAAAAAGAATAATTTAATATAGCGATTTCTAACAAGGTTTTCTGAGACCTACTAACTCCTAGAGCAGAGTTTAAAAGGTTTGAATTAATTTTTCCGGTCAGCGTGTTCTACAGGATAAAGTCGCATACCCTCATGTCTAACCTTCCTGCTTTATCCAAGCTTGGAACCGGCAGTATCCTCTGTGGGGTTCTAGGAGGAGTTAACAAGTTTCTTCTGATAGTATAGTAAAAAAACATATCAACTGTTTATAGACTTATCATTTAACACATATCCTATGGTATAGAATTGAAAATACATGAGGTGGTGGAGAAGATTTGTAGCCCACGTGGATGATTTTGATGGAGCTTTGTTCTCTGTGCTGGATGAACTTTGAAATTAAAGCTTTGTGTACTTTGTGAGATTTGTGTCGTTGGCGAGGAGCAGGGATATAGTTTCTTTTGCTAACCTTGGTTCAATTGAGGTGAATAATGCTGTTACATCGAAGGATATCATCAGTTTGTCGTTGTTGATTTGAATGTCCTTAATTTGGTCCAAGAATTGTGTAGGGGATTTGATGGAGTGCTTGGATGAATCAACTAAATGTTTCAGTATTAGCGAAATTTCTTTTGATAAACTGTATGTTGGCGTTCCGGGCAGTGCTACAATTGGACGTAGTGGAATGTTTGGTTTGTGTATTTTTAGTCTGCCGTAGAATCGGGGGAGTAATGGTCCATTGGATTTCATTCTCCAATGGTCTTCTTTTGTTATTTCTCCTGCTTTGACTAGCTTGTTTAAAGTTTTTGAGACTCTGTTGTCCAATTTCTTGACAAGATTTATATCTATCCGTTTGTATGTGTTCTTATCTTCAAATCGTTGTTCGGCTTTTTTGAGGTATTCCTCCTTGTCCATAATTACTGTTGTGCGTCCTTTGTCCGCTGGAACTATGACAATAACCTTTCTAGTTCTAAGTTCCTTCAAGGCTTTTTGTTCTTGTGGGGTCAATTGATTGTTTTCCTTCACCTGTTGAGTTAGCGGTACTATAGTTTGCCTTATTTCTTATTGTGTATCCTCAATGCATCCAGAAATTTTGAGTGATGACTTTAGTGCTGCGAAGAATTCTAGTTTTGAGGCATCGATTATGTTGTAGTTTAATCCTTTTTGGATTAGGTATTCTTCCATATTTATTAATGGTTGTTTTGATAGATTGATCACGCAGTTGTTTGTATTTTCTTCGTTGGGTGCTTTTGAAATCTTACTCAAAGAACAAAACTCCATGAAAATACATTCCCATATTTAAGGTAATAAAGATTATTGAAATGATGAACTGATCCAATGTTAGATATCACTAATATTGATATCTATTTCTAAATTTGATCTAACCTCCGGAAATCAATCAATTGAATGTAACATTGATTCAAATAGAAATAACAATAAGAAGAATAAAATACAATGAATGAAACTTGTGTAAAAATTAACAAGTAATTCATGACATAATTTAGTTCATTCACAATTGGATTACTTTCACATTTCATGTTAGATTTCTATTTGTGTTTCTTCCCAAATTTTTTTTGTTGTTGGTTTTTTAAATCTTCTGATAAGATTAAATGTAGTAGGAAGTTGTAAAAATGTTAGAACAATATAATCATAATATCAGAAGGGGTTTTGTGAAGATTGTAGTAATTTCAATGAGTCAGTGGAAGCTCAATTTCGTGGATTAGTTAAAGTTAGACATTAACACTGTTGAATGCCGACTCAGTGGTGTTGTGGTTAAGTGCTTGCGCGCGAAACCAGTAGATCCTGGGTTCGAATGTCGCAGAGGGTGAGGTCGTGGATGCGCACTGCTGAGAAGTCCCATAATAGGACGGAACGGCCGTCCAGTGCTTCCAGGTTTTCCATGGTGGTCTAGCTTCAACTGATTCATGATCTTAATCATTGAAATAATCTTAATATTTGAATATTATACTAAGAATGAAATGATCGTCTTGTATTTTGAGATTATCAATAATGATCTCAATTTAGATTTGACTTATAAATTCAATTATGATAATATGATATTAGTTATAAGTAAAGATGAATAATGATTAGTCGTGAAATACAAGAAGTAAGTTTCGTTTGATTTAAGACTCGTCAGTTGGATGTACTATCATGTCAGAATTGATGTACACTTTTGGACTTGAACCTAGTAACGTTCGCTTCAAAACGCTATCGTGTTATTTACTTATCTATTGAGGATAAAACGCATGTCTTGGATACGTACAGTATGTATATGTGCCAATAAGGGACTAATCGATTGTAATGCTAAGCATCAATAGGAAGATTTAAGTAAAACAATACTAAATGGATTTATTTATTTGGGAATAATTCTATTACAGTTTATGAATGCTTATAAATAGAATCAAATGAATTGAGGTAATATGTCACTTGTTATAATGTGATCATATGTCGAAGTATTTGAGCAAACAAAATTGGTTTATAACACAAATTGAAATTACCTGAATGAATATTGTAATCTAAACGGTAAAAGACAGTTGTTCAATCCTAATATTGTAGGAATAATCATTGACTTAACTACTCCTATGAATCCGGTGTTCATCTTGTTGTGCTAATGCAGTATGGCAACTTGAACCGATGCATATATGTACCTGGTCCTACGTTGTAGCTGACCGACTGACTGACTGAATTATGAGTTTCAATGACAAAAATTTATTGGGATGATCTATGTATGTTTGAATGAGTTATTACTTTAAGTGACTTTTACATAACTGATATAACCATATAGATTTGGTGTATTAGTTGTAGATAACTAGGAAACTAAAGGATACATACAATGTCCTTGAATTCTATATGAAATTTAGACAAAAATATAGATAATGACTAATGCACTGGTACGGCCGAGAGTGGGGAGAGTCATCTCTTCCTCTACGGATGCTTCCAGATGTCCACTCATATATAATCACTACCAGAGAAGTCTTATTCACTGACTTCTTGCGCCATGACTGTTGTTTACGAAATTAAGAGGACGAAAAGCGAATGTTCGGCGCTTCAACCGGGTTGATGCACACGGAGAATTCACCTAAGGGAGTTGGAAAACACTAATTAAAAACCAATAATCTACATGGGCTACACGATCCTAAAGAAATATATGGCGTATGAACCAATTGTCGGTCACCGGCTTCAATTGGATCACATCTCCTTATGATGCACTACTGCCTTGTGCATTAGACATTTAGGTCAAAGGCTCTGTCCCCGAAGAAAACCATCTGCTTCGGTCTAGGCACTCCGACAGTATCCCAGCCCACATACAAATCAAGTTACTTGTGTGTCGCATATGTATTCGGTGCCCCTTTGTACCAATATTCATGTGTTTAAATAAAAAAAATAATATTTCTTAACCATTGACAAAATGTATATCGGAAATTCCATTGTTTTTAATCCGCTGTTAGTAACACAACATTTTTTGTTATGTAAAAACCTTAACAAAGCTTGATTCAATTTGATTCTCTGAAATGAATCGAGATCTTCTCTACAAACTCATTGAAAGAAATTCACACTTGTTGCATTATGTATCAGCTGTCTGAACTTTGTAGTTCAGTGTATAATACGTTGGGGCTACCTTGAGGTGGCGGTCAGGCTTGCTTATTGTGATGAACCAATTGAGCTTTAATGGCTGGAACAATCGTTCCTCAAGGTCCTACTATGCCAGAAAGGTCGGTTGAAGAGCGTTAAGACTAAAAGTCGTAAACCCAAGGTCTGAGAGCGAAGTCTTACTGCTAACTGTACAGAGGTGTGACGGCAGTAAGGTGTTTCCTTCAGACAACCATCATAACAGCGATGCTGCCTTCTCACAAGGAGGGGTGGAGTTAGAGAAAGTCAATCCTGACAATGCACACCTCGCCTTATCCTACGGATATCCGTCTTCGGCGGTAAGGTCTTAACAAGTACGGAGTTAAAACGAGAATTACCCAGAAAAAGGTCGTTTTGTGACCGACCTCAAGCAGTTGACCCTTGGGCACTGCAATCACGCTCTCAGGTCACTAAGACCACTTTTAATCCAATTTCCTCTCCAATTACCTCCAGAAGAATCCTTCCACGGTGTGGGCAACTGGGAAGTGATAACCACCCTCATACTTCTAATAGCACTCAAGATTAACTGACTGACATATTGAATTTCACATTTCATTATAAACATTCACACTAAACTTCTATTATTGAAATTATATATGAATAAAATAGAATTTCTTTGTTTGTTTTTTTCTTCTTTGTTTATTATTTAGTTTAAGAAATGGATAACTAATTTAGATAATTTATTTGTTACATTCACTGTATTAGCTGTTATATTGGGTATGACAATTGGTTTATTAGTTAAAATTTATGCCACACCATCACCAAGAACAATCTATCTTTTATCATTTCCTGGTGAATTATTAATGAATATGTTAAAAATGTTAATTATACCATTGATTGTATCCAGTTTAATAGCAGGTTAGTAATCATAAAATATTGTTTATTGCATAAATTTGTTTTACTTCTATAGATACACTATATCATCTAAACAGGATAATTGTGAATATCATTGGGTGGTGGATTAATGTCATGTAGGTCAGATCCTTCTTAGTGTAGATAGAATGTTATCGATCAAATTTCAATGTGGTCACCAGTCTAGGTGACTTGACATTGAGTGTACTATGTTGAGATAAGATAGTTGTTGGAGGTAGTTGACAGGAAACTGTGAACCCAGGTTTCGTGCTACTTGGCACTCTTCAGCAAGTTGTGCATGTAATCTTGAGGGAACTGGTGCTCCCTGACAGATTCGACCTCGTGTCACCCAACTTCATAGTCAGAGAATTTACTACTGGGTTATCCGTGCCGCGACCGACCTCCTATAGGATTAATCACTTGATGGTGATCAATATCATGTGTGTCAAGTCCTTCTTGGTACAGATCGAATGCTATCGACCAAATTACAATGTGGCCGGTAGTCTAGATGACTTGACATTGAGTGTACTATGTTGAGATAAGATGATAGGTGGAGGAGAAACCCTGGATTTAGATTTCGTGCTACTTAGAACTCGTCAGCAAAGTGTAAATTTTAACATCCGCTATCAATAATTATAAATATAACATGCTGAAACATACATATTGACATGAATAATTTCATTTGTTGGTTAAATAGTAGAGAACTAATCGTAATACATAAATGTTGTACACTTGAGTTGTTGTAGAACTTTGCTGTGATGAAAGTATTTTCAAACATTCCCTGAATTATAATGGTTTATTAATTAATGTTAATACTTGAAATAAATTATCAAATCAAATAACTATGCACACACACACACACCCACATTAAACAATTTTACTTCATAATCTTTGTCGGTCATTATTAAATATATACTTTATCTCATGTCAGAAATATAGATCAGTCAGTCAGTCAGTCAGTCAGATACAACGTAGGACTAGGCACATATATTCATCGGTCCACGTTGCCATACCTCATTAGCACAACAAGATGAACACCAAATTCATAGAAGTAGTTACTTCAATGATAATAATATATAAAAGAAAGATTACGTATAAGGATATAATACAGAAAGAAAGAATTACTTCGTAGAAAGAAATATAAGTATAATCAAAAGGAATGATTTAAAATCTTATTGAAAGTATTGATAATCCTTTGATAATCTTCAAAGTTGAATTCACCAGTCAATCTACGCTAAACCACCCTTGAAAATCTAGAAGCACTAGATGACCATTTTGTTCTAGTATGTGACTCATCAACGGTACGCTTCTATGATCCTATACGTGGGACTCGAACCCAGAACTTTTGGTCTCACGCGTGAATGCTTAACCCATAGACCACTGAGTCGGTATCCAACGGTATTAATGTCTAACTTCAATCGATTCATGTTCTTACGTAACACTTCATCCATTGTCTAACGTGGTTAACTTTCTCCATCCAACGCAGATTGAATTTCATTAGCCACAGCTCCTCACTAGAATTTATCTTAAATCTAGATAGTAGTGAGCATATGGTGATTATTATCAATATTGGGGATTTGTGTAGATTGTAAATTTTGATAATTCACATGTTACTTTCAAGGTACATAGAGATATAACAAGACATCTACTTTTCTTATGTTATACAATAATAAATGAGAGTAGATTAAATGAAACTGGTTTCTTTCTTCATTACCATTAACTACTAAGATTAAAAAAGACAGTTGAACAAATCAATCGTTACAGTGGAAGATAAGAGATGAATATTTTGTTTCAGTTGTACAATTAAATAAAATGTTTGATTATTGAATGTAAATATGTAATATCAAAGAGAAGTTTTGCGGATATTTTAGCAATTTAAATAGTTGAATTCATGAGTCAATTGAAGCTAGACTACCATGGAAAGCCTTGAAGAATTGGACTGCCGTTTCGTCCTAGTGTGAGACTCTTGAACAGAGCGCATCCATGATCTCGTCCGCAGGATTCAAACCCAGGTGCTCATGCGCTCATTAGTGACGGGCTTCAAGAGATATTTCCAACAGTTCTAGTGAGAAGCCGTGACCAGTGGAGTTCAGCCGGGTCTGTTGTGAGATAGTAATTCACTGATGACAATGATGAACAGTGGAGCAATATGGTGGATTGGTTGAAGTTAGACACCAACACTCTTAGATGCTGGCTCAGTGGTCTAGTAGCAAGGGGTTCACGCGCGAGACTTACAGGTCTTGGGTTCATGGATGCGCACTACTGAGAAGTCCTATACTGAAACGAAACGGCCGACTAGTGCTTCCAGGTTTTCCATGGTTGTCTAGCTCCAATTGACTCGTGAATTCAACTATAAAATCAAAATATGTAATATGTTTCGATATTAGATCATTGAAGGCAGTAAGAAGACTTATTTATTAAACGACTGTCTGTTAAATTATTTGAATTTTATACTGAGAAACGTAAGTTAGAGACAAACAGGGATTATCAATTCACTCGAAATTGACTATAGTAATCTGGTAGGAGATCTAATGTTCAGTTGTTAATACAGAGGGATGTGATCTAGCCCAAAATGGACATAGTTCAGATTCTCATTATTATTACTATTATTATTATTATTATTATTATTATTATTATATGAGTAATGGTGATTAACGTCTAGAATAATTCCTGAAGTTCTAGTGATATGCAGTTATCAATAGAGCTAAATAGGATTTCAGGCACCTAGTACTTATACTAATGTTTGACGGTTGCTCATAAGAGTAAATTAATTGACACTGAAAATGATAGCCATTGAATGTAATGACCACCAGTCTAGGTGAATCGGCACTGCGGGCACTATTGTGAGATTAGATGGTGGTAGCCACATTGCAACATGGTCGATAGCATTCGATCTGCAGTAATAATAAGGACTAGACACACATGACATTGATCACCACCCAGTGATTAATCAACTGTGGTTACATCTTAGTCCTACAGAAGGTCGGTCACGGCCCGGATGGCTCAGTGGTAACGTCTCTGACTGTGAAGCTGGGTGATACGAGGTAGAATCTGTCAGGGAGCATCATTACCCTCAAGATTACATGCACACTTTGCTGAAGAGTGCCAAGTAGCACGAAACCTAGGTTCACGGTTTCCTGTCAACTACCTACAACCACCATCTAACTATTGAATGTCCATATAATTAAAAAATGATATCGTAACACGCCCCCCCCCCAAAAAAAGTAATTTCATAGAAACATTTTCAGAATTACAAGTTCTAAGCCACTAATATCATAATTACAATTACAATTATCAATATGAAGAGATTACTTTCTTTCATCAATAAGCTTAAATACATTGAATGATAAAGTATAAAACCGATGGAAAATAGCACAAATGAACCTTTTAATTATTACGTAATAATCCATTCTTTTTATTAGATCATATTTTTTGTGTTACATTTATAAGAGACTAAGAGATTAGGACATTTGAATTAGTGCATAGTTTGTTCATTTTCTGCTATTTTTAACGGTTGATCCTCTTTAAAGTTGTTGTTGTTGTTGTTGTTGTTGTCTTTAACTAAAAATGATACAATCAAATCAGAACTATTTCGTTTATCATTGATTAGGTGTGTATATGTGTGTGTGTGTTTGTATGTATGTATATGTGTACCCAAGATATGAATTGTATTGCACAGAATTGAAATATATTCCAATTATATAATATTACAGATTTATGTAATGTAAACTATTTTTCTTTAATATTATTGGTTAATTAATGGAACAGAAAGAAAGTGATCATTGAATACATGAATAGATATGAATAGTGTTTGATCATGTAAATGGATATATCTAGCCTCTTTATTACTAGTTTTGTTATATTAAACAAATTGCCCATAGAGATATACAAAAGTTGACAAATTCCCATTTTATGTTATCTCCAACTATATTTACCGATTTATATATATATATATATATATATATATATATATATATATATGTAGGTAGGTGTAGACTACCTGGTTGGGGTCCGCGAGATGATAACAACTGATGGTTAGAGACTTTGAATGACATGGCTCAAAATCGTTTGAAATGGTACAGGTGCATCCATTCTTTGTGTTCTCCCAAATTCTAATATCAATTCTTCATATCTCTTTTTGCTCTTTCCAAATTTACTTTACTGGATTATACTCCTTAAATAATATTTTCAAACCTTAATCTTTCGGATTACTGCTTATACTCTTACTACCCTTACCACTACGGGATCCGAATCGACAACTGCATCTCTGTACGAATGTGGTAAGGCAACTTGAACTTATGTACGTACGTACGAAGTTCCACATTGTTACTGACTGATTGACTGATATATTCGTGCTAAATCACTTATATTGACATAACAGAAGATAGGGATTTTCATTGATTTTGGATTATATTCTATAATGGTCAGTGTACTTTCAATAGTGTATTTCAAATATCATCTGTTTCATAGTAAACGCAAAAGTGATGTTTTAAAGTCGTTCAAAATAATCAATATCTTAAAAACTTTAATTTTCATGGGTTACACCGTGACCATAGCGATAAAAAAACTGAAACAAAAACAAATAAATCCAAAACGATAAAGTTATAGATATCTTAACACCCCGGTTTTAGTGGTTCAATATTTGAATCCAGTTAAATCATATGATGATTGTTATTGAAATATTCATACCGCCAAAACCCTTGTATATAATTATCGACTTAATTCGCGTTAGAGAATAATAGAATAGGTATATTTCATACATTCATTGATCCACACAGACAATCAGAGAAACGAAGTGAACGAAGCGAAGCAAAACGAAACAAAACAAAGTGATGCTCATCGAAGGTGAGTGAGCCAACTCGATTTAATCAGGCGTGACTCGATATTTATATTCAGACAAAAATAAGTTACAGACACATAATCACTAGAGTGAACAATTAACAGATATGATTATACAAAAATAATCAGGATTAATAAGCGAATAATTGATAAGGTTGAAGAAGAATAAATTGGTCTATCCAGAAGCTAGAATAACCTATGTGGGCTTGACATAGTGTGGTGTATACTACTTATGTTGTTATAAGTAGTATATAACACCAGTTGGAAGTGGAATGTCTGCCAGTAGAAGGTTGGGAAGAGAACGGGAACAGAGAATTATTAATATGGTAGTGAAGGAACAATGAAGTTTGAGACATTTGTTGGAGGATTCGCAAATGAAGTATTAAATGTACAGTCCCTACCTGTGTTCTCGTTCATTACAATAGTACTAGCCACAACAAGGTAGCTTCTACTTTTATTCTTCAATTACATATAATTCTATTTCAAATTCTCAATAACAAATTCCTTTTTTAGGTTATTGCGTCATGTTTGAGCTTTACTAACCTTGGTCTATTAATTTACTTACTTTTATGGTTGTTATTACGAATCTTGGTGTTGATTTCCATTCATTAAAGACAAATCCCCATTTGTTTAAAAAATGCTTCTTCTATAGTTTTCACATTCTTACTTGCTTACTTACTTACTCCTGTTACTCCTCATGGAGGAGCGTAGGCCGCCCATCAGCACTCTCCATCCAACCCTGTCCTAAGTAATCCCTTCCAGCTCTTTGTAGTTGTTATTTATCCTTTTCATATCTGCTTCCATTTCACATTCAGTAACACATAAATCTTTATCCATTTTACCATATCAGAATTCTCATATATTTCTTGTCGTTATTGTACTAATCTTTGTTAACATAATATAAAGTATGTACATTGATTGTAAATAATTAATACCATCGTCTCTAAGTTGTAAGCAAACCATGAGACTTCATGGAATAACTGGATTCATTTTATTTAGCTACATTCGCTATTTGAGATTTAGTTCAGTTAGGTATACAAGTTGTGCAAAGAAATGTTTCTTTTCAGTTGGTTCCACCTCATGGCTTTACGTTGATATGACATCAATACCAAATAGTTTATGGTGTATATCTTCATATTTTCCCCCCAAAACATTGATCAATTAGTAAGTCGATAAATGCGAAATTAAAGCTGTAGACAAAGTGACATAACTGGTTAGTTTTAACAATTACTTACATAAGAATGAGGATACAGATTGCATAAACCTGATACTATGTAATTCAATAAAAATGTTGAGTATTATATTAACCATGTATAGTAACAATAATAATAATAATAATCAAAAAGGGGTGCAAAGGAAAATCAGGTAATCAGACGATAATAGAAAGTTTAGGGATTGTGGAGATGGTCAAGTTTTTGATTAGGATCATGAACAGATTGATGTTAGACCACTATTAAAAACCTGGAAGCACTGGACGGCTGTTTCTTCCTATCGTGAGACTCCTCAGCAGTGCATAGAACTGGAATTTGGGGTTAAAACTAAAAGAGTTAATGACATTTTTGAGCAAGTTAAGTGTTGTCAAGTAAAAGAACAAAGTAAATTAAGAAAAGGGTTCATATAAACTATTCTGTACATAAATATCAAACTTTTTAGAGCGTAGATCTATGGCTTCTGTTTTATGTAAAAGATAGATTCTGGAAGCTTAGCACAATTTTTACAGAATTCTATGAATGTCTTTAAAATCTAGATTAGTGTTGATGTAAATAACTGGTATCAACTGAACGGGTTCGAACAAAAATTTCTGTTATTTTCCTTTGTTCCACAATCGTTTGTTTGTTTGTTTGTTTGAATCTTCCCATTGATGTTTAGGACTGTAGTACCTTATAGATATATGTGCATACTGTACGTATTGCCTTGATATTACTTTATTAGCAAAGATGGATAGTGGCTAGCGATGGAATGAATGAACGCACGTTTCGTCGTGTTTCGGTTTCATCAGCTGGATGTACCTGCATCTCAGAGCCGATATTCACTCTGGAACTCGAACCCAGTACGTTTCCCTTTAAATGCTATCACGTTGTCCACTTAGTTACTAAGTCCTCGTAGCCACTTGCTAGTGGAAATTGGATGAAGTTTAAATTCACTTAGATAGGAACTTCGAGATGCAGGTACATCCAGCTGACGAGTTCAAAATAGGACAAAACACGCGTCTGTGATTTTACTGCTAGCCACTATCCATCTTTGCAAATAAATATGAAGTTCAAAATTAGGATAAAATATTTTTTTAGCTATAAGGCCAATATAATAATCTCAACAGTAGTATTTGAACTGACCTAAGAAATAATCACATAATCTTGTTGCATTAAGTGTTTGTTATATGAGCTATACGATACGTTATGTCATTATTTCATTAGATATACAACTATGGATTATAAATTCATGAATACGGTTTTTCTTGATACACTCCATGATTTCACATTTTAATCTGATCGTAGTCATAATTTTTGATTAGAAGCTTTGATGGATATCGATTTTTACTTAGTAGTTCATTGATAAATTAATCAATTAATCAATGAGATAACTTACTTACTTACTTTTTCTGGTTAGCGTTTTTTTAGCGAGTTAGTTTTCTACGGGATGGGGTCGCTAACCTCATGCCCAACCCTCCTCCTTTATCCGGGCTTGGGACCGGCAGTAGCCCCCAGAAAGGGACTCCAGGCGGAGTTAATGAGATAACTTAATCATTATTATTTAATTTTAATCAATGAAGAAGATTTGTTGGTCAGATAGATGATTTTAATGAAGTTTTTGTTCTTTGAACTAGATAGTTTGGTCATAGAGTTTTCATTATTCTCTTTTAAACAATATCCTCAGTACAAACATCAATTAGAAGTGAAGTATTCAAATTTCTTCACATATAGCTCATAGCTTGTGTTTGTAGATTGGTTATTATAGACCTCCAATCTGATATAATTTAGTTTTTTTTATTTTGATTGTATCTTCCATTGGTTAGATTTTTGTTTCCATGTTTATCCAAACATATTATCTAGGGATAACAATTTCTTCATCTGTTTTTTCTATTGAATACGCTAGAATATATCATCATTATTTCTTACTATGTTTGTATACATAACCGATTAATATACAAAATGTTACATTATTTAAGGTAATGTTTATATGAAATATAACTCTAAGTAAATTGGTACATCAGTAGAACAAAACAGCTGAATAAATGACGTTGAACATGTAACGTTAGTTTTATTATTCACTTAGTTACTATGTACAAAATTAATTCATTTACAAATTAATTGAATCATGAAATAATTGATAAGGAGTATAGAAGCTTAAGTGAAAGGTAAAATTGAAACAAAACAACAAAAAAAAATATAAAAACTTAGCAGTTAATTGAATAACACGATGGTGTTTGAAGCGAACGGTACTGAGTTCGAGTCCCAGAGTGAACATTAAATTTGAGGTGCAAGTACATGTAACTGACGAGTCCCAAATAGGACAAAGCAGCGCACGTCCTGGATTCTACTGCTATCCATTATCCATTTTTGCATAAAATACTTGCGAATTAAGGTAATATCAAGGCAATACTCACAGGATATACATATACCAACATGAGACTGATCAATTACAGTCCAAAATAGTAATGGGAAGATACAAGAAAAACAATATCAAGTGAATTTAAACTTCACCTCATTGCATAAGCAAGTGGTTATCGAGACTCAGTAGTTAAGTGGATAACGCTATGGTGTTTGAAGCGAACGGTACTGAGTTCGAGTCCCAGAGTGAACATTGAATTTGAGGTGCAAGTACATGTAGCTGACGAGTCCCAAATAGGACAAAGCAGCGCGCGTCCTTTATTCCACTGCTATCCACTATCCATTTTTGCATAGAATGCTTGTGAATTAAGGCAATACATATATGCCAAAAAGAGACTGATCGATGATGGTCCTAAATACCAATGATAAGATTCAAACAGACAATACCAAGTGAATTTCTATTTGGTTTTAATTCATGAATACTCTAGGGTATGCACTATGAAATCTATGTAAGATGGATGAATATTGTTGAGGAACTCTTCACTATATTGTGATTTTATATAAAATTTTTGGAAGTAATTGAATTTCTACTGACATCTGAAATTGAAATTCGATTCTATGTTGAATTAGAAATGAACTAAAATATATAAGTCAGACCTTCAGTAAATTGACTCTTTCGGCTTTCTTGATATTCTCTAGTTCTCAGTGTTATGTTAAAATGTCAATGTACTTTACTTACTTACATACGCCTGTTACTCCTCGTGAAGGAGCACAGGCCGCTCACCAGCATTCTCCATCCAACCCTGTCCTGGGCAATGTCAATGTAGGTATGGTTCAAATATAACTTATTTCTTATTTTGTTGTCTATTGGGAATCAAATATACTTAACGTTTAAAATAACTGATCACATCAGTAGTTATCACGTCGTTTCGTTTGGTCGCATGTTAAAGAGTAACACTAGGACTTAACGTTATATTCCTGCCGTAAACTAAGCATATAATAAATGTCATGACTGTATATCAATTTAGTGAGTCATATTGACTAAGTTGTTGGAATGCAAATGGTATGCTATACAATGGTTTGTTGTAATGCTGGGGTTGTAAATCTGTTGAAATTCTAGATCAAGTTATGTTTCATTGTCGAGCTAGATAAAACAAAGATAGTGGCCTTAAAACTGTTAGCCGGATTTGATAAGAGCATAAACTAAGCTCATCTCATTGGGAAATATTCTACATGATGTTAAGATTACTTAGAAGTACAAAAAAATTTTATTTGTTCCCAAACAAATGATAAAAATGACAGGATATGAAAGCAGATCTATGCAAAATACTAACTCCTTTCTAAAAAGAGGTGAATAGTGACTGACAGCGGAATCTAAGACGCGCGTTTTGTTCCATTTGGGACTTGTCAGTTGGATATGCCAGCATCTTAGTGTTGTTTATCCCATGACTTGTACTCTGTACCATCACTTTACCCACTTAGCTTACTGAACCCAGATAGCTGTTATGAATGAATCTTACTCGTTTCCAAAAAATATTTCATTAAAATTGTAAATCAGTGACAATACAATGTTATTATTATTATTATATAAAGTTAACTCTTAACATAATCATATCATAACTATGTATGAATCGTACATATGATTTAGACATAAACTTATCTGACCATTCATGAATACATTTCTATTGGGAACATAATCATATTTCTTAAAAGAATACAATTAAGACTACTACTTACTTACACCTGTTACTCCTTGTAGGGGAGCATAGACTGCTCGACAGCACTGTCCATCTAACTCTGTCCTTGGCAATCTTTTCCAGTTCTTTCCAATTGTTATTCATTCTTTTCATATATGCTAACCTAGAAAAAATACAATTAAAACAATAAACAATCAACAACAAAAAAATAATCACTAAGGATTTAAGTGTATGAGATATTGTTTTGATTTTCAAATCCCTGGTGAATGAATTTCAGACAGTATAAGAATTAATTGATAAGCATTAGAGCAGCATACTTTTAGATAATAAAAAAAAAATGCTCAAAACAATCAGTATAAATTCAATTAGCTTTAATATTATGTAATCGATGTAAATAATCAGATTGTGTACATAATAGAAGAATTATTTTAAAGGATCCTAAAACTTTTAGTTAAGTTATAGGAATCATATTCATATGACCATTGAACTGTTAAAACTTTAAACCGTTCAAATATGATCATGAAATCATGAGTCAATTGAAGCTAGATCACTATGGCAAAGCTGGAAACACTGGACGGCCATTCCGTCCTATTGTAGGACTCCTCAGAAGTGCGCATCCATGATCCCGACTCGTGACATTCCAACCCAGGTCCTATCAGTCTCACGCGCGAGTACTTAACTATCAGACCACTTAGCAGGCATCCAATAGTGTTAGTGTCTAACTTCTACTAATCCATGAAATTCAGCAACACATCTACTAATGTCTTCAGTGAGTTACTATTTCACAACTAACCCTATTGAACTCCACTGGTCACTGTTCTCACTAGAACTCCAGGATATACATCTTGAAGCGAGTCACTAGTGAGCATATGTTGATTATTATCAGAAGGGTGTTTTATGGAGATTTTATTCATTTCAATTGCTGAGATCATGAGTCATTTGAAGCTAGACCACCATGGAAAACCTGGAAGCAGTGGACTGCTGTTTCGTCTTATTGTGGGACTCCTCAACAGTGCTTCGACTGACTCATGATCTCAACAATTGAAGTGACTAAAATTTCCACAAAACCCCCCTCTGATATGAATTTTTCTTTATTTTTTATCGATGAATTTGCAAATCTTTTTTGATTCTTCTGACATCATTGTTAAAATGCTGTGTACTGTTTTTAGAGCGGTTTATACCTAACTTCCTTTCTGTTTGTAGGAATATAGTACTGACAGACAGAGTAATTATACTTAGGAAATATCAAACTTCTACCACGTTTTAGTGCAGCTACCAACAGAACTAAGTTTTTGAACCTCAGGTTTTCTACTTTTGATTTGATGGAACATCAGTTAACATGCTATGTATAGTCTAATTTATATATATACATATAATTATTGATTAAGATGGTGATGTTATACCACAATTCAAAATGTGGAAGCATTGGATGGCTTTTTCTTCTTAGTATAGGTCTCCTCAACGGTGTGGATCTACGATCTCACACCTGGGACTCGAACTTAGGACTTTCGGTCTCACGTGAGAATGCTTAACCTACAGATCACTGAGTAGGCATTCAATGGTGTTAATTTCTAACTTCAACACATCCACGAAATTGCGCAACCATACTAGGATGAAACGGCTGTCCGATGCTTCCAGGTTTCCAATGGTGGTTTAACATTGATCGGTTCATGGTCTCAATCAATATTTCAGCAATCTTCACAACCCTCTATTACAAATATATAGTTGTTGAAACCGAGACAGAAAAGATATATATATAGTGAATGAGAGAGAAGTTATAAAAGCAACATATAAATTTTTCAATGATTAAGATTATGAGTCAGTTGAAGCTAGACCACCATGGTAAACCTGGAAGCACTGAACAACTGGTTCGTCCTAGTGTGGGACTAATCAGCAGTGCGCATCCACAATTCCGCTCGTGAGACTGAAGGCCCTGGGTTCGAATCCCGTGAGCGGGATCGTGGATACGTACTGCTGAGGAGTCCCACAATAGAACGAACCAGCCATCCAGTGCTTCCAGGTTTTCAGTGGTGGTCTACCATCAATTGGTTCATGATCTCAATTAAAATAAGTATATTCATGTTATTTAAAGCCACTAAGTTTGCGCAAACTATAAAATTCTTATCATTTTTCAGTTTATTTAATATCCTCAGTCAGGATAACTCGAGTGAAACCAAGCTTGAAAATAACAAGTTTAAAAGAAACTTGACAATAATATTCTGGTAAATCCAACAAAATCGACATCACACAATTTTACTTTTTATGTTGCAGGGACAAACAATGTCTCCAGTCCATTGCTCCACGTGTTATATATGCCTGAACACCGATTACCACGATTATGAGTCAGTTGAAGCTCGATTTCGTGGATTAGTTGAAGTTAGACATTAACACCGTTGGATGCCGACTCAGTGGTGTAGTGGTTAAGTGCTCGCGCGAGAAACCAGTAGGTCTTGAGTTCGAATCTCGCAGGGGGTGAGGTCGTGGATGCGCACTGCTGAGAAGTCCCATAATAGGACGAAACGGCCGTCCAGTGCTTCCAGGTTTTCCATGGTGGTCTAGCTTCAACTGACTCATGATCTTAATAATTGAAATTACTACAATCTCCACAAAACGCCTTCTGATATAAATTTTTATCAACATTATTATTAACATTGTGATTTTGTTTTGTTTTTATTCAGGACTTGCTGGTTTAGATCCAAAATCAAGCGGAAAAATTGGCTCATATGCATTGATTTATTATGTAGTAACTACAATGCTTGCAGTTATACTTGGTATCGGTCTAGTTTTATGCATACATCCAGGTGATACATCAATTAAAGATGAAATAGGCGAAGGAACAATAGAGGAACGTAGACCGGAAACATTGGATTCTTTACTGGATTTATTAAGGTTAGTGTTTGAATAAAGAAATATAATGGTTTTGTATTGTTGCTGATAATTTTAAGCTGGTGAGTATTTCACAGCTTTGATTAATAGAAAGAGAAAGTTTTAAATCATGTTTAAGTCATAGTGATTATATTCTCCTGTTTCATTTAGACTTAAAGCAGTAGATTTCATCATGGATTAATAAAGAGACCTCTAGTTGTTGATAACTCAGTGAAAAAGTTAGTATTCAGTAGGTTTACCAATGTTTTAATGTAAACTCAATAATTCATATTTATCGAAGGCAATAATAATAGGCCTTTAACTAATACATCAAGGGTCTTTCTAAAGGAAACCAAACGCTGATCTGTATCATTTAGTATAGTGTCAGATAATAGCTCATAATCTACTGAAATGGATCGATTCACAATTGTTTAGTCTGCATCAAACATCTCAAATATCTAATTTTTATGTAAGCTTTCTACTTATATGCAGCACTCTAGATTTTTATTATATGTTATGATATGGCTCTCTACTAAAAAATAAATATTCGTCGCCAGTCATTCTGTCATTTCTCAACAGAATGTTCATGCTCACTTGGTGCTGTTTTACTTATATCCTCCCATTGTTATTTAGGAATGAAATTGATCAGTCTCTTACTGGCATATGTGCATCCCGTGCGGATTGCCTCGATATAGCCTTAAGTCACAAGCTTTTTTAAGCAAAGATGGATAGTGGCTAGCCGTTTGAGGCGAACGGTACTGCGTTCGAGTCGCAGAGTGAACATCAACTCTGAGATGCAGGTACATCCAGCTGACGGGTCTCAGGTAGGACGAAACACACGTCCTGGATTCCACTACTAGCCACTATCCTTCTTTGCTTAGAATATTTATGTACTGTAAGATACATTTTTGTTTACTTCAATAATATTTGCAAAACGTGCCTTTTTGGTGGAATTTATAATGAATTCAAAGCAGTCGATAACTAACTTCAGGGACAAGTTTCATGCTAAATGAAATTCATCATTAAGGCGAGTCTACAATCTTGAAGTAAATAATGCTTCTGAGAGATTTGAACCCTCATCGTCCAGTTTTACAGTTATCTATTCGGTCAGCAGTCATTAAGTTGACTCAATTGTATTAGTTAGGTTATATAATATGCCATTATCGAGTCTGACACATGATCTTTTCTGTGATTCGAATAACAAGATGGTAACGGCCTGAGCTGTAAATTTGGGTAGTGAGACTTGAAATCTCACAAGAAGGTTTTGTTAACACAAGTCTATGGATAGATCCTAACGTACAGACTCAGCTAGCATAAAACCTAGTTTCGACTACCCCTAACCATACTACATCAGAACGTAGAACAATGAGTGTGAAATCACTGGGACTATTAGCTAAAAACATGTGAAAACAGTTATTACTTAGTGTTTAAACCAATCTAAACATTCCACAATCTTTGCTATGAGAAAATGGTAGTCTAACACTGGTCGGTTCATGATCTCGACGAAACTAAACAAATTTCCACAATCCTTTACTGATAATTACCATGTCCACACCAGTGACTAGAGTCGAGTGGTAATTCCCAGAGTTCCAGTGAGAAACCGAGACTGGTGAAGCTAATCTATTTTAGCTGTGAGGCAGTTACTCACTTAAGACAATGGAAGACGGTCGTGCAAAATCGTGAATTGGTTAAAGTTAGACGCTAACACTGTTGGATACCGATTCGATCGGTCCTGAGGTTAGGCTTTCACAAGTAAGATTGGGAGTCCTGGGTTTGATTCTCACGTATCGAGTTGTGGGGAAGCACTGCCGAGGTGTCTCACATTAGGATGAAATGAACATCTAGTGCTTTTAGGTTTTCAATGGTGATATAAATTATATAATTTTCTAAAATAATGAAAATTTTTGTATTGTTAATTCAGTAATCTACTGAAGAATGAAATTTCAGTTATACTTTCATTTCGAAATTTTCGATACGTTAATATTCAGCGTCGTTGAATTTTGAGATGATAGAGAAGATTTGTAGCTCAAGTAGATTATTATGATGGAGTTTTGTTCTCTGAGCTGGATAGTTTGGTTGTGGAGCTTTCATTGTTCTTTTCTGAACGACATCATCAGTACAAACTTCAAGTAGAAGTGAAGTGTTCAAGTTTCTTTACATACTGTTCAAAACTTGTTCTGTAGAACTCGATGTCGATTGTTTATTGTCGACACTTCACTTCTATTTGAAGTTTGTACTGATGATGTCGTTCAGAATAACGACGAAAACTTCATGACCGAAAACTATCCAGCTCAAAGAACAAAACCCCATCAAAAGTTGTTGTATTTGCTGACAGTTGTTATACTACAACGTATTTAGTGTTAATCCCAGTTTATTTGATTTGTAATGTTACAATTCAAGTTTATTGTATAAAAAAAACCATACAGATGAGACTATAATTTATGGACGACCTTTGAACGACGTTCGACTGACCTTGATATTGTCCACTTACTAAATAGAACTAAATTAGGGTTATAAATCTGTGTGAGGACTTCGAATTATGATTAAAAATTGACGGTTAGGAATTATATTTAGAGTTTTCATCACTAAATGACATCAGCTATAATGCCGAAACTCTATTAAGCTAAATGGATGAGTGAATTTCGCGCCAAAATCCGAGACCTGTTATCTTATACATGATTGGTTCATCAATAAATTATAGTCTCACCACCCTACAAATTTTAACCCAGAAATAATATAGTCTGAATTATTTTTCAGTATGTAATTATTATCTAAGATAGAACTTGAAAACAACGTAACAGTTGTCACCATATTAGTAGATTTATAATTGATGAGTTGCAAAAAAAAATGGTTTTGTTTATTCAATTCTTCTTTTCTTAATTGATTTTTTCTTAATTAAATGTACTGTGGTGACTGGCCCTATGTCAAATTCACATCATTGTCCTAGTTTATGGACATACCAATTTATTCATTTTTCTTGAGTTACATTTTATTCTGTTACTTATTTGCTTATCAATTTTGACTGTTTTATATAAACGTATGTATGTGAATTTCTTAACTTAATCATCACATATCAGTAACTTAATTTTGTCTGACTATAAATATTGAGTCTTGCTTGGTTAAATTGAATTGACTGACTCGCCTCCATTGGGCGTCATTTTGTTTTGCTTATCTTTTTCCTCTTCACTTCTTAAGATCCGTTTCCCTGATTGTTTTTGTTCAGATCAACGATTGTATGAAATACACATATTCAAGACTTTATACCGTTATTCACTAACTTCAGTTAAGCCGATAATCAGGTACGAGGATTAGCAACATGTGTATCTTAATAGCAATCAACCATACGATCAAATAGAGGAGTCAGATATACAGCCACAAAAGTACACAAGGATTGATTATAATGATAATTAGGAATCATTGAAATTATGGAGAGAGAAGAGTTTTACAGATTGTTAAGCTTTGTAGTATTTTTAGTTCTTATCTTATCAAGATTAGTCTGTAATGTAAAACTGATGAATCCGTTTCTACATTTTTAAAAACTTAAATTCATCCATTTCATGGATAACCATTTTCCCGTTATTCATATATGGATGGTAACTGTTGGGATCCATCTATGGACTAATACTATACATACATTTTTATTGTATAATTATTAAGTAGCTAAACTATGCATAATCATTCACTTGATATTGTTTACTTGAAACTTCCCATTGATGTTTAGGATTGCAATTGATCAGTCGCTTATATGTTTATGTACATCCTATACTGATTGTCTCGATATTGCCTTAATTCACAAGTATTATAATCAAAGATAGATAGTAAAGCGTTTGAAGCGAACGATATTAGATTCAAGTCTCAAAGTGAACATCAACTCTGAGATACAGGTACATTCAGCTAATAAGTCTCAAATCAGATGAAACGCGTTTCCATGAATTCCACTATCAATCACTATCATTCATTGTTTATAATTATTAATATAGTTTATATATTAAACAAATAGTTATTTTCAGAAGGGATTGTGTGGAGATTTTAGAAATTTCACTGGTTGAAATCGTGAATCCATTGAAGCAACTTCGTGGATTGGTTGAAGTTAGACATTAACACCGTTGGATGCCGGCCGGCTCAGTGGTCTAGTTGGTTAAGCGCCTGGCGCGAGACTGATAGGTCCTGGGTTCGAATCTCGCGAGGAGCGGGATCGTGGATGCGCACTGCTGAGGAGTCCCATACTAGAACGAAACGGCTGTCCAGTGCTTCCAGGTTTTCCATGGTGGTCTAGCTTCAATGGATTCACGAATTCAACCAGTGAAATAGTTATTCATTTATTTAGTAATCTCTGTTACTATAATTTATATCTATTAACCTTTTAGATCACTTAGAGTTTTGTCCAAATACTCTTCAATCATTTTGAAAAACAAACAAACAAACAAACAACAACAACACCATCACTTGTTTACTTAATTTATTAATACTTTTTAATTAAAAATCCGGTTAACTTATCAACTTTCTTAAGGTACTCATGATATTACAGTAATATACTACTTCATAAGTAGTAATTAAATCTAAATGAATATCAATTTACAATAACAAATTTAATTCATATCAAAATAGAAAAAAAAAATTTACGAAAATTAATTTGATTACATCTAGACCATCCTATGAAAATCTGTAAAAGTATTGGACAAATATTTCATTCTAATATAAGACTTCTCAGTTTAACTTAATTAAATTAATTCAACCATATGCTTAACTATTTTCGTTTTTGTTTTTTTGTTTTTGTGTGTGTATGTGTGTGTGTGTTTTTTCGTGATCTTAATTCTTTCAATTTAAGTAATATTTAAGGAAGTCATTCATTCAATATGACCGATTATTTTGAAAGAAATAAAATAAAATGTCAAAATTCATTTTCTTATAACCTCAAATAATTATAGTATACTAAAAACCAAAAAAAAAAGAAAAGAAAAGAAAACAGAGAAAAGAGAAAAAAGAGAAAGAAGAAAAGTGTATAATTTCATTTACCGTTTAAAATTCATTTGATGAAACAAAGAAAGATAAGTAAAAAAAAAATATCAGAAGGGGTTTTTGGGGAGATTTTAGAAGTTTCAATAGTTGAAATCATGAGTTAATTAAAGCTAGACCAGTATGGAAAACCTGGAAGCACTGGATGGCTGTTTCGTCTTAGTATGGGACTCCTCAGCGGTGCTCATTCACGATCCCGCTCCCTGCGAGATTCGGAACGAAGACCTATTAGTCTTGCGCGCGAGCGCTTAACCATTAGACTACTGAGCCGGCATCCAGTCATCCTCTAGGTTTTCCATGGTGGTCTTATTATTTTATTTGTTTAACACATAGATATTGGTACAAGAAGGCACGAAATATATATGCGCCACACAGATCTCACTTGATATGTGTGAGAGCTGTGATACTGCCCGGGTGCCCAAACCGAAGCAGGTGATTTTCTTGGGAGGCCACACTCGGAGCCTTCGACCTGAAGTTCTGATCCACAAGGCAGTGGAGCGTCGTAAGGAGATGTAGTGACATGGTAGCCGATGACCAATAATTGGTTTATACGACATTTGTTCCCTCAGGATACTGGAGCCCATGTGCACCATAGGTTTGAAATCATGATTTTCCAACTCCCCTAGGTGGACTTTCCATGTTCATCAACCCAGTTAAATCACCGGACATTCGCTTTTCGCCCTCTCAATTTCGTAAACAACACCCCCACCACGATAAGGCAGTGAATAGGACTTCTCTGGCAGAATCTATATACGCGTGGCCATATGAGAGCATATCGAGAGGTAGAGCACACTCTTCCCACTCTCGGCCTTACCAGAGCATTTGGAGGCTTCAATTGTCTCATGATTTCAACTATTGAAATAAAAAAAAATACTCATTTTTATAGTTAAAATTAATTTACTTATATAATAAATAAATGTAATCAAGTATAAAGTTAAGTTGATATTCTTAACCCAAATCAAGATTACTTCCCTATTTATTCTTATACTCAATCATCTTATTTAGTCATTTATTTATTTATCTGTGAAAATGTCAAACAATAAAATTTATTCTCACAAGTTTATTTAGAAAATCGGAAAAAATATTTTTTTTTTATTTATGTGAATTGAACTGTGTCGGTAATTAAAAAAAAAAAGAAAAGAAAAGAAAAGAAAAATAAATGAACAAACTGACCTCATTTTTTGTGTTTTTTTTTCTCTACGAGTTATCTGATTGGTGTATTTTGTGTACAAGTGAGAAAGTGCATGTCTATGTCAAGGTCACAAGTACACCCCTTTGATTTGATAAATATTTTTATGAGTATTTTTCACTAAAGGATTAAATTACAATTTTCAAAAAAAAAAAACAAACAAAAAAACAAAAAACAAAAAAAAAGGTATTTAAGGAATAAGTGAATGACCTATTCATGATTAATTTTTGATCCACTTAAATATATAAAAAAAAAATTACTTTTTCAATTTCTATTAATGTTCTGTCTTACGAATTGAGTAATTTTTTTCTCTTTTGATTTAATAAGAAGTAAGAGATATATGAAATTCATGAGTCAATCTAATCTAGATCACTATTGAATACCTGGAAACACTAAATAACCGTATCATTCTAATATGGGTCTACTCAACAGTATGTATCCACAATTCCGTGTGAGAGATTCAAATCTAGAATATTCAGTCTTACATATGAACACTTAAACTTTAGATCACTGAATCAGTATCAAATGGTGTCCAGTGCTTCAATATTTCTCATGGTGATCTAGTTAAAGATGGATTCATGAATTTAACTAGTAAAATCATTACAATCATCAAAAACTCATATTCTAATAATATTTGGAATTGTTTTTTGTTAAATACGAGATTTATTCAAATTGAATGTTAAAGATTCCCATTATGAAAATTAGAATAACAGATGTAAATGAACGAATTGTTTTCAATTAGATTGTCATCAAACTTTACTCTAATATACTGTTGAGTCGGCTTTCTGAGAACTACAACGGAGCCTCCAGAGGCTCTAAAGGAATCGAAGAGTTCCAGTCAATCAGAGCATGATGGAACTTTCTAGAATATCAAAGTGGCATGCTACTATTAGTCAGTAACATAATATGTCTCTTAGCGGATTAGCCAAAATATAATATTGATTTGACAAATGCTAATAATCTATAAATACCTGTGTTTTTCTGTGCAAAAAGGAACCTTTGGAGAAAAGTGCTTTTCGCTTATTTTGCGCCTTTTCTCTCGTGTTCAGGTCTCTGCGTAGTTGAAGCTTGCGGGTTACCAGAATAGCTTAGGAATCGAATAAAGCGTTCAAATTAGCAAGACTTATCATATACATGAATAATTATACGAAAACATTAAACAAATCAAGGCAATTTGAGTAAATAATCACATTGAAATAGATTAGGTCACACCTGTATTTCTGCTATCAACTTGTACTTTTACCTATTATATACGGTGACGTAATCTATTTCATTGTGATTATTGACTCAAAGTGACATGATTAGTTTAATATTTTCCTATAAATATTCATGTATATTAGAGTAAAGTCTGACGACGATCTAATTGAAAACAATTGTTCAAACTGAATTGTTCTTTATTCACATGAATAGTTATTGGGTTGATATAGTTTGATCTATCTATTGTTATTATGTATGGGTTACACAGTAAACATTACAATTGAACGGCAATTGTAAATAATTATCAGTATAGGGGTTGTGGGTATTGTTGAGCCTTGATTAAGATCGTGAATAGATCAATGTTAGACCATCAATGAAAACCTGGAAGCATTGAACGACCGTTTCATCCTAGGATAGGACTCCTTAACAGTGTTCTTCCATGATCTCACATGTGGGACTCCAATCCAGGACCTTTAGTCTCACGAACGAACGCTTAATCTCTGAACAGTTATACACCTCAGACAATGGATGAAAGGTTACGTAAGATCATAAACCGAATGAATTTAGACATTAGCACTGTTTGATGTCAGCTCAGTGGTCTACAGTTTAAGCGTACGCGTGTTCGAGTCCCATGTGAAGTCCCATACTAGGACGAAATGACTGTGCAGTACTTCAAAGTTTTCAATATTGATCTAACATTTATCCATTTATGATGTCTGTCGGAAATGTAAATAACTTTAACTCATCATTTTTTTGCATATTGGCCTCATTATCAATCGATCTCTAGATCTATTCCTATAGTGATCGCTATAAATAATAAGTTCATAGTTATAATTTGATCATTGTAAGAAATATCCTTAACCAGAATATTTTGATCATTCTTTTTGAATGAATCGAAAAAACTTAACTTATTAATAACAACAGGATATAATTATCGTTTGGACCGTAGATATTACCATATCAATCTGTTCTTTTTAAATGAAGTTTAAAAGATATTCTTCTTTTTTTAGTTGAAATCATGAGTCAATTGAAACTAGACCACCATGGAAAAACTGGAAGCACTGGACGGCGTTTCGCCCTAGTGTAAGACTCCTCAGCAGTGTTCACCCACGATCCCACCTGACGAGATTCGAACCCAGAACCTATCAGTCTCGCGCACGAGCGCTTATCCATTAGACTACTAAGCCGGACGGCATCAAACGTTGTTAATGTCTAACTTCAACCAATCAACGAAATTGTGCCACCGTACACCATGGTGGTTTAGCTTCAATTGATTCATAATTTCAGCTAATGAAATGACTAAAATCTCCACAAAATTCCATCTGATAATAATCATCTGCTCACTAATGACTGACTTCAAGAGGCATTTTCTGGAGTTCTAGTGAGAAGCCGTGACCAGTGGAGTTCAACCAGGACTGTTGTGAGATATCAGTTCACTGTACGGTGGCGTGATTTCGTGGGTTACTTGAAATCAGACACTATCATTTTTTCTTTATCTGACTTAACTTGTTTACTTTTGAAAGTTTTAGTTTCTCTCTACACAACATTATCCGTACAAAGTTCATCTAGAAGTGATTTGTTCAAATCTAACTGGATATAATCTAGTTTAACTGAAAAGTATTACACAGTTCTCAATTAAACATGATAGCTAAATAGAGAGCACATAAATCTACACATAGTAGCTAGAATATTCAACCTAAATAGAGGTATTTTAATATTGTTTTATTTGAATCTTCCCATTGATGTTTAGGACTGAAATTGTTCAGTCTCTTATTGGCATATGTGCATACTGTGCGTATGCCTCGATATTGCCTTAATTTACAAGCATTATAAGCAAAGATGGATAGTGGCTAGCAGTGGAATCCAGGACGCGCGTTTCATCCTAGTTGGGACTCGTCAGCTGGATGTACCTGCATCTCAGAGTTGATGTTCACCCCATTGCACAAGTAAGTGGCTATCAGGACTCAGTAGCTAAGTAGATAACGCGATGGCGTTTGAAGCGGACGGTACTGGGTTCGAGTCCCACAGTGAACATCAACTCTGAGATGCAGGTACATCCAGCTGACCAGTCCCAACTAGGACGAAACGCGCGTCCTGGATTCCACTGCTAGCCACTATCCATCTTTGCTTATAGAGGTATTTTAATTTTCAAAAAGAAGGGGAGAAACAAATAAATGACTTAGTAACAACACATGTAATTGAGATAACAAATGAATAAGTCTATAAATAAATTCTTGCTAAAATAATAAACTCAATAATTAAGAGTACATGTACTGAGGTCTTTAAAATCGATATATATGAACATGTCATTAAGAATATGATGATGAAGATTATATTATCAGAAGGGGTTTTGTGTAGATTTTAGTCATTTCAATAGTTGAAATCATGAATCAATTGAAGCTAGACCAGTATGGAAAACCTGTTTGTTTACAAATGTGTTCATACATAGTTGACGAATTCTACACACACATACATACAAAAACATGTTTTTATGCATAGATTCACAATGTATTACTTAAAATACTTTCAAAATGTACTCCAAAAGAATTTTTGGTGAGACTATAATTTATGAATGACCTTTAAGTGATGTTAAAGTGACCGTAAGAGTCTACACCTAATAACTAGGACTAAATGAAGGTTATAAACTAGTGTGTGAAATTAGAATTATGATTTACAGTTGATGATTAAGGTTACGAAATAGATTTACGGTTTTCATCACGAACTGACATCGGCTATAATGCCAAAACGCTATTTGGTCAAATGGATGAGTGAATTCCGCGCCAAAATTCGAGATCTGTTATGTTTTACCTAATTGGTTTGTCCATAAATTAAACTTAGTTATTTACTTATTTACGCCTGTTACACTCATTGATGCGTAAGCCACCGACCAGCATTCTTCAACCAACTCTGTCTTGAGACTTCTTTTCTAGTTCTATCCAATTAATGTTCATTTTTCCCATGTATGTCTTCATTTTTCGGCGTAATGTGTCCTTTGGTCTCCTTCTAACCAACTGGCCTTGAGGATTCCATGTAAGGGCTTGGTTTGTGACGCAGTTTAGTGCTTTCATCAATGTGTGTCTTATCCACTTCCACCACTGGGATATGGTTTGTTCTTTCCCATAGTAGGTTGTTTCTGATAGTGTCTGACCAACGGATACGAATGATTTTGCGTAGACAACTGTTAATAAACACTTATATCTTCTGGATGATGACTTCAATAGTTCTTCCATAGTTTCCACATCATACAGCAGAACTGTCTTGATATTTGTATTGAAAATTCTGACCTTGGTGTTGGTTGACAAAAAGTTGTTTTGAATTCCAGATGTTCTTCAATTGTAGATATGCTGATCTTGCTTTGCCAATCCGCACCTTCACATCTGCATCAGATCCATTGTGTTCATCAATGATGTTGCCCATATATGTAAAGGTTTTTACATCGTGCAAAGCTTCTTCGTCAAATGTGATTTGATTAGTGCATATTGTGTTGTATGGGAGAATCTTGCTTTTCCCATTGCGTATGTTTAGACTTACTGCTGCTGAGGCTGTTACTAAACTTGTCGTGTGCGATAGAAGAGCCAGATCATCTGTGAAGTTCAGAGTTCGTCTTGCTTCATCTTATCTATTCATTGTATCCCATATTTCCCTCTTAGATGTTGACGTCTTCATAATCCAGTCGATCACCAGGAGAAAGTCTCGTCGAATTTTTCCTTTTCATTTTATGTATTAACAACTTTGTCTCTTCTTCCCCCCCTCCAGAAAAATAATTTTTATTTACTAGTGGATATGATCTACTTTGTTTTTTTTCCTCTTTTTCGTTTAAAAAAATATTTTGTTAATGCTTAACTGATTTTAATATTTGTAAATCATTAAATTATTCAGCCATTAAATTATTTTTTTTTTTTCGGAGAAATTTGATTGAAAATCTTGTCAATAGTTTCTCATCATTGTGATAAACATTAGAAAAACAAAGAAAAATATTCATGATGACAATTAAGTTGATGATGATGATGATGATGATGATGTTGGTTACGCTTTATTTTGTCAATTACTAAATGATTATAATCAGAAAGGGGGTTTTGTGGATATTATAGTAAATTCAATAGTTGAATTCATGAGTCAATTGAAACTAGACGATCATGGATTGATTGAAGTTAGAGATGAACACCGTTGGATATCAGCCGGCTCAGTGGTCTAGTGGTTAAGCGCACGCGAGAGAGACTGATAGATCCTGGGTTCGAATCCCGAGAGGCAGGATCATGAGTACGCATTATTGAAAAGTCCTAGAATAGGACGAAACGGCTATGTAGTGCTTCCAGATTCTCAATGATAGTCTAACATCAATCGGTTTAATTTAAAAACTTAATAATCTTCACAACCTCATAATGAAAATGTTCGACTACATTACACAATTTAAAGATCCTGACCAAGTATTACGTTACTTACTTACTTACGCCTGTTACTCCCAATGGAGCAGCATAGGCCGCCGACCAGCATTCTCCAACCCACTCTGTCCTGGGCCTTCGTTTTTAGTTCCATCCAATTCTTCTTCATTTTTCTCATGTTTATCTCCATTTCCTGACGTAATGTGTTCTTTGGTCTTCCTCTCCTCCTTCGACCTTGAGGATTCCATATGAGGGCTTGTCTTGTGACGCAGTTCGGTGTTTTCCTCAATGTGTGTCCCATCCACTTCCAGCGCTTCTTCCTGATTTATTCCTCCACTGGGATCTGATTTGTTAGATAATGTTATATTAGTGAATTTTTGAAAGTCAACTAATGATCTTATGAATTCTTAAATAGATCCATTAAGTTTATGTAAATTTCTACTTGTTATTAATAAAAACAACCATAATGAAGGTTCTAACTTGACGTTGATTGAGTAGAAATGTTTATTCGTTTCCACGTCTAGTTTATTGTATGTAGTACTTCTTATTATTCTTATGATGTTCTCATATGAGCTATTTAAGAGCTGTTCCTTTAGTTAAACTTGATTTAAATCATAGTCTGTTGCATTCATTCTTTTCTATTTAAGTAATGACCATCTTATAATCTTTACATATTTGTTATAAACACCGTACTATTTAGACTTGTGTTGATTTCGGTTAGTTGTTTACTCTGAAGAAGTAGCTTACTTGAAGTCACAAAACATCAGAAATACAATTTTTTTCTACTCATTTGGATATAATGAAAATAAATTATGTTTATTTGAACCTTCATCAGATAATCTCTGTATATACTTACTTTCAGAATTGATAATGATCTTACCTTTTATTATAAAGTTATGCCAATATTATGTCACTGTATTTTGGTGACTTGTAAGTATGTATCTACGAATGAACTTTGGAATAACGATCATTCATTTGATTACTTAACGTAGTAGTCAGATATGTTTCCATTGAACTATTCACATATATTATTACAAAGCGTACATATACGTGTTGTATGTCCTGTCTCTCAACTGGATGGATATCTTCAACAATAATCTTTTCTGTGGTTACACAGCTCTATTGAGCACGGTTGTATCAATGTTGAAGTGAACTGTCAGCTAATCGCATTGCTAATCAATGACATTATTCTGTTTATGTAGAAAAGCTTATATTCAAGAAGGCTTAAATCTGGCACGCAAATTATGAACTAGATGCCATTAGGTTTTCATACAGTTGTAGTACTTACATTTCATACAACAAAACTCTAAAGTATGTTAAAATTAGGCTTCATAACGAGAGACTTTTTGTGGAAATTCGTTCTTGAGATATTTGGATGAAATAAATTTTTGTTAATAGATGGTTAACATCATATTTCTAGGTCTATTTAAAAGCACTTAAACAGAGGACACTACAGTAGATCGTCCATTTTCTACTTCATGTCGTTTTTTTTTGTTATTGACCATGAATAAGTAAGTGCGGTAAAAGTATGTTTACGGTTGAATTTACGACTCATTCTAAACTAAACTACCACTGCAAACTTAGAAGCTCTGGATAACCGTTTCGTCATAGTATGGGACTTCTCAACAATGCACATCAATGATCCTGTACATGAGATTCGAACCCAGGACATTCAGTCTCACGCGCGAACGTTTAACCTATAGACTATTCAGTCGGTAATCAACAGTGTTAATGTCTAACTTCAAACGATCCATGATCTTGCTCAACACTTAATGTATTATCTGAGGTGGATAACCATCTCACACTCGACACGGATCGGCACCATTCAAACGAAAATAGTTGAGATTTTTTCGAGTGTTTTTCTTTTACAAATATTCGTTATGTAAATATTATGTCCAATTAATTAAATTGATCTTTTATTATTCCATATTGACAGAAATCTATTTCCGGAAAATGTAGTACAAGCATGTTTACAGCAACAACAAAGTAGTTACGTCACAGTTGTTAAGCGTCCAAAGTATATTCGATTAACTGATGGAAACAACGGTACATCGAATATGGAAAACAAAACAAAACTAATCAGTTATGAAGCCATAAAACCGAAATATGTGGATAGTACTAATGTTTTAGGTAAGAGGAACTTCATAACATTACACATACCCTGTTACTTTTTATGGTTAGTGTTCTAAATATATTTCATTTTGATACAAATGTGTAACTTGTACAGATTATCAGTCAGTCAGTCAGCTGCAACGTAGGACCAGGCACGTATATGCATCGGTCCAAGTTGCCATACCGCATTAGCACAACAAGATGAACACCGGATTCATAGTAGTTAATTCAGTGGTGGTAATATATAGAAGAAAGATTGTGTATAAGGAGATAGTAAAGGAAGAAAGAATTAGTTCTTAGACAGATATGAAGCGATTTTAATCTCTTAATTTAAGGAAGACAGAGAGTGTATACACCGACGCCATTGTGAACGATTCTGAGCCATGTCACCAAGAGTCTCCAACCATTGGTTACGATAGTCACGCGGACCCCAACCAGGCAGTCTTAATCTCCCAGCATGGCTCAGACCAGAAGTTAGTGACTTCAAGCACTGATGCCACGTTTTAATTTGGCCGCCCCTAACTTTCTTCCAATTATTATCAACGATCTTAGTTATAGTCAAAGTATTGATTAAAATTGTCACAGTACTTGACAGTGCTGAGTAAGGAAATCAATAAATAAAACATACTTACTTACGCCTGTTACTCCTCGTGGAGAAGCATAGGCCGTCGGTCAGCACTCTACATCCAACCCTGTCCTAGACAATCCTTTCCAGCTCTTTGCAGTTGTTATTCATCCTTTTCATATCTGCTTCTATTTCCCGACGTAATGTGTTCTTTGGCCTTCCGCTTTTCCGCTTTCCTTCAAAATTTTAAATTAGGGTTTCCTCATGATGCATTTTAATGATGTCCTATCCATTTCCATCGTCTCTTCCTAATTTCCTCCTCAGCTGGAGGCTGAATTTGATAAAGTACAGTGATTACTAGATTGTTTAATTGAGTATTTTGATGACAGATTTCGTCACAAACTGAATTCAACTATAATATTGTAGAGTTATGTTGGATTGGTTTGAAGACTTTTCAGAATAGTGTAATAGTGTAATCTAAAGAACATATAGTCTAAGATACCATTAATCTATATTGTGTTTAAATTAAAATTACTGAATAAACCCAAATATTACTTATTTCATTAAATTTCATTAAAAAACTACTGAAAACGGATAACTAAATATGTTGAATGACATGTAACAAGCTCCATCGATTGATACTTTGATTGAGTCAAATCTTATCGTCTCGACTTATTCAGGAATTACTTATTGTATCTTCTAACTTAACAGATGGAGATAAATAATATTACAAGAGAATGAGAAAAAACAAACGAACACATCAAAAAGTAGCACACGTAAATTTTTGATTGAGATCATGAACCAATCGATTTTAGACTATCATTGAAAACCTGGAAGCACTGGATGGCCGTTTCGTTCTATTGTGGGACTTCTCGGCAGTGCTCATACACGATCCCGCTCGTGGGATTCAAACCCGGGACCTATCAGTCTCGCGAGCAAACACTTAACTTCTAGATCACTGAGCCAGCCGGCACCTAATAATATTAATGTCTAACCCCGACTAATCAACGAAAATGTGCGACCATCTTCGATTGTACTGAGATAGGTACCTGTCACGGCTTCTCACTAGAACTCCGAAAATTTCCTCATGAAGCTATTCACTAGTGAGCACATGGTAATTATCAGTATAGGTTTGTGGAGATTATTAAGTTTTTGATTGAGATCACGAACCGATCGATGTTAGACCATCACATCAGGATGTAGCACACGTATATTTTTATTTGAGTACATAAAGTGTTTTATTAAAACTTCTTTCTTCATAATAGCTTTAACTGATGAGCAAAATAACTTAATTTTATAAATATTGTAGAATTTAAATCATATAATGATCGTTTAGGTAGTTAGAAGTGGTCAACAGGAAACCCTTGACCTAGGTTTAAAGCTGGTTACTGCTCATCAGTAAAGTGTACCTGAAATCTTGAGGGAACTGATGTTCTCAATGGGATTTAAACATATATTTTCCAGTTTCATTATCTGAGTCTTTAACAGTGAACTATTCGAGCCATGATTAACCTGTATTTTGACTTGAGTCAATCAGGGAAAAAAACTCAAGTACTCTCGGCTGCTTTCAACCGACATACATATCAAAATCGCGCAGATGATATCGAGTTCTTCAGAGTGATGGTCACGTTGTAATTTTCTAGATAAAATTCGATCAGTATTTAGAAATAAATAAACACGATATTTATTATTACGCAGCAATCAGTTAGTTGTATACGTATATGGAAAACCTGGAGGCACTGGACAGCCGTTTCTTTTTAGTATGGGACTGTTCGGCAGTACGCATCCACGATCCCGCACCCGTGATTTGAATCTAGGACCATAGGTCTAACGCTAAAACGCTTAACCACTGAGTCGGCATCCAGGTCTTCCATGGTAGTCTAGCTTAAATTGACTCATGAATTCAACCATTAAAATAATAATTATCCAAGTGTAGGTTAGATAACAGAATAAGAGTAATAACAGGTGAAGATTTCAATCACAATTATAGATTTGTCATTATAGTAATGAATCAACAGTTGAACACATAGATTCTGTTTGAATTTTTTGAATAGTAATGTAAACAAGTTAAGTATTTTTCAATAGTTCAGATGATGAGTCGATAAAAGCTAGACTACCATGGAAAACCTGGAAGCACTGGACGGCCGTTTCGTCCTATTGTGTGACTCCTCAGCAGCTCGCATCCACGGCCCCGCCCGCGGGATTCGAACTCAGGACCTCTCGGTCTCATGCAAGGCGCTTAACCAACTAGACCACTGAGCCGGCATCCAATGGTGGCAATGTCTAACTTCAACTGATTCACGAAATTCAGCGACGCATTCACCATTGTCATCAGTGTGTTACTATCTCATAACTGACCCAGTTGAACTCCAGTGGTCACTGTTTCTCACTAGAACTTCAGGATATACCTCTTGAAACTAGTCACTAGTGAGCATATGTAGGTATTTTTGTTTGTTAATAATGTCGGTGATATAATGGCGATCAACTAGATCATCACACCTTTTAACCTTAAATCATTTTTTTATGACGTGATCAGAAATAAAATGAATGTATATGATTCTACTTTAATTGTTGTTTCAGGTTAATTAGAATTCATAAAAAGGGGGTTAATTATATGAAACGATTAAGAATGATGTATAAATGGAATAATAAAAATGAATGATTAAGGTAACAATTAAAAAGAGATCAAAGAATAACAGAACTATTATGTACAAATATATTTCACTGAATAAATGAGTTAACAAATATCAACACAATACCTAATTACTATTATTGTTATTATTAGTACTCATTAAGGAATAGAAAATATTTTATTAACTATAAACAAAGATGGATAGTGGATAGTAATGGAATCTAAGATGTGTGTTATGTTCTATTTGGGACTCGTCAGTTGAATGTACCTGCATTTCAAAGGTGATGTTCACTTTGGAACTCGATCTAAGTATCATTGGCTATAAACGCCATCGCATTATTCACTTATCTACTGAGTCCTGATAGACACTTGCTTGTGAAATAGAATGAAGTTTAAATTTACTTGATTTAAATTCATTTTACTTATAATGCTTGTGAATTAGTGAAATCTTGAGGCAATACGTACAGGATGCACATATACCAATAAGAGATTGATCAATTGCAGTTTTAAATAACAGTGGGAAGATACAAGCCAACAACATCAAGTGAATTATCTTCAATAAGGTACTATCTCACAACAGACCTGGTTGAACTGCACTGATCACAGCTTCTCACTAGAACTTCAGGAAATACGTCTTGAAGTCAGTCATTAGTTAGCACATGAGCATCTGTGTTCAAATTCCGTGGGCAGGAGCATGAATGCGCAATGCTGAAGAGTCCTACAATAGGACGAAACAGCTGTCCAATGCTTCCAAGTTTTTCATAATAGTCCACTTTCTAATGATTCATGATTTCAACTGTTGAAATCACTGTATTATTCTTAATGATTAAATTGTATAGATAAAATCTATCATTTCCATTATTCATTATCCATCACTTTGTTTAATATACAATTGAATCAAATTTCAGAAAACATATTAAACATTGAAAAAAAAAAATTCAATCCCATATTAACAATCACCATGTTTTTCGTTTATTATTCAAATTTCGTTAAAACAAAGCTCAACTAGGATTATTGAAGTGAGGGAACTAAAAATAAGGTAACAAAAACAAAACAAAAATTCATTACATTTATTGAGATTATTTCATATCTGTGATCTATACACACACACACACACACACACAAAGATCAAATAACTAGATTGGTATCCATTTCATTATAACCAATAAATTAACCACGTTTTAATCTAATTTATTTAATAGATTTTTTCTATTTCTCATTATCCATTTGCATGTTTTATTACATACTAACTCTATTATTATTTAATAGTTAAATTCATGAGTCAATTGAAGCTAGACTACCATGCAAAAACTAGAAGCATCTTTGTATAGGACTCCTCAACTGTATGTATTCACAATCTCGCCCTCACGATTCGAACACAAGTGCTCATGTGCTCACTAGTGACGGACTTCAAGACGTATTTCTTGAAGTTCTAGTGAGAAGCTGTGGTCAGTGGGGTTCAACTAGGTCTGTTGTAAGATAGTAGCTCACTGAAGACAATGGTGGATGGTGGCTCAATTTCATGAATTGGTTGAAGTTAGACATTAACACTGTTGAATGCCGGCTCAGTGGTTAAGCGCTCGTGGACGAGACTGATAGGTCCTGGTTTTGAATCTCGCGAGTGGGATCATGGATACGCACTTCTGAGGAGTCCCACAATGGAGCGAAACGGCCGTCCAGTGCTTTCAGGTTTCCGACGGTGGTCTATCATCAATCGGTTCATGATCTCAATCAAAAACTCAGCAATCTCCACAACACCTATTATCATGTCAACTATAATCCTGCTTATCTATTCTATTCAGATTAGGATTCATAACATTGATTAAAGCTTGTTTTAATACAATCAGTTCTAACTATAAACGATGTATGTTATACTTAAACGATTTAATAAATTAATGTTTCCTATAAATTGTTTTTTATTTTAAAAATTCTAGGATTAGTGTCATTCTCAATTATGTTTGGTATAATACTTGGTCAAATGGGTGATCGTGCTGTAACTATGGTACAGTTTTTCTCTGTTCTTAATGAAGTTGTCATGAGAATGGTACAAGTTATTATGTTGTAAGTAAACTTTACTTGTGATAATATAAAACTATATGTATATTATTATTATCGAATCAATGATTATTGAAGGAAAGATTGATAAATCATTAAATAATAATCATTATCATGTTTTTAATCTTCTGTGATAATCATAGAATTCTGTTAACCGTGTTGTAGTATTGTGACTAGTCTAAGTGATTCACACTCATTTGCATTGTATATAGACTTTAGATCATTAGATCAAATTACTACCAGTTGATAGGTCCTAATCTGGCTGAAACCTAGGTTAAGGTATTCCTTTCTCTTCCCTTTAACCATATATTTTAATAATTAAATGTCTACTCAATACGAGGTTAAACAAAGTCCGATAGGGACTATGATGTTTTTTTATGAATGAGAGATAAGAAATGCATGTTAAATTGAATATGAATTAAATTCAGAGGACACAGTATCTCTTAAAATGTTTGTTTTACTTACTAATTCGATGCAAATGTTAATACTAGTCGTGAAATATGTTTTATAAGACAGTATTTATGCATTTACAGTTGATTGATTACTGGGTGGTGATCAATGTCATGTATGTCAGATCTTTCTTAGTGTAGATCGAATCCTATCGACCAAATTGCAATGTGGTCACTAGTCTAGGTGACTCGACATTGTGTGCACTATGTTGAGATAAGATGATGGTTGGAGGTAGTCAACAAGAAACCCTGGACCTAGGTTTCGTGTTATTTGAGACTCGTCAACAAGGTGTACCTGTAATCTTCAGGGAAACGTTACTACTGAGCTATTTGTGCCGCGACTGACCTCCTGTAGGATTGAGATGTATTTACAATTGATTGATCACTGGGTAGTGATCAATGTCATGTATGTCAGGTCCTTCTTAGTGTAGATCAAATCCTGTCGACCAAGTATTTGTGTACACCAGTGATTAGTTGAAGACAAGCAGAATAACTAATCAGTGGTTGGTAAATGAAATATGAAAGATACACTAATATTGAAATGTTTGGAGATTTCGAATTTATTTATCTATGGTAAAATGTATCTGTAGTGGGGATTAGATTTGTTAATTAATCACCTTGATAACCGTTATTGTATAAATCCCAATGTTGTTTAAATTCAGAAGGCAATAAGAAGAGGCGACTATAGTTTATTAGTGGAGGATAGCACAGGTAATAAAATTACAGTCACATCAAGTGAATACAAAGGCGAATTTATAGTTAAATCGAATCAGGGAGCAGCTAAGCAAGGTAAAGGCTATTAATAGGATTCGAGTGCATATATACATGGTAAAGAGAATGATTGATCGAGTAATATTTAAGCGATCAACAGTCAGTCAGTTGTGTTCGAATAGAGAGCCTTTACAAAGTTAATGTACTTCTTTGGTACTCCTTTCAGTGACAGTCACTGCCAATAGAGATAAACACTTAAACTAAAAAGAGATATGTGAGTAGGCTATCACATGTGATCAAGTGTACAATTTTATACAGACATGATGATGATCATAATGATACAAAGAAATAGACATATTCTTACTATCCAAATAACATTGTCTGTTAAATAAGTTAATCAAAGGGCTTGACGAAGATTGACCATAATCAAGATACATCTTAGGGGTCAGTCAGTTACAATGTAGAACCAGGCATATACATGTATCGTTCCAAGTTGCCATACCTCATTAGCACAACAAGATCAACACCAAATTCATAGAAGTAGTTAATTCAATGGTGGTAATATATAAAGTAAAGATTGCATATAAAGATATAGTACAAGAAGAAAGATTTAGTACGTAGAAAGAAAGATATGAAGCAATTTTAATCTCATAGTTTAAAGGAAGATATCATTGTGATCGATTCTGAGCCATATCACGAAAAGTCTCCAACGATTGGTTACGATAGTCACACGGACCCCAACCAAATAGTCTGCATTTACCAACATGACTAGGACTAGAAGTTAGTGTTATCAAGCACTGATGCCACGTATATCGTAGGAGAGTTACTATAGTTACAACCAAATGACACACATAACCTGACCATTACAATGTAAGTTAATGTTTATAATTTCAATCTATTTATTGTTCTTCTAAGTCTTTTGTTATTCTTTTTAATAATTTATATTTTTATATATTTACTTATTACATTTTAGATATTCACCATTTGGTATATTCTTTCTAATATTGAGTAAAATGTTAGAAATTGAAAATTTAAGTGATACAGCAAAAGCATTAGGTTTATATATGATAACTGTAGTTACTGGTTTGGCTATACATTTACTTGGTACATTAGCATTACTCTATTATGTGGTAACAAGAAAAAATCCATTCATATTCTATAAAGGTTTATTTCAAGTGAGTAATTATGATCTTGTTCAAATATGAATAATAATCATATTTTTTTTTGCAAAAAAAAAAAAAATTGATTCACAATAATAAGCAAAGTAATGGATAATGGCTAGCAGTAGAATACAGGATCAGTGTTTCGTCCTATATGGGACACATCAGCTGAATTAAGACTTTAATATATTTTATGAATAGTGATCATTTGGAATAAGATTATAGTTTTAATCATTTATATATTGAAAGTAATAACAAGCATTAGCTATTTATTCATAGTTTATTTCAATTTGAGTTGAATTGATATGATAAGTTCTGGTTAGTAAAAACTGATTGAACATATACACATATTTCCTATTCAGATGAATTTCTTGTCTGAAATTGAGTATTTATAACTAAGCTGAGATGTATTTAACAGTACACTGTAGGTAACTGTAGATGAATCAAATCGATTCAAACTTAAGTCATCATTCATATCATGATTTATTTAAGCTCATTATAAATCATCCTTTCATATAAGTAGCTTAACATTTCATCATGCTATACTTCATGTTGACTTAATGCCCTGTTACGGTCGAAGGTAAAGAGAGTCAGATCTATTTCTCTAAATTCTCTCATATGGACACATGCATACAGCCGCTGATAGGGAAGTCCTACTCACTGCCTTGTGGTGGTGGGGTGTTGTTTACGAAATTGAGAGGACGAAAAGCGAATGTCCGGTACATTAACCGGGTTGGTGGATATGGAGGATTCACCTAGGAAAGTTGGAAAGCAATGATTTTAAATCAATGGTTCACATGGACTCCAGGATCCTGAAGGAACAGATGGCATATAAACCTATAGTTGGTCACCGGCTTCCATGGGACTGCATCTCCTGACGTTGCTCCACTATCTTGTGGATTAAATCTTTAGGTCGAAGGCTCCGATTGTGGCCCCCTAAGTAAACCAGGTGCTTCAGTTTGAGCACTCAGGCAGTATCATAGATCACACAGAAATGAAGTGACTTGTGTGGCACATATGTATTCGGTGCCCTTTTGTACCCATATCTATGTGTTGAAATAATGAGAGCAAATATGTCAGTCAGTCAGCTACAAAGTAGGACTAGGCTCATATATGCATCGATTCAAACTGCCACATCTCATCAGCCCAATAAGGTGAACACCAGATTCATAGAAGTAGCTGCTACATTGGTAGTAATATATAAAAGAACGATTGTGTATAAGGATATATTACAGATATCAATTATGAGACATTGGTAATTTATTAACATTTGTTTATAGATACCTCCAAAGCTTTAGTTGCGTTTATTCCGTTTATCTAATAGCCGATCCTGAGGTAAGATATAAAGTGATGGGTAAGTATAGTGAATAGGTCGGTGTGGCCTAACCAAGACTGAATCTGTTCATACAGTAACCGATGGTTGAATTAAGTCACATCGGTAGATGGAAATCATCAGGTTTGTGGTCCACGTATAATCGTGAACAGTGGTTAAGGACGTCGCGTAATACGGATCAGAATTCATCTCATTTACATAGATGCATTCACTATTTATCTCTCCCTATATCCAGAGTTTTAAAGTCATTGTGTGTTCTTATTTCAGTTTATTTATTTATTTTTTCGAACCATATCTTTTCCACGGCTACTGGTACTGTTGCTACTATCATTACTCAAGAATTTGTCTTGATAGTCCTAACACACTGTACTAACGTGATGTGGCAACTTGAACTGATGAACATATATGTCACATTCTACATTGTATTTGACTGATTGAATATTTATGGAAACTAATTTCATTCTGGTTGAGCTTTATCAACCATCTTTGAACTTGATGTGACTACGAAAAACTAAATGTGAACACAAATAATCAAGATGACGTAATAGAAAGATTACAATACTAGATTACGTAATACGAATAATAACAATAGAATTAGATTTAGTGATTGTAATATGATGATTAAAATGTTTCTGTTACAATAATTAAAGTTCATAGATGTGTAAAAAATAAATAAAATGATATAATAATCATTTATGAATAAAATAATGAGAATATAAGACATAAGTAAAGGGGAATGCAATAATTATTATAATAATTTAGGTTAAGGTAACGATAATGATAGGATGTACTTGTTTTGTGTTATATCCTAGGGAAGATTAAATTACGGGTAACTCCTAAGGACTATTAATGAATTAATATTCTATGAATATTCTTATTATATAACTATTTAATAACTAGATTGTATATATCTATATTCCCCTTATTATAAGCTTCATTTTGACCTATAGATTATTATTGTACGATTTACTGTTCCCAAGTTATACTCAGTTTATTAATTACTGTCTCCCACATTCACAGCCACATTTTGGCTATAATTTGTACGAGTGTTATTTTCTATTTTATGGTGCGTTGCGGTCTGTTTGTTTGGTATATAAATCCAGTATGTCTGAAATAAATGATTCGATTCGATTCGTATAGCGGAAGGTGGTATTAGTGTTCTGGACTCAAGTGGACAGGCTAAGCAAACATAGGATCAATAAGGACTCTAGGCTGCTCATACCGGTCGAACGTCATTGCTTTGGTACAGTGCTAAGATTGTATAAGTCGTATTTTAATTGGTGAATAGATCACGTGATAACTAGCTGGGCATAAAGTGACAACAATTTGAACGCATAGTTCTGGTTTGAGCCCATGGATAGTACGAGCTTCGGCTATTTTTAGGAGTTGAATACGAAGAAATCTAGGTAGATTTGAACGAATCATATATACAACCTATTGTGACCTTATGAGCCGCCAGTTATCACGTAGTCTAGTCGCCAATCAAAATACGACTTATTCTCTCTTATACTGTACTAAAGCACTGACGTCCGACCGGTCTGATCAGCCTAGCGTCCTATTGGTCCGTCGCTCGCCTAGCCCGTCCAGCTGAGTCCACAATGCCAATAACAACCTCCATTATGCGAATCATTTATTTCAGACATACTGGATTTATATACCAAACAAACAGACCGCAACGCACCATAAAATAGAAAATAACACTCGTACAAATTATAGCCAAAATGTGGCTGTGAATGTGGGAGACAGTAATTTATAAACTGAGTATAACTTGGGAACAGTAAATTGTACAATAATAATCTATAGGTCAAAATGAAGCTTATAATAAGGGGAATATAAATATACATAATCTAGTTATTAAATAGTTATACTATAAGAAGATATAGATAATATTAGTCCATTAATAAGTCTCAGAAATTATTCTTAATTCAATTTTCACTAGGACATAACACAACTTTAAAATCAAACTTTGGATCCGTAGAATGATTACAGTCGATTAAGTGTTTAAGTATAGAACTCCTAACTGCTTTCCCCTCACCTTTGTAGAACCAAACGGTAATGTGTTCCTGTATCCGAGTCTAAATCTATTATTATTATTATTATTATTATTATTCGTATTACATAACCCAGTAGTATAATCTTTCTATTACATCATGTTAGTTATTCCATGTTCACATGTCCTCAGGGAACTAGTACTTTAACAAATATTGTTTCATATATATACGAATGTACAGCTTGATAAGAAATTCGTTGAAAAGAGATCCATTCGTTGAACTTCGTATTATTAAAATCATGTTATCATCAGTTCATTTTCTCTACAACACTCAAATTTCATTGACAAGTAATTTGTCTAAATTCTTTATTAAATTTATAAGAAAATAATAATTATTTTTTTCTCTCTTTTGGATAAGATTAGAATAGATTATGAAAAATGGTTATTCGTTTTTCAGTTTACTATAGTAAAAAAAAAGATAAACCTCACACACAGTCACATACGCACACACACACACACACATATATATATATATATATATATATATATATATATATATAATTACGCACACACAAGGAAGAAGCAAGACACAATTTATTATTCACATTGGATATGTTTTAATCTAATCCGATTGTATGTAAATAAATCAAGTAAGATAAAGACTTTCCACCCCCTCCATCTTAGCAACAAAAACAACAACAAAAAAAAACTCAATTTATACCCTCTCAAAAAAGATTTTAATGTGAACAGTAAAATGAAGTGGTTGATTTACTTGAACTAAAATAGAAGAAGAATTAAAATAACTAGTTAAACTTTATCGTAGAATTAAAAAAAGGAAAAGAAAAGAAGAAATGATATAAGTTAGTTCATTTTTTAGATGGAGAGTGGTTGGGGTGATGTAGGGTAAATGAATTGGTAGTTAATCATAAATATATCGTAGATATTGTTATCTAATTTATTTTTTTTCGTATTAGTTACTAATCTTATCTCTTGTTTTACACTTTAGTGAAAAATGTAGATTTTTTTTTCGATTGTATAGTTTCTTTTTTTTCTTCTCTCTTTTAAATGAAGATAGTTTTAATAAGATCTAATGTAAATTATTATCAAGTATAGTATAAATGAGTAGTCAAGTACTTGTTGTTAGGGTATTAGGTGGGTTTTTCTTGGTATACATTTTTTTATTTATTTAAAAAAAACGCAATAAATGAACTCGTATGCAAAAGAGTATTTCAGGTTTCTTTCTAACACGGTGATATGTATATCAGTGAAGACATTAAATGAACTCAATAATGAATGTCAAGTTACGATGAATATATTAGAATATGACTTACGCCTGTTATTCCCAATGGAGCATAGGCCGTCGACCAGTATTCTCTAACCCATTTTGTCTTGGACCTTTCTTTTCTTTACTACAACTGTGGTGTATGCTACTTAAATCGATAGGCATAAGTAATATATATTACTGGTCAGAAATTGAAGACCTGAAGGAAGAAGAAGAATGAGAAGATAGCATTGAAGAAAACAGAAAGAAATTATGAATTGAAAGATTCATGAAGGATATAAAGGACAATTAATGGAGGATTTACAAATGAAGTATTCAATATTTGGTTTTCACATTTCAAAAAAAAACTTTGTAATTTTGTATTAGACAATAAATTGGTTAACTCCACAAGGTCTTCGCTCACTACACTACTGAATAGGACAAAAATGAGAGAGACAATTGATTCTAATTTATATTACTATTCACAGAATGTTAACTGTAATGTAGTAAAAACAAATTAATGCGGTTGTGGAAACTGTAGAATTCCATTAAATTCATGAATAGATAGATGTTAGATAGCCATCGAAAACTTGGAAGCATTGGACGATCATTTCGTTCTCCCATGGGACTCTTCAGAAATTTGCATTCATGATTTCGCACATAGGAATCTAACCTAGGATCATGATATATATATATATATATATATATATATATATATATATATATATATATATATATATATATATATATATATATATATAGCATGTTTGACTACTATGACTATTACCACTAATACTGATTTGTATTATTTCTCTCTATCTTTTTTTACTCTGTTTGTACAACCTACAAAAGGCTTGGATTACAGCACTTGGAACTGCATCCAGTGCAGCTACTCTACCAATTACATTTCGTTGTTTAGAACAAAATCTAGGCATTGATAAACGTGTAACACGTTTTGTTCTACCCATTGGTGCAACAATTAATATGGATGGGACTGCATTATATGAAGCTGTTGCATCGATTTTCATTGCACAAATTAATGGAAAATATTTGACAATTATTGAAGTATTTATTGTAAGGTGAGTTCTAAAAATACAGAACAAAAGAAACGATAATGATTGTAATTAGATCAAGCATTATGAAAATCTGAACCTTTATTCGATTATACCATGAAAGAATACTTGATTTGAGTCTAAATTATATGGGGATAATAAATGTAGAGTGTGGGACCCTTATCTGAATTCATTTGGATTGTACGAATGATTGATATTGAGATATATACATATCATCAATCCTCGTATATAATCATCGACTTAACTAGCATTAGTGAATAATGGAGTTGAAATAAGTCAAAAACGAGAAGGGATCATTGATATAGGCAGACGATCAAAGGAACGAAACGAAATGATGTGCGATGGAAAAGTTATGTGAACCAACTCCATTTAATCAAGCGGTAATTAATATTTATAGACAAATAGAAATAAGTTACAGATATAGATGAATAAAATAAAAGTGTACACACACATACACCCATATAAAAACAGTCAGGGTTGACAAGTGAATAGTTAACAAGATCAGAACGTGAATCAAGAATGGATAACTCGGTTTATCCAGCAGTTACAATAAGTTATGTGGGCTTAACATAGTAACCAACACTACAAGAGTATTGAAATTAGTCTAATATAGTATTTTACAATGAAGATATTTTGAAGTATGAAGTAAACGATGAATTATCTAAAGATAGAGGTGACACTACCCAACTATACGAATTACGATTGACAGTCAACTGAGCTAATCATCAATCTGTACTTGTACAATATCAAACGTAATCATTTTGTTTCACATTATAGATTATTGTAGAACATTTTTCAGTAAACAATATGCGAATCCCATTCTTTTTTAAATGTGAACTTTAACGATACAGACATTTTCGAAAGTCATTTATTTCATCCTGGAACTATTTCTTCTTAGTTCTGTACACGATTACTATTGCAGTTTGGGGGGGGGGGACTATTGAATGTAATTGAATATAAAATTACAGAACATTTTAGTAAAATCTGAGAACTATACAGTAAATGCATCATTTGTCACAGACTTCATTGTTCTTTCAATTCCATAACAATCATCATTTGTTCTCGTTCTCTTTTCTTTGATCTTTTTAACTTTATACCTCCAGGCATTTCAATTTCGATTGGCAATATATATTACTTATATCTGTCGAAATCAGTAGAACACACTACACTATTACTAGTGAATATAACATAGAAATGAGCTTTCTAAATATAAATATTCAACACCTTAACTAATATAAGTACTGTCAGCTAGATTATGAGATATGTAAAGTAAAATCTAGAATTAATCATAAATTTCTAGTGGAATTCACAAGATTTTTAGCAAAAGTATTAAAATTCAGTCACTTTTCGAGTCTCACAAGATCATTGCTGTGAAACGAGCAATCTGTGCGCTCAAAAGCGTTTAGCTTCGACTGTATTCGGTTGTGGAAAAAGGAAGATCTGATTAGATCCTAATGAAACTGCAACCATTCAAAGTGCTGACTCGCGTAAAATGATACGAAATTTGTTTAAAGATAACTTGCTTATTCGCAAACCTGTGACAGTCCATTCTCTTTTTCGATGCAGACAAAACTTGATTGCATGTAGAAAAGGTCGTCACTCAGGAACGGTTAAAGTGATTAAGAATAGGTGAATAGTGCGTTACCTCATTTACAGGTTTCACTAAAAGTAGTCACACTAGGTATTATCGGGAAGTGGGAGTTTTCAAATCATTGAAAGGTTTACATCAATGCTAATCTAATTCATGCACAGAAGAATAATTAAAAATGATAACGGCTACACTCTTTTCATGACTAGGTCCTATGTACTTGCTACTCAATAGTTTTATATAAGGAATAAAGAAATATACAATCCTACCGGGTTACCAATGGTTTTCGATTCATGATGTAAACATCTTCGAAATATTCATCAACTCTTGATCTGACCTTTCATTCAAGTATCTATGCACAACTAACAACAGATTTTGCTTTCTAAAGAATAAGATGAAGTATGAGTAAAAATTAGTAATCAGTTATTAAATGATAAGCTAGTTTTATATTCATCATTGTTTCAAAATAGCCTCGACCAGTGGAGTCCAATGTGTGTCGGGTGTACACAGTTATCTGCCTCAGATAGTGAATAAAGGGTTACGCAAGATCATGGATCGATTGAAATTAGACATTGACATCGTTGGATACCGACTCAGTGGTCTACAGGTTATGTGCACACGCATGATACCAAAGGTCCTGGGTTCGAATCCTATATGTAGTATCGTATATACTCACTAATGAGGGGTTCAGTGCTTCCAGGTTTTCAATGGTAGTCTAGCTTAGATCAACTCATGAATTGAACTATTAAAACGTGTGTATTCATTCATTTTGTTTTTTTTGTTCACCATTCCAATCTTACTTATTTTAACATCATTTCTAGACAGTAATTATCTTTTAAAAATTATATATTTCTGTTGTATACCTAACTTGTTCATTATTCTCATATTGTTTTGAACTAAAAAGGATTCCAGGTTCACCGATGGTAGTCTAGCTTCAATTGTCTGATGAATTCAATTATTAAATCACTACAATCTCCACAAAACCCCTGTCCGATTATAATCATCATACGCTCACTAGTGACTAGCTTCAATAGGTATTTCTTGAAGTCCTAGTGAGAAACCGTAGCCACTGTAGCTCAATCAAGTCTGTTGTGAGATAGTACCTTACTAAATACAATGGTGAACGGTGGCGCAACTTCATGAATTAATTAAAATTAGACATTAATATCGTTGGATGTCAGCCGGCTCAGTGGTCTAGTGGTTGAGCGTTATCGCGAGAGACTGATAGGTCTTGGGTTCGAATCTCACGAGGCAGAGGCTGTGGATGCGTACTGCTGAAGAGTCCTCTACCAGAACGAAACAGTCATCCAGTGGTTCCAGGTTTCCCATGATGGTCTAGTTTCAACTGACTCATCAATCCAATTAATAAACTAAGAAAAATAGTGAATAGAATTAAAGAATAATAAATGATGAGAATGATGTAAAAGAAATATATTGAACAAAATAAATAACAACTCATTGTTTTATTTATTTAATTTTAATTCCCTTGATAATTTATTTCTTATCTCCTAGTCAGATTAATTTTTTTTTATTTTTATTTGTTGATGTACCTGTGATTGGGATCATCTATTGTTAGGTTGTTTACAATTAGAATCCTATATTTGTTCTTGTTTTCATTAGTAACAAGTAATAGGAGTGTTATTTAAATGTGTTATTGTAATGTGATATAGTTTATTTGAAAATATTCTCACAGTTATAAACCATTTCAAACTAATGAACTAAGTATGAAATAAAATGATTATAGATAGATGATTTATGGGATATGGAGTTTTTGTAGCATATTTGATTTTTAATATAGGGGTTGTAGAGATTGTTGAATTGTAATTGAGATGATGAATCGATCAATGTTAAATCATCATTGTAAACCTGAAAGCACGAAATGTCCATTTTGTCGTAGTATAAGACTCTTTGGCAGTAAGCATCTATGAGAACAAAGGTTCTGTGTTTGGTTCCTAGTTGAGGAGTCAGTAGATAATCACTGTTAAGAAGTCTCATGATACGGCGAATTGGTTGTTTGTTATGTATAGGTTTTCGATGGTTTTCAAACTCAGATCGGTTGATGATCTCAATCAATGCCAATTATTTAAGTGTTTACGAAATGAAACACCTACACATTTCCTAAATAATGAGTACGCTTATTTTTTTCCAGCAATGGTTATGTATTTGTCTATTATTTAAATTTATTTAAACACATACACATTGGTACAAGGAGGCGGTTTGTGTGTGTGTGTGTGTGTGTGTGTAAGGTGTGATACTGCCCGCACACTCAAACTGAAGCAGGTGATTTTTTTAAGGAACCACACCCGAAGCCTTCGATTTAAACGTCTAATCCACAAGACAGTGGAGCAACGTCAGGAGATGCAGTCCCATGGAAGCCGGTGACCAACTATAGGTTTATATGCCATTTGTTCCTTCAGGATCCTGGAGCCCATGTGAACCATTGATTTAGAATCAGGGCTTTTCAACTCCCTTAGATGAATCCTTCATATCCACCAACCCGGTTAAATTTCTAGATATTCGCTTTTCATCCTCTCAATTTCGTAAACAAAACCTCCACAATGAGAAGGCAGTGAGTAGAACTTCCCCATCAGTAGCTGTATACGCGTGGTCATATGAAAGAATTTGGAAACGGTGAGCTGTCTTTTTCCAACCTCAACCATACCAAGGGCATTTGAATGCATTCATTATGAGAATTTAGATTTAGTATACTAATTAACATTAAATATAATTAAAACTACGAACATTTATTTATTATTTATTTATTTTAACACATAAGTATAGGTACAGAGAGGCACCAAGTACATATGCGCCACACAGATCTCAATTGATTTGTGTGAGGGCTGTGATACTGCCCGGGTGCCCAAACCGAAGCAGGTGGTTTTCTTAGGGGGCCACACCCCGAGCCTTCGACCTGAACGTCTGACCCACAAGGCAGTGGAGCATCGTGAGGAGATGCAGTCCCATGGTAGCCGATGACCAACGATTGGTTCATACGCCATTTGTCCCCGCAGGATACTGGAGCCCATGTGCACCATTGGTTTGGGGTCCGGTTAAAGCGCCAGACATTCGTTTTTCGTCCTCTCATTTTTGTAAACAACACCCCCGCCACTTGAAGGCAGTGAGTAGGACTTCCCTGGCAGAGGCTATATACGTATGGCCATGTGATAGCATTTCGAGAGGGAGAGCGGACTCTCCCCACTCTCGGCCGTACCAGGGCATTTGGGGGCAAAACTACGAACAAAAAATGTTGTAGTTAATTTACTAAATACTCAAAACTCTTATTCCGTCCTAATCATTTAAATAATCTGAATACATTATGGATTTTTTGTTTAAATTTTGTTTTTGGTCACATTTTTGATTTTTCTCAATGTTTACTACTAGACATAATTTTGTTTTTTTTAATTAATCTGAAATTTTCTTTTATCAACTTTTCATACTATTTTGAACATTGTCACATAGATATCATAGTTTTATTTAGAAATGATTGATGGGAAACAATTGGATTATTTAATAAGATATTGATCTATGTCCATAGCGGAGTTGTATGTTGTTGTGTTTTTTTTTTTTATTTACACAGAATTTACGCCAGATCATCTACCAAATGGATAATTCAATGAAACATAAATTTCTACTTGTTAAGTTCAAACCAGATAATGCTTTGCCACTAGATGACGTGGTAGGGCTGAGAGTAGATAGAGTTGGCTTTCCCTTTCCAAATGCTCTGATATAGACACGTGCATACAGCTACTGATAGGGAAGTCCTACTCATTACCTTCTCATGGTAGGGGTATTGTTTTCGAAATTGAGAGGACGTAAAGTAAATATCCAGTACTTTAACCGGGTTGTTGGATATAAAGGATTCACCTAAGGGAGTTGAAAAGCCCTTATTCCAAACCAATGGTGTATATGGGCTCCAGAATCCTGAAGGAAAAAATTAATTCTGAACCAATGATTGGTCACCGGCTACCAAGTGACTGCATCTTTTGACGTCACTACACTGTCGTGTGGATTAGACATTTAGGTCAAACGCTCCGGGTGTGGCTCTCTCAGAAAACCATCTGTTTCGTTTTGGGCGTGCGGGCAGTATCTCAGCTCACACAAAAATCAAGTGACTTGTGTGTCACATATGTATTCGATGCCCCTTTGTACGATTATTTATGTATTAAATTGAATAAATAAATAGGCGATACGTACCTAATCAAGGATAATGTCGAAACAGTTCAACTTTTAAATAAATTGTAAAGAGTCAATACTCGTTTTGAATTAAGCTCAAATATTTATATTCTACAGTGACAACCACTGTAATTCCTCACTCATTAATCAAATTAAATTTTAGTGATAATTTTTATACTATTATCAAAAGTTGTAAGTAGTATACAGTCGTTCAAGTAAAACCACCTATAATTTTGGCTAATGTCTTATTGATTATGACTATTTCAACAAACCTATACCATTCTTTTTCATTAAAAAAGTCAAATAGTTAATAACATGTAGTGAGTATTACAATCAAGGATAAAATTAAATCACTTGTTGTATTTTTAAAGAAACAATCCATTTGTATGAATAAATATAAAGTTCTAAATAAAATCCTATATATCAACGGGAGATTCAAACAAACAATATCAAGTGAATATAAACATCACCACATAGCACGAGCAAGTGGCTATCAGGACTCAGTATCTAAGTGGATAACGTGATGGTGTTTGGGGCGAACGGTACTGAGTTCGAGTCCCAGAGTGAACATCATCTCAGATGCAGGTACATCCAGTTGACGAGTCCCAGATAGGACGAAACGCGCGTCCTGGATTCCACTGCTAGCCACTATCCAATTTTGCATAAAAATAAAGTTTGCCTAATTTTGGATGAATTTAGTTAGAAAATAAGCTTTTTCCTAACCATAAACATTGTTATCTTAATTAGTTATACATAATTTAAATATGTTTCATAAATGTCCAACTATTCAGGTAAGAAATGTGGTATGTATAAAATTGGATGTGCTAGAATCCTATCAGTAGAATATGAATTATGTTCACCATGATTTTGTATGTTCAATTTTCTAGATAAAGTTCAAATAGAAAAAAGATAGAATGTGTCTAGTAGTGTGAGTCATAATATTTATTTTGTCCTGTTTCAGACTCGTTGGCTGAGTGTACTTTAATCTCAGTATGGATTTGCATTTGCAAATTCAACTACAATGTCTATAGCTCAAATCATTATCCACTTAGCTATTCAGTACACATAGCCACTAGCTTATGCAACGTGAATAGATTTAAGTTCAATCTTATGATGGTTTTAGGATTGAAATTCAGTGAAAAGTATTAGAAACAATATGATCTAATACCAAATTACAAGTTGGACTAAATATTGGTTACGTTATATACTAAAAGATATTATTATTTTAATCAATAAATGATTATTTAATTGAAGAGGAGTTTTGTAAATGTTTTAGTAATTTAATAGATGAGTTAATGAGTCTGTTGTGGCTAAACTATTATGAAAAGCCTGAGAGCGCTGGATGGCCGTTTTGTGGATGCACATTACTGAGGAATCCCATACTGGGACGAAACGGCCGTCTAGTGCTTCAAGGTTTCCCATTGTGGTCTAGCTTCAATTGTTATTATTATTTATTTATTTTAACACATAGATATCGGTACAAGAAGGCACCAAATACATATGCGCCACACAGATCTCAATTGATTTGTGTGAGGGCTGTGATACTGCTCGGGTGCCCAAACCGAAGCAGGTGGTTTTCTTAGGGGGCCACACCCCGAGCCTTTGACCTGAAGATCTGATCCACAATGCAGTGGAGCATCGTGAGGAGATGCAGTCCCATGGTAGCCGGTGACCAACGATTGGTTCATACGCCATTTGTTCGTTCAGGATACTGGAGCCCATGTGCACCATTGGTTTTTTGGATCCGGTTAGAGCCGGTGCCGGACATTCGCTTTTCGTCCTCTCATTTTCGTAAACAACACCCCCGCCACTTGAAGGCAGTGAGTAGGACTTCCCTGGCAGGGGCTGTATACGCGTGGCCATGTGAGAGCATTTCGAGAGGGGGAGCTGACTCTCCCCACTCTCGGCCATACCAGGGCATTTGGGGGCCAAGCTTCAATTGACTCACGATTTGATCTATTAAATTATTTAATTACTAAATTGAGGGGAAATTCTCAACTTATGACTTAATCTCAAATAATTTTAACTAGGTGGAATAATATTATTTCCAGAATTCAATGTTATGTATTTAACAATATACTAATTTACCAATGCTTAATAGACAATCTACTTAGTAATTATAAGTAGACACAATTGTTAACAAAAATAATTCGAACCTCGCGGGTGGGATTGTGGATGCTCACTGTTAAGTAGTCCCCTACCAGGACGAAACGACCGTCCAGTGCTTCCAGGTTTGCAGTTGTGGTCTAACATTGGTTGTTTCATGACATCAATTATATCTGGTTTTTCTAATGTATAACTTGTATGAATCACAGCATTATGGTGTGATCTATTTAAAATTTGATAACTGTAATATATATATATATATATATATATATATATATATATATATATATATATTACTTACGCCTGTTACCTAAACCACATAGAGGAGCATAGGTCGTTCACCAGTATTATCCATTCAACTCTGCTCTAGGTAATCCTTTCCAATTGCTATTGATCCTTTTCATATCTGTTACCATTTCCCGATGCAGTATGTTTTTTGACCGTTAATATATACGCAAATGTTTATAATCTAATATTGTTTAGTGTTAGAATGGCAAAATTGACTAAAGAAAAGAAGGAAAACTTGGATAAATGATAACTTTTTTTCTCAGTAATGTGATTTCAGAATGTTAACCAAAGAAACAAGTGACTTATAGTTAATATATGCCTTAGTTACAAGATACTTTTATGATATTACTTATAAGGTAACTAGTAATGATTAATTAAGAATAATGAAGAACGATCAGTAATCAGTTAAAAGTGTATTATTTAAGTTATAAAACTTTTATTAATTTATTTATTAAATCATTTTCTATAAATTCTTTTTACCAGTTTAACAGCAACTTTGGCAGCAATAGGAGCGGCTAGTGTTCCAAGCGCTGGTTTAGTAACTATGATGTTAGTGCTTACATCTGTTGGATTGCCTACAAAAGATATTTCTCTAATTTTAGCGGTTGATTGGTTACTGTAAGTTTAAAAAAATAGTAATCATCTACTTTATTTCATGATAATAAAATTACTTTATAGTTTTACATTAAAAATTGTCTTTAGCTAAATAACTAAAAGTAAATAGATAACATTATGCTATTAGTAAGCTCTTCGGTAGTGAACAAACATAACTTCACTCGGGGTCGAATGCATGATTCTTAACCCATACAGAGAATGTATTACTCATAGATCATTAAGTTAATATCCAACGGAGAAAAATCCTCGATACTGTGTAACTTTTATTGATTACAGTTAGTAAAATCAATTTCATTACCAATATGATTGACCCACCACTGATTAACGTTTCTAAATTGATTTGGGAGAAATAATGAGAGAGTGAAGTGTAACTAAGCATATATTTAATGTTTGTGTATATCTATGCGGACTATTCAATTTTACGACATACAATGCAAATTTTCGTAATTCATAATCACTTCATACATTATATGATGGATATTTAGTAAGCTTGATATAGTTATTGTCATGCACTTGATACTTGATTGAGATATCAAACTCGTGGAAACTAGATATGCAAGTATTTATGTTGGTATTCTTGTGGTTAGCGCATTCCACTACTGTATTATTTATCTGCTCACTGTAATTTAGACACTTGATCCACCATGTAATTTTCTGTGTGAGTCTGAATAAGCACATGTCAATGTCTAATCTATTCTGAGATTGGTTGTAATACACAGATAATCAATAACTCATCCATGCTTGATTAACGCTCATAAATATATATGGATTTTTAACACTCACCCCCACACATACATTCTTGGTTTCCCTGTGTGCTTGCTTGCTGTACGCTTGAGGATTTTACCAATCTTTAACAATAAACTATCTCTATAACTGATGTTCGGGCTTTTGAATAATCTCCAGTAAATCCATAATTCTACTAGGAGATTTAACCTGCATTCAATACTCAGTTAACGGGATACTATTTTTATTGGAGTCAGATATAGAGGAAATTAGCCTCTTAACAAATGCATTTAGAACACGCACTATTTCCCTACAAAGTTGGTAACCCGCAATTAGAGCACGCATTTCTCTACAAAGTCTGCTGCATATTCTTCAATCATATCATAAAGAACTTCGCATTGGAATTAATATTAAAATTATTAGCAACATCCTCAGTCAACTTCTTGTCAAACACAAACCAATTCATACTTCAAAATGATTTAATCAGTCAGTTAATTAGTTAAAAAAGTCAATAATTGTAAGACAGTTTCCAATTAGGATTTCAAATGATTGGTAGAATACTATTTCGTATCATTATATTTTGCAGCCCGCTTCAATTACAATGTATTGTCTTATGTTTGATGATATTCACTAAGTCATAGGAAGGAAACAAGGTTACCTGGGGAATTTCATTACTAAATGAATACGTTTATGAGCAAGTTTGTAAATTGTTGTAGCTGTTATTAAACATAAATGATTTGCTTAGCTTCTTCGATATATCATACTACTTCTATTTAACTAGTTTAACTTTGCGAAAGATTTTTATTTATATCCATATAGGAAAGCAGAGCAAATCTCTCGGGCAAAAATCATAAACATCGAAGATTTCATTGATTATTGATTTAATATTAGTCTGTGAATGTGAACTAAGTTTTCAAAGTTCACTTGGTGTTGTTTTACTTGTATTTCCCCATTGTTATTTAAGACTGCAATTGATCAGTCTCTTGTTAGTATATGTGCATTCTGTGAGGATTGTCATGATATAGCTTTAGGTCACAAGCATTATAAGCATAGATAGATAGTGGCTAGCAGTGAAATCCAGGAAGCGCGCCATTTCGTCCTATTTCAGACTCGTCAGCCGAATGTTCCTGCACCTCAGAGTTGATGTTCACTCTGGAACATGAACTCAGTGTTTTCAAAGGAAACAACTAATTTGAAAAAATATTAGTTTATCTGAAAGAATTTCACTGTTAATAACTATAACTAAGATTTGAAAAATATACGCATCATTCATTTCTATTAAAGTTGGATGATTTAAATCATGGAAAACAGAGTAATAAACAATAAAACTAATTCAGACTGATTTGAAACTCTTCAATTGTGCAAAAATACAAGCTAAAACAATGTTGATGTTAACATCTTTCAAGTGTTTAAACAATTGCATTCACATTTACATATTTGATTCTCTCTATAAAACAAGTTAATGGCCTGTGGTGAGAACTACTGAATCATAAAATGAACAGACTAAAAAGTCACTCAAATTCTCATCAATATCATTTAATATTAGTAAGTTGATGGTTTAAATATATTTTTTTTTGTTTTATTTTTCTTCAGTGATCGAATTCGTACTTCAATTAATGTAATGGGTGATGCAGTTGGAGCTGGTATAGTTAATCATTTATGTTATAAAGAATTAGCTCAAAAAGATGCTGAAATTGATAAAGAAATAGATGAAGTTGTAGAAGAATATACACGTGAATTATCTAATACAACTAATATAACAGATCGTGAAAAACGTAATTCATCTAGTTTAGGTCGTTATAATAAAAAACGTATGAGTTTAGCAGCAGCAATGCGTTTACAAGAAAATACATCACCACTTGGTACAGTGATGCCAAATCAATCAACAATAAATGAACCAGAATCACCAACATCTAAAATATATTTACCAATGAATATACAATCAATTGATAAAAATGAAAATTAATTATTTCATAATTACATTACTATTATTATTATTATTATTATTATTATTATTATTATCATACTTTCTATTATTGAATATCTTGATAGTTTAAGTATGTTTCTATTCTCAAGTTCTTTATCATACTATTACACATTTGTTTTTGTTTTCTTTCTTTTTTTCATTCTTTACATCATTTTCATTCAATAGAATTAGATGTTTTAAGCTTCTCATGAATCCCCCCATTTTTTTCTTTTTTTAAAAAACAAAACAAAAAAATGCACACACACACACACACAAAACAAACTTACATTTTAAACTCATGTTTAAGTTTGGAACAATAATTAGTGTAGTATGATTTTATTAAGATGAAAAAAAAAATAAAAAAAAATAAAAATAAAACAAAATTTATTAAACATTTAATAAAAATCAATGAATTGGTTACTAGATTACATCATTCAATTATTAATATCATTTATTGTAAACTAATAATAATCAATAATGTAAACAATTTCATGATCAGTTTTACATATTCATATAAATTTATATATAATTAGTATATTCTCTATAAAGGGAATAAGAATATACAATAATAAGATGAAGTTACCAGGAGAGAAAGAGAGAGAGAGAGAGAGAGAGGGAGGCAGGGAAGGAGAGGAAGAGATCAGTTGTTCTAAATGTTCATTTGTTTAATATCTATATTAGTAATTTTGGATGATATTATTATTTTCTATTCAATATTACATACTATTCATTTTCAATAAGAAGAAGAGAAAAAAGAAAAAGAAGAAAAAAGAGAAAAAAAGAAATGAAAACAAAGAAAAATAATCAATTTTAATTTATTTAAAATGAATGATATGTTGAATTATTTATTCATTTTATTTACTAATGATCATTTATTATACGATTGACATTTTATGTTGTATCATTGATAATGATAATTCTATGCATATAAATAATAATAATAATAATATTTATTAATTCAATATATTTCACATATATTAGCTGTTCATCACACAACTCTATATGATACTTACTTAATTACTTATGCCTGTTACCTGTCATGAAGGAGCATAGGCTGCTCAAAAGTATTCTCCGTCCAACTCTATCCTGTTGAATCCTTTCCAGTTGTTATACATTCTTTTGATACCTGTTTCCAATTCTTGATGCAATGTGTTCTTTGCTCTTCAACTTTCTTATTTTCTTTCACGATTCAAAGTAAGCGCTTGCCTCAAGATGTAGTTTAATGATTTTCTCATTGTATGTCTTATCCATATCCAATATCTTTTCCTAATTTCTTCTTCAACTGGTAGCTGATTTGTTCTCTTCCACAGTAGGCTGTTGTTGATGATATCTGGCCAAAGAACATCCAGTATCTTACATAGACAACAATTTATAAATATTTTTACATTTTTGATGATGGTTGTGTTAGTTTTCTAAGTTTCAGCTCCGTACAATTGAACTTTCTCGACGTTCGTATTAAAGATTCTGACTAATATTGGATGAGTTATTTTGAGTTGCAAATGTTCTTCAACTGTAGGAATGCTTTCCTTGCTTTGCCAATTTTTTCATTTACGTCTTTATCAGATCCGCCTTCTTCATCGATCATGCTACCCAGATAAGTGAATGTTTCATCAACTGTGATGAAGAAACTTTACACGATAGCAAATGTATACTTGTAAATAATAGATTGTCTGTCACAGTAGGTTGAAATAGATATATTTTTATATTTCATTAACTTACTAGTAGGTTGTTGATGTGTTAAACATATTTGTCAGCTAAAGATTTATATATTTTTCTTTGTGTACTACTAAAAGTTAGTAATATCAACCGTTTATTCATATTGAAATGGTTGAGGAAAGGTTCAAATCTGCAATCAACTGGTTATAAGTAGAATGTTTAAGCCAGTGTTCCACATAGGTTCTTGATAAATGTTTTTTATAAGTTATTGTTAAATAAAACCGATTTAACTATGAAGTTCATTAGTGAATCCTTAAGAGGATAAATAATTTCTTCAAGATTCGAGTCAATGTTTCAGGGTACGACAGATAGTGATAAGATTGAAATGTTGAAGAGGATGTTTAGGACTGAAATCGATCAGTCTCTTATTGGCATATATGCATACTGCCTCGATATTGCCTTAATTTACAAGCATTATAAGAAAAGATGGATAATGACTAGCATTGGAATCCACGACGAGCGTTTCGTCCTATTCGGGACTCGTCAGCTGGATGTACGGTACTGTGTTGGAGTTCCAGAGTGAATATCAACTCTGGGATGCAGGTACATCCATACAACGAGTTCGAAACACGACTAAGTACGCGTTATGGATTCCACTGCTAGCCACTCTCCATCTCTGCTTATAAAACATACAATCATTCGAATATCGATAAATGGACACTAAACATTAATTTTGATTATTTAAGTTAGACTGATCAAATTGGGAAACGACATTAATATAATTTGCAAACTATTAAAGTAGTTGTATTCATGATAAGCTTAAAAATCTATACAACATTATTATAGTTTTAAACGGTTCTATCAAGATTTATGATATGAATTACCAACGAGCATGAAAACTAAGTCCAGTGTATCCTGCCGATAATCTCTAACCACCTGACAAAGTTTCTTTTATCAGAAGGGGTTTTGTGAAGATTTTTGGAAATTCCAATAGTTGAGATCATGAGTAAATTGAAGCTAGACCACGCAGGAGACGAGATCGTGGATACTCACTGCTTAGGAGTCCCATACTAAGATGAAACGGCCGTCCAGCGCTTCCATATTTTCCATGGTGGTCTAGCTTCAATTGACTCATGATATCAACTACTGAAAGTTTTTTTTTGTTTAGAACATAAAACTATGTTAAACTTTAAATATACCACACAATTTAAAATTGAACAGGAGCATTTGTTATATTTCTCTCTTATAATAACCCAGCTATTCCTCTTGCACAGTATTCTCGGACACAGATTCACTCGACGAGTCCCCAAACCAGAATGCGGTTGAACAGGAAAGAGAGGCGAGGCTCTTTTACTATCCAGTTCGCGATAATTGTCGTAATTTGACTTAGTTAGGAATTATTTATCGGGTTTTCATCACGAACTGAAATCAGATATAATGCCAGAAATTTATTTAGCCAAATGGATTAAAGACTTTCGCACCAAAATCCGAGATCTGTTATGTTATACCTGATTGATTCGTCCACAAATTATAGTCTCGCCATTTTATTTGTTCTAGCCACTCAATTATCACGTTTTGTACAAAATTCCTTATGAACCCATCATACGTTAGCATTAAGCACTGAAGTTGGCGTCGTAACCTTGAAAGTTCTCAAACGCTTCTGATTGGCTCGTCCATAAATTAGAGTCTCGCCGTTTTTACATGAAATTTTTAAAGTATTCTCCAAGCATCGACTAGCGCTGATTGGATAATAATTAGCCAATCAGTGTGCAGCAAAGAAATCGTGCATCGGCCATGATTTAATCCAATCTATGTCCTGTTAACAACATTATTAATAATATTAGTCTAAACATAGGTCAGTCTGTTTTCAATAACGTAGGATCTAGTATGAATATGAGAATTCAGTTCAAATGAATAAATATTACACTGAGAAAGGAAATTAACGAAATAGAAATCAAATACAACGAATTGATTTTAAATTCAATCAAAATCTAAACATAAAAGAGATAGAGATGGAATAAGTGAAATAGAAAATGTTACGCATGATGTTCAATGACAAACGTAACCAAGCTAACTTTTACATTGGTATATAAATAACTTTAAAATTCTTATACGCACGATATTGGTTGGTTGCATACGAGTAACCTTAGGAATCTCTCTCTCTCTCTCTTTTTACTACACATATATGGGCAAATATTAAATTGTTAACGTGAATAGGAAACCAAACTAGAAATCTTTTTTCCTAGTAACAATTGTTTGAAATGATACTATGTCAAAATTATTGTTGAAACAAAATTAGCTTCGTCTTGTTCTTTTTGAAGTCAAAAAGAATTTGGTTTGCACATAACTTGTTAAGTTTTCATAAAACACAAAATGAAATAGCCAAGTAAGTTATATACACACATATATAAAGACAGTTTATCAGCGTTACATAACTTCTATTAACATCAAATAAATACAACAATTTTTCCGTTTACATCACGGACTGATCTTACTAAAGAAGAACTAATGATAACGAGTAATCACTGGACAGCTGTTTCGTCTTGGTATGAAACACTTCCAGTATTGGGCAGCCATGACTTAGCCAGAGATCGAATCCAAGAACATCGGTCACTCTACGAGTGCTTAACCTTTAAAAAATAAATCCACATTCAAAAGTTTAAACTCTTAATTGCAATCAACTTTTGATATAGCTGTAGCCATTCTCAAATGTCACTACTAATTAATAACTACCTCAAACTCGACATGACTGAATTCCACTTGTTATGGCTTTTAATTAACTACGACATGGACTGACTGGGGGAAAGGAACGAGAATGGTGATTTGCAAATCTACGTGCATTCAACAAAATGGTTATATGCGGTACTATATTACCCCACAAACGCATACACAAAGCCATACGAGTTTCCCCGGATCACACTACAGAGAATTGGATTGATCGTAATTGCATTACTATAAAATTCAGAAAGTCGATCGAAGACGTGAGAACAAAGAAAGGAGCTGATATAATATCAGATCACCACCTATTGATCGCCGAGATGAAACTGAAGTTAAAAGGAGTACTAACCAATTGCAGAAACAGCATTACAAAGGTTTAATACAGCCTTCCTTAACGAATTCATGGTGGATTTCAGCGACAAATTCCAAGCCTTACAAGATCTATTCAAAGAGGAAACTTCTATGGAGAACAACTCGTAAGAGATCAAACAAGCAATAACATCAACGTGCCAAGAGCTTCTGGGAAGCAAGAAGCATCACTATATGGAATGGATCTTTGTCAAGATTCAAGAAAAGAAGAACGGGAAGACAAAGATTAACAGTAGCCGAACAAGAGCAGAGAAGGTAAAGGCAAAAGCTGAATGCACAGAAGCAAACAAGCACATGAGAAGAAGTATTAGGGCCTACAAAAATCACCTAGCAGTGCTGGTGGAAAAAGGTGCAAGAGAAGGAAATATGAAACAACTATATGACACAACGAAGAAACTGGGAGAAAAATATGGTAAACCAGAAAGACCAGTCAAGGCCAGTCAATCACTGAGGTTCAAGAACATAGGAACAGGTGTGTAGACCACTTTGAAGAACTTTTGAATAGACGAGCCCCACTGAACTCACCGGACATCGAGGCAGCACACACAGACCATCCTATAGATTTCGCTTCACCAACGATCAGCATCGCCATCAGACAAACCAACAATGGGAAAGCAGTAGGACCTAACAACATACCAGTTGGAGCAATGAAGTCAGACATAGAAGCAACTGAAAACATGCTTGATCTTTTATTCAAGAAAATTAGGGAGAAAGAACAAGTGCCGATGGACTGGAAAGAATAACACCTCATCAAGATATCAAAGAAAGGAGATCTGAGCAATGGTCAGAACTACACAGGCATCACACCTATAGCGGTACTAGGAATCATTTTCAACAAAGTGTTACTGAACAGGTTGAAAGGTTCAGCAGACACAGCTTCAAGACCGAGAAAAATGAATTCCGTAGGAATCGGTCGTGCACAGACCGAATCGCGACATTACGAATCATTACTGGACAATCAATTGGATGTAACTCGTCGCTATACATCAAATTCCTTGATTATGAGAATGTGTTGGACAGAGTGGATAAGAGAACCTTATGGGACCTTCTTCGACACTATGGTATACCTGAGAAGACACTAAACGTCATACGGAATTCACAGCTGACAGATGCATTCCAAGTGAGTACCAGAGTCACACAAGGCTGCCTACTCTCCCCACTTTTTCTTTATTCTGGTGGTTGACTGGATTATAAAGATCTTCACATCTCAGAGGAAGCATTGAAAACAATGAACAGTTTGCATGTAGCTAGACGATGTGGACTTCACAGATGACCTGATCCTTCTGTCCCATACACAAGAACAAATACAGGTAAGGACAACCAGTATGGCAGAAGCTTCTGAAGCTATAGGACTGAAAATAAACAAGGAAAGAAGCAACATCCTTAAATACAACACAAAGAACACCAAAGCAATCACACTTGATGGAGAAACTCTAAAAGAGGTGTAAACTTCACGTATCTGGTCAGCATCATCGATGAACAAGGAGGATGGGATGCAGATGTAAATACAAGGTAAGCATTCCTACAATTGAAGAACATTTGCAACTCAAAACAACTTTCAACTAATATAAGTCAGAATATTTAATAAGAACATTAAGACAGTTCTACTGTACGGAGCTGAAACTTAGAAAACTAACACAACCATCATCAAAAATGTACAAATATTTATCAATAGTTGTCTATGTAAGATATTGAAGGTCAAAGTAAACACTACATCAGCAATGAGAAGCAGATATCAAAAGAATGAATGGTAACTCTAAATAATTGCCCAGGACAGAGTTTAATGTAGAATCCTGGTGGGCGTTCTATGCTCCCACTAGGGGTAACCGTCGTAAATAATTAAATACGGCATTTCACTAGAACTTCGAGAATTACCACTTAAAATTTATCACTAGTAAGCACACAACAGACGGTTTATGGAGATAGTTGAATTTTCATAGTTAACATAACAAACTGATTTTATATTAACAATCATTGTAAACCAATAAGCACTAGACAGGTCTTTCGATGTAGTATAAATTTTCAAATCTCTATAAACCCCCAGTAGTAACTTATCTGTCTGCTAAAAATAAAACCACGACTGATTTTAATGTTCATACCCAAATAAAATTTTACTTTATAATAAAGATTATTCACAGCCGATTTACATGGTTAGTGAGATTACAATTTATGAATGAACCAATCAGATATAAGATAACAGATCTTATTTTTGGCGCAAAATTTATTCATCCATTTAAGTAAATAAAGTTTTAGCATTATAGATGATTTCAGTTCATGATAAAAACCCTAAATCTATTCCTTAACCTTAACTATCAATTGTAAATCTTAATTCTAATGCTTCATATTACTTTGTAACCATCATTTGATTTTAATTATTAGGGTGGATATTTTCAAAGTCACCACCTCTGTATCATTCGAAGGTCCCACTTTATTGATCTTACATTCGGTTACATTAACAAATTATAGATAGATGAATGAAAGAATGAAAGTCTCATTAGTTATTGTACAGTTTACTTTTTTTCTTGGAATTCTTAACAAAATAAATAAAATTTGAAATGAAAATCAGCACACACACACACAAAAAAAATTAATAAGTGATAAGTTATAGTTGAATAAAAGTAAACAAGTAAACAATAAGGCATTAAAGTAAGCACTTGATTAAAGAAAACAAACAAACAAACGAAACGAAACAAAACAAAACAAAACAAACAGAACAACTTACAAGATATTGTTACTAAGATACATTCAAGAGAACTCTATTCAAAAGTATCATTTGTATAATGAATGATGATAGAAAATGGTAAGGGGATTTTTCAAATGTATCTTCATTGAAAGACTATATAGATTTATATATATATATATATATAAGTTGAATAGATCTAATTAATTGTTTTCACCTAATAGACTATAATCTCTTTGAGGAAATAATATTGGAGATTGTTGATTTAAGTAAATTGCTAAATCAGACCAATCAATTTGTTTTAGAAGCTAAATATAGAAAAAAAGGGGAAAGAAAAATAAAGTGAAATTATGAGAATAAGAATTAAAAATGAAAAAAAAAAACAAATCCATGTTGTAAAGTGTTTTCGGCGAGACTCTAATTGATGGACAATCTTTGAACGAATCTTAAGTGACCTTGAGAAATATTAGTCAATCAGCAACAAACAATAAGTATAGAGTAAAAATATATTATAAAAAAAATCAAGGAAATACAGTGCATACACTTCTTATACATGGTTCAAAAACTTGTTAAGGTTAGAAAGAGGTTCAGAGATTCTAAAATAGTAATGCATGCAGTAGAGGAAATCATCCATACGGCTATAGAATAGTCGGACTCTGGAGCCAAGTTAAAGTCTCAAAAACTCTTTTAGCCTTGACCACATAGCTTAGATATTGCTTGTGTGCACTCTGGTTGTTGAGTACACGAAATGCCACTTGTGGATAATGACAAGATACACATCACCAAGCCTATGTAGAAGTCTGTACGCTCTCCAAACATCCGAATATATTGTAGTACCTGGCTTCGGCCAGTGTTACTGGTGCTTTTATTATCCAGTTCGTGATAATTGTCATAATTTGCCTTAGTTAGGAATTATTTATCGGGTTTTCATCACGAACTGACATCAGCTATAATGCCAGAAATCTATTTAGCTAAATGGATGAAAGGCTTTCGCGTTAAAATCTGAGATCTGTTATCTTGTACCTGATTGGTTCGTCCATAAATTATAGTCTCGCCGTTTTATTTGTTATAGCTGCTCAATTATCACGTTTTGTATAAAATTCCTTGTGAACCGACCGTAGGTTAGTATTAAGCACTGAAGTTGGCGCTGTAACCTTGAAATTTTTAAAACGCTTCTGATTGGCTCGTCTATAAATTAGAGTCTCGCCGTGTTTCCAAAAGATTATTATTATTATTTATTTAACCACATAAATATTGGTAAAAGGGAGGCATCAAATATACATACACTACACTTCGTCATTCGATTTGTATGAGGGATGAAATATTATCTGGGTACTCAAACCGAAGAAGGTGGTTTAGCTAGGAGGCCACTCCTCGAAGTCTAATCCACAAGAGAAGGGAGCAAAGTTAGAAGATGTAGCCTCATGGTAGTCGGTGACCAATAATTACTTCATACGTCATTTTTTACCTCAGAATCCTAGAGCTCATGTGCACCAATGGTTTGGAATCAGGGTTTTCCAACTCCCTGAGGTGGATTTTGTATATCCACGAACCGGGTTAAAGCGCCGGAAACCCGATTTTCATCATCTCACTTTTGTAAACAACACCGCCACAGAGAGAAGGCAGTGAGTAGGTTTTCTTTGGAGAGGGAGAACGTACTCTCCCCACCCTCTGCCGTACAAGGGCATTTGAGGGTACGAAGTACATGACCAGAATAATAGATGAACGAGCTGAGGATATTAAAATGTTAATCAATAACACTTTAGTTACATGAATTTTATATTATTCAATGCATCTGGTAATTTGCTTATTGCTAAACAATTCACTATAAAGATTCTTTAACGCAAATGAACAAAAATGGTTTTCTTGAGATTTTATCATTTGGGTTGGATGAATAACGAGTGGAAAGAGCTGGAAAGGATTGCCCAGGATAGGGTTGGATGGTGATTGCTGGTGGGCGGCCTATGCTCCTCCACGAAGAGTAACAGGCGTAAGTAAGTAAGTAAGTAAGTGAAATCATGATGCTTTTATTATCTTTATAGATAAAATCACCAGTCCAAACCCTATTTCATTGGTGTCATTATTCTCAGTACACGTGTTCTAATTTGTATTTCACTTCAGCTTTTAGTTATTAATGAAATATCCTATACGATTTCAAAGGTAGTCAGTCAGTCATAAGCAACCTAAGATCAGAAGTATAGATGTGTATCACTTTCAATAACTAGAAATTTCATCAATACAACTGCGTAAGAAGATCTCAACACAACAGAAAATTGACGAACTTATGGAAAAGTATCGTTATGATAGCAAAAGAATAAAAATTCGAGAAGGAAATTAGGGAATAACATTATTGAAATAATAATAATAATAATAGGACTCGAAATTCAAAACAGTACATGTGTGATGTATGTTACTTATGTTGACAGATCTAAGTAGCATGAAACAGAAGTGGAATGTCTTGCAACAGGAGATTGAGAAGATTGAAATGGGAAGAAAAGAGTAAAAAAATTGAAAGCTATCAAGGTAACAACTTGAATGGAGGAACAATGAAGTTTTTAAGAACCAATTTAAAAAAAGATGTGCAAATAATGTATTTAATGTATGATTCCATATTTTACTAAACCACTGTGTAATTTCCCCTTAAACAATAAATCGATCATCCCAACCTGAGTGTTCATTCACTACACATGTATCTGCCCAATGATAAACAATTTTAAGTCATGTTAGTTAAATTCTTTATTCTTTGATTCTGATTCCAACCAAGAGTCTATAATTGCATACACAGTTCATATAAACAACTATGTGTACCGACGGTCATGTGTTGATTTGATCTGTCATAACATTTACAAGAATTCACACTTAACTAGTATCCTTATCCATATTCATCTTATAAACTTTTATATTTTAACAATAAATATGTTTGGTATCTATTTAATATAACAATACATAGTCATTAACATACCCATGTTAGCCAAGGAAGAGTTGATTTAGCTACTTCTAAAGAATTTTCTAAAGTTGCATGACATTGACGTAGGACTCCAAATGAAGATGTAGATGAAGATGGAAATCCACAGTTAATAATACCTCTTAATGCTCCAACAGGAGGTTCTTCAATCTAAATAATAAAAGAAAGAAAAAACAAATCACAGTCTTAAAGTAATTGAAACAATGTGAGTAGTTCATAAAAAATGGTGATTTAGTGCCTTAGAGCATTTAACTTTCAATTAATCAACGCTGAAATTTTAAAATCAAGTTTTTCTGGTTTGTTTTAGTCAGTCCGATAGTATGCAACTAGAAGGATATGGAAGATCCACCTAAAGAAGTTGGAAAACCCTGATTTTGAACAAATGATGCATACGGGCTACAGGATCCTGAAAAAACAGATGGCGTATGAACCCATTGTTGGTCACAAACTACTATAAAGCTGTATCTTTTAACGCTGCTCCATTCTCTTGTATATTAGACCTCTAGATCAAAGGTTGGAAGAGTGGCCCCCTAACTAGAACACTTGCTTTGGTCTGAGCACGCGGATAGTAATCCACCCCTCACACAAATCGAATGATGAAGTGTGACGCATTTGTATTTGATGCCTCCTTTTACCAATATTCATGCGCTTAAATAAATAAATAGATTTCCGAACAATGAACTGTCAATTAAGGCACATTAGATCTACCTGAACTGGGTTGATTTAAAATAACTGAATGAGTTTTCTCTAAACAAAATCAAATATGATAAAGAATATACAACGACCACACAAATTACACACTCAACATATATCCCATCAAACATTAGACAAAAAAAAAACAAGTTGGGTGAAATAACTACGTTGTTTTTAATGTCACTCATGTGTTGTAAGAATGCAAGAGTACAGCAAAAGAAATATCATAAAGAACATGAGTAATTCTTATTTTTTGGCAGATAGGAGAAAGAGAAAGGACATTTTAGTTATGTTCTGAAAGAATGAATACCCACTTAATATCTCATTCAGTACATGCTTATCAATGCAACACATCATTCAGGAAGTCAGAAAATACGTTACTTTTGACAAATGTGACGAGTTCTAGGAGGTATATTATCAAGAATCTGTAAACATTTTTGAAGTAATGTTATCTATACATATCAGTACAACAGAAGAGATGTAATGTAGGAATTCGGTTAAGAAATCACATGAACTCTCTGGTGTGTGTGTGTGTGAACTATAAAAAGAAAATGATGAGAAATCCCTACAAATAGGATAATCAGATTGTATACTCAAACACTCAATATGCATAGAACTTCACATTGATCCGATCAATTAAATAAACAGAAGAGGAAATATCTCACGTTTATGTAGTTCAACACTGATCAAGCAAACACAGTCAACGGTTGAGGTAGAGGCGTGTAATGGTAACAATTCTACTGTCAACAACAAACGGTTACATTCAAAACGATCAAAATTCAATGATTTGATGCACATGCTGATGATCTTGTGAGATTCGATTGTTGATTTATCTAGTGGAAAATATCTCAGTCAAAATAAATAAAGCGATTGAACAACTTTAATTAAGTGTAAAAACTACCATTCTAGTTATCATGATCTGAGATAAAAAAAGCCGGCTTCAAACTTAAGTGGATCTCATAAAGATATTCTCATTACAGGACAGATCAAGCTATGTAAGAAACCCATTGTAACTTAGCATTTCACCATTTTCAGCTTGATTCTGCCCAGTTTATTGTAAATCTCTATTATCTATATAAAATGAAAATTTTCAGTAATAGTTAAGTGAAACTTCATACAGAAGCCTGCGAACTACTGCATGGAGGGTGGTGTTAGTACAAACTAATGACCCAGTGTTTCAAGCATTCTAGTCACTAGTTCGGGAATTGCTGCCATATTGAGTTGCCAATGGCTGTTATTTTTGAATAGTCAATATTTCTTATTCATAAACGCCGATTAACTCAAACGTTTAATCCTTATGATAGTATATCCTCCAAAGATGAAATATTAATCCCTAACAGCCAATGAAACTGAATAATCATGAAGAGATCGACTAAGTTCAAGGAAATTAAATCTATAGTTCCACATCATTGAATTTATCTATAAACCTAAATGAATCATTGAAATGGAGAATTTCTAAACAATACACTGATTACTAGAAGTCATCCAGAAAATTACTTGATACATTTATACCTACCATAGTTTACGTTTTGAGGTACTGTGTGAAGAAATTTGTGAACAAGTTTTTATATTCTTGGAAGATAACTTTTTGAAAAAAAAATAGTGTGTAGCACATTTTTACACTTCCTTAGTTGAAAGCTTTCTTCCAACGAGTTAATTGTTATTATAGCCTTTGCAGTTAACATTTAATCAGATATAAATGTGTAAAGGTGAAAAAATCCCTTGATTGAGTGCGATAGTATCTCAATGGTAAAGCGGTTCTACTTTCAGTCACTAAGTCGAAGGTTTGAAACTTAGTCTATCTGTGATGTATGCTACCCATATTGACAGATATAAGTACTATGTAGTACCAATCAGAAGGGGAATGTCTGCCAGTAGAAGATTGGAATGTAGAGAATAAGAAGCGAATTGGAGAGTGATCGAAGAATAAAGTAAAATACAAAGTTTTGAATGATATCATGAATCGATCAATCTTGGACTATCATTAAAAACCTGGAGGCACTGGATGGTCGTTTCTTCTTAGTATGGGACTCCTCAGAGATGCGTATTCACTATCTCGCACGTGAAATTCGAACTCAGGACTTCTGGTCTCACACACGAATGCTTAACCTCCAGACTACTGAGTCGGCATTCAATGGTGTTAATGTCTAAATTCAACTAATCTACGAAGTTACACAAACATCTTCCATTGTCGTCAGTGGGTAACTGCCTCACGCCCGACACGGATTGGCTCTATTGATCACGGCTTCTTACATAGATTATGAATTTATAAAAAAATTACGTGTACTGTTGACTATTCATTTAACCTTCTAGTATTCTGATTGGGACAGTTAAAGACATGAGGATTTAGGGGGGTGGGGAGGGCGATTAATTTCACGCATAAGTACAGTATTAGTATCATTCAACTCAGTGTTAATGACGTATATCAAAACGTACAAAATATCTCAGACTGTTCAAAGGTTGTGAATGCGCACTATGCGCTCCATGCTAGGACGATACAGTTTTTATTGGTTTTAAATTGTGGTCTAGATAGGTGAGTTAAATTAGAATTCTACGACCCCTATAAGGCCTCATACTGTCAATAATCATATGCTTACCAGTGAATAACTTCAAGATGCAATATATAAAGTTCTAGTGAGAAGACATGATCAATGTTGTGCAACGGTTATCTACTGCAGATAATGAAAGATGATCGCATAATATTGTTAATTAACCAAAGTTGAATATATAAGCCATCGAATATGAAATCAATAATCTCGAAGTTAGGCATTCGTAAATGAAACTGAAGGTCTTTGGTTATAGCTCAGTGGTAGAGCATTCGACTGCAGATCGAGAGGTCCCCGGTTCGAACCCGGGTGCCCCCTTCAATTTTCCACAATCGCCCCCAAATGCCCTGGTACGGCCGAGAGTGGGGAGAGTACGCTCTACCTCTCGAAATGCGTATATAGCCTCTGCCAGGGAAGTCCTACTCACTGCCTTCTCGTGGCAGGGGTGTTGTTTACGAAAATGAGAGGACGAAAAGCGAATGTCCTGCACCGGCTTTAACCGGATCCAAAACCAATGGTGCACATGGGCTCCAGTATCGTGAAGGAACAAATGGCGTATGAACCAATCGTTGGTCACCGGCTACCATGGGACTGCATCTCCTCACGATGCTCCACTGCCTTGTGGGTCAGACGTTCAGGTCGAAGGCTCGGGGTGTGGCCCCCTAAGAAAACCACCTGCTTCGGTTTGGGCACCCGAGCAGTATCACAGCCCTTACACAAATCAATTGAGATCTGTGTGGCGCATATGTACTTGGTGCCTCTCTGTACCTATACTTATGTGTTAAAATAAATAAATAAAATCTTTGGTTTAAAAAAAACCAATTAGCGAAATCGTAGACACCTACTTCTGACGAGTCTCTTATCGAACAAAAGTTCAATTCAGTGTTTCCTGGTTTTCAACAATGATTTAGCTAACATTAATACATGATTTAAAGCATGGAAATACTATTATCATTATTATAATTATGAATCTTACTTGATATAATAAACGAAGAAAATAATAAATAGCTTCAGCATATTGTTGTTTAATTATCATATATAAAATAAAAAATATAATTAAACGTCCACCAATTGAACCATCATTCATAACTGATAAATGCTCATTAGTTTTATAATTAGTTGATAAAAGAAGCCAATTAGGTAAAGCATTATTACCTAATTGAATATTTAAACCAATAGAATCATTATTTAAGATGGTTTGATTCATTAATTTAATTAAACGTTCATAAATATTATCAAGATATTGAATTAATTCAATAAAACATAATGATGGTAATGATGATGATGGTGATGATGATGATGATGATGATGATGATGATGATGATGATGATGATGATCGTGATTGTTGATTAAATGGATTACTTGACGATATCATTTTGGATTCAATCAAGTTATATAATGACCATTTATATGAATTTGTATAAGACAATTGATGATGTATATAATTTAAACAAATTAAACGTTCAGCAATAAGACGACCATAACGAGTCAGTATATCTATAAGACGTAATTTAAATTCATTCGAACTAATTCCTATAGATTTTTGATGATTATTCTTGCTGTAAAGAAAAATAAACAAAAAAAAAATTACATTTTGATGATAGAAAATTTTAATGAAATCAGTTTAGATGATGTTGTGAACATGAATAGAAACTCTTTAAGTTTCTTGTTGAAAGGGAACAAAAAAAAATGACGAAGGGATGTTGATAAATTAATTTCACAAGTTTAGCATAGACCTTGTGATCTGAATACCTTGTTGATGTATAATGTAACGATAACGCTAATTAGAGAGTGGTGAATTATCGACTGGATCAATAACGTGTAATAGACGTGAGAGCAGTCTCGAGTTCTAACTGGTCCTGCTTTCCGCCTAGCCTAGCCCAGCTAGTTAAGTCCAGAACACCAATCTCAGCCTCTGCAAAATGGATCATTAATTTGAAACATACTCGGTTTATATACCAACCGAACAGACCACAACGTATCATAAAATGGGAAACAATATTTATACAAGATTTAGCCAAATGTGGCTGTGAACGTGGAAGGTAGTGATTAATAGACAGGGTATAATTCAAGAATGGTAAACCGTACAATAACAGTTCATAGGTCAAAATAAAGCTCATGATAAGAGGGACATGAATATGAATAGTTTAGTTATTCAACAATTATACGATAAAAATGTACGTATACTATTGATTCATAAATGAATTATAAAAGCTGCCATTCATTATACTTATCGGGACATAACAGTTTCAACCTGGTAAAGTTGTAGGAGCTGGTATTATATCGAGCTCATATAGGTTATTATGGCCTATGGACAGATCAATCTATTCATTCTTCTTAAGCCACATTTTTACCCTATCACTTATTCGTTTATCAACTTTGACTGTTTTATGTAAGCGTATATGTGTACATTTCTTATCATACCACATGTCTGTAACTTATTTTTGTCTGACTATAAATATCGATTCACACTTGGTTAAATTGAGTTGGCTCACTCGCCTTCACCATTGGGTATCATTTTGTTTTGCTTTGCTTTGCTTTCCGATCAACGAAATATACATATTCAAAAGTCCATTCTCGTATTTGGCTTATTTAATTCCATTATTCACTAACGCGATTTAAGTCGATAATTATATACGAGGATTGGCGACATGTATATTACGATAACGATAATCACACGTTCGAATTGGAGTCAGATATTTCTGGGCTAGTAAAAGGTCTCGTTATTGAGGTAACAACGTAATGGTAGAAAACATTATTATAGAACAAGTGAATTGTGGCATTCCACAATGCGTTTCGTTCTGTTGAATAAACTAGTGGCTATCTGAACTCAATAGCTCAGTGGATAACGAGATTAGAGATTTGGAAGAAAAAGTACTGAGATCAAGTCTTCCTGTGAACAGCTAGATCTAATCAGCAAGCCTTAAATATGATAAGGCATGTATCCTATACTCCGCTGTTTGCCACAGTCTAACTTGACCAGAACGTGTGACGAAATACATATACAAAGACATTTCATTCAGGATGTCTATAACCCTACAGAGATTGATCACATGCAGTCCTGAATATTAGTAATGGAATAATCTAAACCTTTATTAATAATGAAATAAAAATCTTCGCTAAGTGATTCAGACATTAAAAATTTTACATACATATATATAATTTGTAGTATTAAAGCCGTTCTTTAGATAAGTCTTTGTTTTGAACTTGGACTTCAAGGATATCTCGATGCGGTGGTTAAACACTTTAATACATTTAAAAATATACATTGTTTGTTCATAAACGTTACGTTGTTCAACATCAACTTAAAACATAATTAATGACCAAAATAGTTTAATCATATTTGGATTATACCTAGTACCATTTCGTCATCTGTTACAAAATATTATTGCTAGAATCTTCAAGGATGAGTGCAGAAACACTTGAGCAATTCGTAGCTTCACAAATGAAAAGTGCTTTCTTTTCAACAAATTCTAATCTCATTGCTAATACATATGAAGAAAGGTACTCAATTCTAAAAGATTTTGCTTACTTTTCAGATTTGGCTATTCCTTGATTAGATTGACTTACAACACACCCATCAGAAGGTTCAGGTCTAAGAAGATTACACAAAGAATCAGATTTGCAAAGTTCCAATTGTGATGATAAAGGAGACGATAGTGTACATTCACCATTCAATGATAGATTACTACAAGAACTTGCAAAAAGACATGTACCATCAGTAGTGGTTAAAGTGTTGGTCTTAAGAGTCTTCTTCATAGGCGTCACCGAGTTACTATTATTATTATTATTACTGGACGGTAATGAAACATTCATTAGATGATAAAATAAATTATTCTCTTTCGTAGGCACCAATGAAGAATTCATTGAAACTTTTGAATTATACATATTATGTAATTGTGTTGTCTTTTGTATGGTTGGCATTGATGAGAATTCAAAAAATCTATTCAACAGGTTCAATGTTTCATCGGAATTTATTAATCGACCATTCATTAAACAATCAATATCATACCATAGTTTGAAACGTTCTTTTAAAAGCATGCATAGATTAGTATTACGAATATTAACATCGTCATCATCATTGTCATCGTCAAAAGTACTTATAAACGGTTTATCCAATGAACATAAATCTACATGAATTTTACAAAGGATAGCACTGAATTCATCTGAATTATAGTTGTTCACCTTGAATGATGTTTGATTTTTGTTATCATTTGAGAGATTAGGTTCTGTGGTGGATTTCGGTGGTGTTACCACTACTGATGTCGTTGCTCCCAAAGTTTGTTGACCGCACACCGTTTCTCTGCTTGAATTATCGACATCAAAGTCAATATTGTCGGGTATTGTCAAGATTTTAGTATCTTTTTCAATGATATTCAATGAATCTAGTGTATTATGATCATTCGATTGTGAATATAATTCGTTTGGTGATGATTTCATTAAGTTATTAACCTCTGCCTAAATAATGAAACAAAATGTTTTTTTTTGAATAATCTGAAAATTTGAACCAATTCTAAGAGAACTGACAGTAAGTTTGTTAATTTATAATGTAAATAATTTCCTTATGAGACAAAAGCCAATCTAAAATGGAAATTATATTTAGTTGAGTTTAAAAATATAAGTAGTATGATCTTTACTTTAAAGATGTTACTGTTGTAGTTTATTTAGAATATCAAAATACACAGATACACTCTATTGATAAATGTCAACTAGTATTAAATACCAAACGCATTGTACTCAATGTCCGTTGGTCGGGTACCATCAGCAACAGGCTACAGTGAGAAAGAACAAACCAACTTCAATATACAGAGGAAATTAGGAAAAAATGATAGGAGTGGATAGGAGATACATTACGGAGATCGTCAAACTGCAACATGAGGGAAGCGCTAACTTTGAAGGGAAAAGGAAAAGAGAAAGGCCAAGGAACACACTGAGTTGAGAATCGGAATCAGATATTTAAAGAATGTATAGTCACTGGTAATAAATGGAAAGGATTGTTCAGGACAGAGTTGGTTAGAGAATTCTGGTGGGCGACTTATACTCCTCTATGACGGTAATAGACGTAAATAAGTAAGTGACAACATACGAATCAATCAGATTCACAGATCAACTATGTACAAACAAGTTCATCAAAAAATTAATTGAAAAGCAGTATATCAGTTATTATCATATGTGAGCCAGTACGGAAACAAGGTCGACTGGAAAAATCTTAAAATATTGGACAGAGAAGATAAAAAGAACACACATAGAATTGTTAGAAGAAGAATAGTAATCAGGTCACTTATCAATTAATAGACATAAAACACATTTATCAATCAATGGAAAGAGTGATAAATAACCATAAGATCAGATTAAGAAAGATTTAAAACAAATATACCAATAACGGCAAGACAAATTTCAGATCAATGGAGCAAACACTTAGTCGATTGTAGAGAAGTTTCAAAAACTCACTTCTTATTGAAGAATAACATTAATGATTTTTTTTTCCTAGAAAGAATCACAATTAGATTATTTAGATTAGGGGAAATTACACGACGAAAGTTCTTTTCTTCAACTATCAACCTTTATCACGATTTTCTATAAGTTAATTCAATAACTAACTCCCCGTGGAGCCCCTCTGGGGCTACTGCCGGTCCCAAGCCCGGATAAAGGAGGAGGATTGAGCATGGGTTTAGCGACACCATTCCGTAAAAAACTAACTCACTAAAAAAACGCCAACCAGAAAAAAATTATTCAAGCAAATCAATAATTACATTATACATTTTTTTAAAAAGTTGAAACATTTGATTATTAATCGAAAGAGTAGCTTCCTGTTGCCTATTTCTTGTATCGTTACATAATAACTGAAACGTTCTCATCTTATACAAGTAAATTGATTTTCGTAAGACATATAGAACTTAGAAGGTCGTACATTTGTGCATGGACTCAATTCGCCACATCATATCAGTGACTGTGGTTTACACAATACGATTTAAGACGAGAACCCATAGTGATTTAAACACTTGATAGTAAAAAAGAATCAGAATGAAAAATTAAAGATAATTATCATAAGATCAAGATGCTTACTATATTTGTATATCTGTATCAAATCACCAACAATCCTACCCCATTGTAACAAGCCTTCACTAATTTCAGTTTAATGTCAAGTGTTTGGAAGTGGTTATGAGAATAAACTCTGTTCTAACACAGAAGTGGTTCGGTTTTAAAGTGGAACACGTTGAAACTGAGCTATTATGGCGATGAATGATCTCCTGTAAAACTGAGCTGTTACATTGAGTGAGTTACGACCAATGTCCTGTTTGTCTAATCCTTAGTGCTGATGATATTCTATCCATCAATTTGTGGTTCATCCTGATAACTACTTCCAACTAGATTACATCAAAATATAGTATACATGATGTCAAATTACTTTAACCAGTGGTCATACGGTAACTTGATCAACAAATTTGATGAATAATATGACCTAGACGAACACAATAATGGTCACTACTCAATGATCAATCAATGTATTTACCGAACTCTATTTGATCAACTACGAAGAAGGAATATAAATTGTATTTAAAACTTAACTAAAAAGTTCTGTAAATATGAGTAAAGTACGATCTGTTATATCCGAATGAAAACTAAAGGAACAGTAACTTCCAGGACTAATTTATGAAGTGTTATATATATATATATATATATATATATATATATATATATATATATATATATATATATATATATATATATATATATATATATATATACCATTTATTGTAAGCCTTCAATTGACCGATTAACCACTGTTTTACGATTTACTCTTCGTAGTTCTTAATTAATTTTCAATCTATTATTCATCGTCTCCCCAACTCTCAGCCAATTTTTGGCTTGATCATGTATAAAGATTATTTCTTTTATGGTGTAATGTAGTTAGGTATGTTTGCATACAAACTACGTATGCTTAAAATATAAAACGATCTTGGACTGGTGATCATTGGTCGTGTCTTTTTCTTTTCGTTTGGGACTAGTTAGAATTGGATCAACCGTCAAGCATAGAGTATCAGCCTTCTCGTTCTTGTTGTGTATCGGTTGCTTAAGATTGTCCATGAGTATGGGTCAGTGCTAGGACAACACTATTCAAAAATGTTTATTTCTAACAAAAACTAATATTCTTAATATTTATAGGTGACGTCTAAGGAGTCACCGTAGTGCACCTTATATTTTACACAACTATATTAGAACTAAAACATCAAAGAACGACAATGAACAAACAAAACCATGACAATAAAATGGTCAATATTACCTTTTGTTCAACGTTATTTACATCATTATTTGGGTTATTATCAGCGTCCCATCCTGAAGAACGAATAAAACGCAAATAAAATCAATAACATTTCTGTATATAAGATACTGCTACTTTTGAAGAGATTACGGTATCACTTAAAACCGACAAACGGAACGAAATCCAGCAACACAACAACAGAACAAGCTCATTTATTCCACAGCGCTCAAGAAAGGTTAGCTAGAAGAAAAAGACCAGGTTCTCCCAGGAAAAAATATACATTCCATAAGCAGCCGGAAGTATGAACGAACAAGTACACCACTTATGCGTATATAAATATATATTACAAAGATGTCTTTGGAAACCGTCATAAAATGGTGTACTAGAATAGGAAACGAACCAATGATATTTAAGGTCCTTCCAGGTGTGGAATGCAAGGTGAAGGTAAAAATAGGCGCTTTTGGATTGAAAACGAGACGTTCAAATTTCCATAATAAAATTACAGAAATTAGACGATTACCAAGTGATTTCTGAGGATTCAGCATGCTCAACAGATAAATAAACATAAAATGGCCTATATGACTAAGTAACTGTGTAGAGTCACTTTTTTATCTTGAAAATACTATTCATAAGCAACACAAAAGCTTACTGCACAAACGAACAACAATTAACGAGTCAAGATTAATAGGAGAGATTGTTATCCGTAGAAAACATGATAACGTTGTAACATCTAAACACAACCGTATTTCATCTTGAGACCCTTTGAAAACAATTATTGAACAAGTCTACTACAAGTTGTCGAATCGAGGACATTCAGGATCCACAGTAGCCAAATGATATAATGAAATGAATACTGTGGAAGTATTACTTTTGAGATCTGCATTATCCAAAGAATTATTATTTATATTTTGATTGTGTAATAGATAAACCTTTAGACTGATGTGTTTTTGTATCCACCTATTTCTAAGCTTTCGTTTGCTCTCCAAATCTTTGTCATACATCCTTTCATTTTGAATTAATCATTAATGACTTATTCTCCTATAACTCTTGTTTAGCATGACTTATGACGAAGTTATGTACACGCAATCCCTGAATTGTGTTGTTATATGGTCAGACATCTCAGGTATATTACTGTATGAATTATGAATCATGATGAAACTGGGTGCAGCAGAGAACTAATCTGATTTCTGTTTTCGTTTTCTGTTCGGTCACTGAATGATAGGAAACCTGAGGGCCAATAGGCTCTAAGGTCATAAATGTTGATTACTAGTCGGAATATCAACTGCTAAATAGGCCACTCGTCCTACTGACAATATAGGTTAAATAATCGATAATACGACTAGTAAAAAGTCTTACCTTTACGCTCATCAGTTATATCTGTTTTCACATTATTTATCAAGTTTTTACACATATTCGATGATGAATTATGGTAAGTATTATTATCTTCATGAGGTTTTTCTAATTGGTATATTGCCTCTTCGTGATGATTTTGATGAGTTGATGTATGGGATGTGTCTACATCCTTACAGTCACTATTATTATTGTTACTATTATTAAGTGAATTTTCATTCTTTGTATACTGATGTTCAATTGACCTGGAGTTGAAGAGGAATAACTCACCAAAACATTGAATCCATTCGAGATCTTCATTACTTAAACCCATATAGCTGATTAGTAACTTTCTAGGAAGTTCTTTTACTTTCATATTATTATGATCAGATGATAGTATAGAAGATGAGAGGAGTACAGGTGATGAAGTAGCGCTATTAGTAGAAGTAGTAGTAGTAATAGTTGTAGTTGGTGTTGTAATTAAAGTAGGTTTTGAAGACAATATGTTTGAATTATCCATGACTAAACGAAATGGATAAGTTACCTGTAAAAAATAAGTGTATATATGTGTATGGATTAAAAGATGAAACATGACAAAATTTAGCGCAAAAAACGTAAGGGAAATATATAGGTTGTACCTAAGATGAGACCATTAATTTAGATATGAACCTCGAAAAATCGTTACTAATTTCTATTCTAAGCTATATCGGATAACATCTCAAGCCAATGAATTCTATAATGCCCTAGTACGGCCGAGAGTGGGGAGAGTCAACTCTCCCTCTCCAAATGCTCTCATATGGCCATGTGCATACAACCACTGTCAGGGAAGTACTACTCACTGACTTCTCACGGCATTACTGTTGTTTACGAAATTGAGTGAATGTTCGGCATTTTAACCGGGTAGGTAGAAATGGAGGATCCACCTATGGGGGTTGGAATACCCTGATTCCAAACAAATGGTGCACATGGGCTGCGGGATACTGTAGAAAACAATGGCGTATGAACCAATCGTTGGTCACCGGCTACTGTGGGACTACATCTCTTTACGTTGCACCATTGCCTTCGGGATTAGACCATTAGGTCAAAAAACTTGGGTGTGGCCCCTTAAGAAAACCACCTGTTTTGGTTTGGGCACCCGAACAGTATCCTAGCCCTCACTTAAGTCGAATGATTTATGTGGCGCATATCTATTTGATGCCTCCTTGTACCATTGTATATGTGTTTAGATGACTTTTCGAATCGATTAAGAAAACTCGTAGTTTTAGAAAAAGTAAAACGAACAATTCTAACTACTAAAAATAAGTTTTTTAAAGAAAAGAGAAACATCCAATAAACTCACTAAATTATGTAGTAAATTAGAATCATAGAATCCAATCGCTCCAGAAAAATATGAACCTGGTACTGTATACGTTGGATAACTGGAATGTACAACAATAATAAATTAAACTATGAAAGGACAACATGAGAATTACAAAGCCTTATAGTAGAAATCATTTTAAATTCTATAAAAAGATAATCTAATGAAACGATTAGAAGAGGAATACAATAAACAAATAAAAATTATATCTCTTGAAGCCAGTCACTAGTGAGAATATGTTGATTAGTATCAGAAGGGGTTTTGTGGAGATTGTAGTAATTTCAATAGTTGAGGTCATGAAGCAATTCAAGCTAGACCGCCATGGAAAACCTGGTAGCACTGGACGGCCGTTTCGTCCTATTGGTGGACGTCCTCAGCAGTGCGCATCCACGACCCCACCTCAAGGGATTCAAACCCAGGGGTTCAACCGGGTCTATTGTGAGATAGTAACTCACTGATGACAATGGTGGATTAGTTCAAGTTGGATATTAGCAACGTTTGATGCTGGCTCAGTGTTCTATTGATTAAGCGCTTGTGCGCGAGACTGATAGGTCCTGGGTTTGAGTCTCGCGAGATGTTGTGGATGGGTAGTGTTGAGGAGTTCCACAATAGGACGAAAAGGCCGTCCAGTGCTACCAGGTTTTCCATGGCAGTCTAGCTTGAATTGCTTCATGACCTCAACTATTGAAATTACTACAATCTCTACAAAACCCCTTCTGATACTAAAATAAAAAATAATTGGAACAATAGTTAGGCTAGTGCAAGTGAATGTACAAGAATAGTGAAATCTTATAAACATTTTTCCCTTTATGAAAATAAACAGAATGAAAAAACTTTGTGACGGGTTGTAATCATGGAATAAGAATTAATGTGCAATGAATCTAATGAAATCTAAATTAGTACTTGGGTAAGAGGTACACTCTAAGTATGAAGAATGATGATAGTAAACGATAGCCGAAACATAGATAAGTGAAATGGAGTTGGAACATGGAACTTAGTGGTTGAAAGTTGGCAAACTTTTGGGATCAGAATAAAAATGACTGAATAAAAGAATTGTTGCAGCCAAACACCATGAATCGTAGCGTAGAATAGTCAGTAAAACGTCCATAGTACCGTATACATGCTGATAATTTTTAAGCACATGGAATGTAGTCATGATGATCACAGGAGTACTGAAAAACAGAAATCTTCTGTAATCTGCTTTTTCATAGTATGAAGTAGTTCAAAAACGTACAATTAAATCACTATACACCATAAAACATACAATTTTTAAATTATTTCTAGAGCGAAACACCAACTAGTTGGTAAATCAGGAATCAACAGCTTATATTTTTCAGCCAGAACGGAAAAACGACTTCGAAGTACTACTTACTTTCCGATAGTTTACTAATTAATGAGTAAATTTTTAATGAGAACGGAATTATATATGCAGCTTTGTGAACTCCAGTTACTGAAAGTTAGACAACCACTGAAAACCTGGTAGCCTTGGACAGCAGTTTCCTCCTATTGCGTGGGATTCCTCAACAGTGTGAATTTCCAACCTCATAACCAAGGATCTAAATCAGGACCTGTTGCTCTGCACGCGAACGCTTAGCCTGCAGACCAGAGAACTGGAGGCCAAAACCATAAAAGTCTACTTTCAGTCAATCAGCAATATTATGTTTGTTATGTACAAGTATATGTAGTTGGCTTTGAGATAAACCCTCTGCATATCAAGGCTAGTAACTATTTACTTCAACTAATTTATCACGTACAGACTCATACTTCTGTTCAGGCTACACTCTAAGCATAAGGCATAGCGATACTAGCCAGTTGCTCAAACCGAAGAAGGTAGAATGGGATTCAAACTTGAGATGTAATGGTTTAAAATTTTGTTATTAAATCGCAATTATAAAATTCAAAAAAAAACAACTCAGAAAGTCAATAGTTTTCCATGAAAAAGAGTTAGGGATAGGATAGGTATCCGAGGATTTTTAGTTCATTCGCCTCCCAATGTTCAACATATGTGTAATATCTAATATATTTCCATTGGTTTAGTGAATGAATGCTGCATATAAGAGGGTAATTTTCACTGAGAATTTCATTTCAAGCTCTAAATTCCACTTGATTTGTTTTTTTTTATCTGGTAATTTGGGATGCGCTACAGTGGTATATTCACAGAAGACACATGTAGATAACTTTAAATGATTGAAATAAAATCTCCAATAGAAATTATATTTTTAAATGCAATACCAGCCTGCTTAATGAAATGAAAAATGCTCCAAAGGGCTAAACATATAACATTGAAAAGAGAGGGTTATCGTCAAATCAACATCTACTTCAAATGTTGTGGTTCAATAAATTATTTGAAATAAATTCATGGATCGTAATTGTATAAAAATCTATCAACACTTACCGTTCATTTGTAAGACCTAGAAAAATACTAATTGTTTCGTATGCGTTCACTCGACTAGGAAGACATGGCAACCGCTTTACCAATTCAAAACGATTTGATTCCATATTATCTGTGTGTTGATCATTTGTAATTGTATTTGATGAATAATTATTCAATACACTACGATTAATTGTTGAAGTTTGTTTTGCATCAGATGTTAAAGGATCCATAGCTGAACAAAATTTGGTACCGTTCAAATTAAGTGATGAAGGAAATGAGCTGAATTCAAATTGTACAACACTTTGTCCAGTTAAACAAGAACCACCTTTTCTACCACTAGCTAATTCCATTCCTCCAGTTAAACGAAAACTTACTAATATTGGAGTGTTTTGTAATGATTGTAACGGTGACCACGTGGAATTGATCACGGTAGAATCAGCATTCTTGTATTCGCTCAAAATATACGACAATTCGTTCCCCGGTGAACAAGGGATAGATAATGGTTTTATTGGTTCATGTTTTAAAGATGGACCGCTTTCATGGCAAATCTAACAAATACAGAAAAAAAAAGAAAAAAGATTTTGATGTGCAACTGATTGAAGGGCTTAGTGTTCTAGTATTAAAAAGAATATGAGCTAATTTAAAATTTCACGTTTATGGTGCTTTAAAGATCAATGATGCGTTGTATTTTATTTACTACTGTATGACAAAGCTATTGTAGGGTGTGTGATACTGAGCTCGTTTGTAGGTTACTATAGAGCCTATGGGATACTTAACCGGTTATTTGACCGAGCTCATGTGGTTGCTCGTGTGATGCTATATAGTGTGATTGTTGGGAAGAACTGAGACCGTTGAATCATGCTAAAAAGAGGGAGGACTGTGTCATAACCTTTAAAAAATGAATGATGCTGCTGATGTTAATTTCTTGTGAATTTTAGGGCTGATAGAAGTACTCCTTCTTCAGTTGATGTGGCTTAAGTGAGTAGAGTCTGTTGACAAGTTGACGGAGAACCAACTTCTAGAGAACTAATTAAATTTATCACCTCTTGAGCTACAGTTGCTTGTGATCGGATCGGCCAACTAACGGCCCAAAGAAAACGATAACACACAATGAAGGTTAATCGTTCTACACAGTCCGAACCTCGATGGAGTTCTGTTGGTAAAGCCTCATACAGCATATATTCCAACAGTTATATCATTCCTCAATGCCAGAAAATTAGAGCTTCACTAGTTAGAGATACTTGATTCTAGGTGACATGCAAAGGTCATTTGCTCCATTTGCCTTAAGCAAAGATATATTAAGATGATAGAGAATGGTTGTGGCTCAGGATGACGATGTTGGAGGTATTATGGATCTAGTCAGTCCAGAGATCACAAAAACTCCGACAAAGATATGGTGTTATTGAGTGCAAATTCAGAAATCTTTGTGGCCACAAAAGTCATGAAGGACGGCATTAATTTTCTGTTGCACAATGGTGGTCACGGTGGAAGCTCAATGGACGTAATGACTACTGAAAGTCATTATGGTATTACGAAATTGCCTTTCAACTGTAAGCACATAGAACTTAAAGTTGCTTATCAAGGCGGTTATAGGCTATGCCATTTTGGTTAACTGTTCCACAACAACATCGATAAGCTCAGGATATTTAAGACAACTTGGTGGAATGTAGCAATGACAAGTTAGTACCAGTTGATGATGTTCCAGAGTAAACGTACCTGTGCAATCACTTTATAGTCACCCTTTTGTAAATTGAAAGTAAATTTCGGACGTTGTTCACGGTGCTGGAATAAAAAACACACAAGATAAACATGAATTTATGGATGGCTGCAACATTTTAATCTCAACGTCCCAAGTCATTTTTTTCAATCTAATTACATATATTGGCTATGCAAGAGAAACGAAGTGATGGTTAATAAAGTATAACATATATCTAGCTAATACTAACGACGAAAGTATGTGGCTCATCGGCCAACTTAGCGAATGGTACCGGGTTCGAGTCCCAAAGTGAACATCAACTCTGGTTGACCAGTCCCAAATAGGACGAGACACACATACTGGATTCCACTACTATCTCTGCTTATAAAACTTGTGACTTAAGACAATATCGAGGAAATACGCACAGAATGCACATATGCCGATAAGAGACTGATCAATTGCAGTCCTAAACATCGATAGTTAGATTCAAACAAATAATACAAAATGAACTGAAGTTAATATCATGATTCATCGAACAACATAAAAGATACTTACTCCATCGTATTCACCAGCACCAATATATCGGCCACAATTATCATAAATATGAAATATATGAATTGAATAATCACTGGTATACAGCATATCTTGTAACCAAGGCAAAGAAATGATGGTTGTAGCTGATTTGAAAGGCTAAAAAAAAGAAGTAATAAGGGAGTATGTTGAACTTTGTAGTAATTTCAAGAGTGAAATCAAGTATGCATCGTTGTAGAGACCTATGTTCTATATTAATGATTTTTTAGAAGATGGAATAAAAGATATATTTAGCAAGGATATGAAGTGAAAGGTAGTGTGTTTGAGACCTAAAGTGAACATCAACATTAAGACCTGTAAAGCATATTTAGCTAACAAGTTCCAAATAGAATGAAAAGAGCGTATTTGATTACATTGTTAGCCATAATCTATTCTTCACATAAGACACTATGGTTCAGTATGAAGTGTAGTTTATCTGTCTCAACACTAATTGGATATGGATTGTAAGCTGAATCTGTGTGATACAGCATCCCAGTAACCTAGTACTTTGACATTTATTTCGGACTCAGGCGATTCCCTTTCGTACACGTTTTTACATTTAAACCAGACAAGTGAATATTAGTTAAGTATTCAGACAATGACATCTGTTGATATGGACATTACAATTTTTTAGTGGGGGGGAAGAATATATCTATCTCCAAGATAACATCGGAGAAAAAATGTCTACAAATTAATTTTCTATATAACTTTTGAATAAAATTATGTAATTTTCGGATGTTATGTTTACTGAACTAATTAGATTATTGTAAAAATTTAAATTATTTTACAAGGATCAAAAAAGGTATAATGTATACAATTTATATGTGCTTTCATGACAAACACTACTTAGTTTTCTATGGTTGGTATTGTAGTACATGCTACTTATGTTTGCAAACATAAGTAGTATGCAACACCGGTCGGAAATGAAATTTTTGAGAGTGGAATGAAGAGAACAGATAAGGAAACTAAAATCAATCAAGATAACAACAGAAATGAAGGAACAATCAAACTCGTAAGAGAATATTCATAGATGTGTGTGATTTTCTTATTTTACTAAACCACTGTGTGATTGTGTATTAAACAACAAATCGGTTATCCTCATCTGAGTTCTCGTTCACTGCAGTATCAATCTATAGTTTTACATCTCAATACAGAAATATTTTGTCTATTTTTATAAGTCATAATGTTCACTGTTGTGTAGAAGATGACTATAGTTTCGTCTCTCAAACAAGACCTTCTTCCCACAATTAAATGTGTTAAGCAAAGACACATATTGAATAAAACACATTATTCCAGTTGATTATCTATGAATAACTAATTAATAGTTTAAAAGCAAAACATACACAACTGAACCGATATGTTAAACGCAGAGCATACGAACCACAATCGTTGGGAAGTAGTTCATTTGTTCCATGACCCAAATAAAAAATTTTCGAATCATGAGGCCTGAAAAACAAATAAGGAATAAAAAACTCAAAATTTTTAGTAAAAAGGCAAAATAAGGAAATTTCAAAGATTAAAACCACATTCTTCAGACTTTTTTGAATAGATGTAGGTAGCCTACAAAGGACACAGGCCAAGTCACACTACACCTAATGAAATATTCACCTTTTCAGTCTTTGTCCACTTGAACACCGTCTATCTACCTGTAAAACGACCAGTGTCTTCGTTTATGTAGATACATGTGGATACATTCGGGCAAGAATTCAATCGGAAGTCAAAATAAGGAGCAAGAGCAACACAAAGGAAGTTAGGAACTTGATATTTAACAATCGAAAAAGATCAAATCTGTTAAGCAATGAGAAAAAGAGATAAACAGTCGTAAAGCTACTGGTCAGATCAAAAGAAGAAGCCAGTCAAAATAAATGTGAAAACAGTGACAGTATGTTTATAGACAAGAACCGATCAAATCATAAGTCGTTAATCATTTGAACAAAAATCCTAATTCCCTACTGTTGTTGATTTTAGAAAGACAGTGACCGCTTACCAGTTACAACATTCAAATTAGAAAACACAACATTATTAAAAGCATTCACGTGAGCGGTGAATGTTAAACGTCATCTCCGAAGACCATAAAAAAATGTTTAAATGCTTAATTTACATTAAGGGAATTTACTACTGAAGAAAGACAAAACAAAGCACAAGTAGACAGACAACGATCTAGGAATTTGAATACAAAATTCATGAATATCTTAATGGGGGAATATATTTGTTTAATCATTTATTTATTCGAACACAAATATTGGTACAAAGGGCACCGAATACATATGCACCACACAAGTCACTTGATTTATGTGTGGGTTGTGATACTACCCGCACGCCCAAGCCGAAGCAGGTAGTTTTCTTAAGGAGCCATACCCGGAGCCTTCGACCTAAAGGTCTGATCCACAAGGCAGTGGAGCAACGTCAGAAGATGCAGTCTCATGGTAGCCGGTGACTAATAATTGGTTCACATGTCATTTGTTCCTTCAGGATCTTGGAGCCCATGTGCACCATTTGTTCAAAATCATGGTTTTCGAACTCCCCTCCATATCGCCAACCCGGTTAAAGTGCCGGACATTTACTTTTCGTCCTCTCAATTTCGTGAACAACACCCACGCCACGAGAAGGCAGTGAGTATTACTTTCCTGGCAGTGGCTGTATACGCGTGGCCATTTGAGAATATTTCGAGAGGGACAGCTAACTCTCCCGACTCTCGGCCGGATCAGAGTATTTGGGGGATGTGCAAATCATAGTTTCACAAGTATGACGGACAATAAAAATTCAGCTTAAATCATATATGTAGCAGATCCCATAACGGTGTACAGAGAATGTACCAATTGAGAGTTCTTCAAACCATTCATATATAATGGGTTAGTAAGAAGTGGTGATACAAATCTATGCGTGATAATTACACAACATAAAAATACGGAATAAAACCGGCAATTAAATGTAAGTAATTTTTTATACAATGAATGATGTGGCTAAAATTACAGTGAATTGTAAAACCTCAATGACTAAAAATGCATTTTTCAAAGGGATCAAGAGTTTCAGTAAAATTCATGAAGGTTGTAAACATGGTGCAAAGCTATGATGACGGCTGATATTCTGTATTGATGGAAATATAGAATGTTTGCAGTTGGTTGGTATGCTGTATAGATTGGCAATTCACTATTGTTATGTCCCGATAAACATAATGAATGGTTATTTTTCGGATCCATTTATGGGCCGATACTAAACGTATATCTTTATCGTATAATTGTTCCATAACTAAACTATTCATATTCATATCCCTCTTATTATAAGCTTTATTTTGACTTATGAACCATTCTTGAATTATACCCTGTCTATTAAGCACTACTCCACCCCACGTTCACAGCCACATTTGGCCAAATCTTGTACAAATGTTGTTTCATATTTTATGGTACGTTGTGGTCTGTTTGGTTGGTATATAAACCAAGTATGTTTGAAATACATGATCCATATTGCAGAGGCTGAGATTGGTGTTCTGGACTTAACTGGCTGGGGTAGGCGGAATGCAGGACCAATCAGGACTCTAGGCTGCTCGTACGTGTTCTACGAGTCCTTAATCCGATCGGTAATTCACTGGTTCCTAATCGGCGGTCACAAGTCATAAGAACTATTTAGATAACTGTTAATAAACTGAATTTTGGAAATTTTCCTGTGAACACAATTCTGAAAAAAACAATTGAGGTTGACAATATTGTATGATGACAACGTGAGATAACGAGGTATGAGAAGTACTCCAGCTCAGGACAGCCAGTGATGTTTGGAAAAGTGAAAAATAAACAATATAATTATCACATATACGTATTGTTTTAAAAGGGGATACGATTAATGTGCTTTAGATTTTATAAAACGGTGTTTTTATGACCTTATTAAAGTAATTAATTGGATAGATGATTTATACAATAAAATATAATCAAAAACTCTCTGAAAGAATTATTCTAAATGTTCATTATTTCTTACTTAACAGGTAAACACCAATGAGTTAACCATATATCCGGCTGTATTGATTCATTAATAAAGTTAGAACGTAAACCGATACGACAATAACGATCACTTGTATTCTGAAAAATAAAATAGATTAAATGATAATAAACTTGATAGTTCGAAACTTTATAATTGTCAAACCAACAGAATAGTCAATTATAATCTAGATATGTTAACTATTGGATTTCGGCTTAGTAGCCTAGAGTTCTAGTTTCGATTCCAAGTGAGGATATGGGTGTTGACTACTAGAGAATGAAATAATGAAACAATACAACTGTCCAATGATTCCTGGATTTCAATGGTTATCTAACTTAGTTTGGATGATGAACTCAATAACAAACACCCTATACTTGAATATCTGTTAATGAGTTCCTTGATTTGATTTATCATTATTATTATTGTGTTAAGTACAAATCAGTAACCAGGTGTATTTCGCCCTACTGCGTATAAAAGCGCTTGCAAAGAGTAACATTTTAGTCTTTTTCAACACAATTAACTAGTCATTTCATCACAGCCGATGGGTGAAGTATTGTTATTGTCATTCACTATTCTATTAAGATCCAAACACCAACCGAATATTGCATAAATGTCACATCTGTACTATTTATTTGATTAAATCTTCCACCAAGAGTTTAATTTTAAGAATCACAATTAGAACGATAAAGCCGATAGGCTGTATAATTGAGGGTTATTTTATTCGTAATCAATGCAGTTATTTACATGCAGTTGTGACTCTGTAGTTAAATGATTTAAACTTTGGATAGGATGCTGAAAGCGCAAGACTTAACCATTAGGTTTTAATTTATTAGGAAATGAGCGACCTACAAGCTAATTCCGTCTTGACACCCATAACATTTTACCATGTTCATTGTGAGTTTATATACTATAAATAAGTATTACATACATAATTATTACATATAAAAACCTATTCATCTGACTAATGATCTTATCCTTAATTTCCAGTCAATCAAGGGCTTACATAAATGATTCGTTCTTGTGGTTAACCGTCACGTGGTCTTATCATTTCATCATATCCATTGATCAATTAGAAATCTATTCATTGACGTTGATAATCAAAAACTCACTTTGTCAATCATTCAAAAACCTCCTACATAATGAAGTAACACGCTTGTACTTAGCATGGACTATATTGATTATTTTGAAAATTAAAAGATTTACCCAAGCAGAGTAACCAGTGATTAGTCAATGATTGATGGTAGACATCTCAGCTGCACTTAATATAAATGATAATCATAATTTGTGAAGTTTATTTCACCTTAAATTCAACTTCGTATTTTTATGAATAAACTCTTGTTTTAGTCTAATCCGGTTACCAACTGAACAGTTGGATAATTGAGTTGAATGTATCATATATGATCAAGTACCGTGAATTAGTGCTAGTAGCCTGTTATAAAAACAACTTACCAATACAATGTTTTTAAGACTTGGTTCAAGACCACGAAAATACAATTCACCAATTACAACAGCTGGCATTTCTAATCCCCAATGTTGTGCTATAGTTAATTCTAAACAATCTGTCTCCCATTTAATAGGAAATCCAAATTGTGATGCACAGTCAAAATCATCTGAACTCAATGATGGTCCATATTTATCATTGCCTATAGAAAGAAACAAAGGAGAATGTGAGAGGAGGGGGCAAAGGAAGTAAGTGGATTTCGTAATTTCTAAATTAAATCGAGAGGTATGAGTAAATAACAGTAATAAAAATAATAATAATTTCATTTATTTTCATTTCAGACTTGATAATGTAGTTCCTTTTTCACGAATAATGTTTATCTAACTAGATACTTGAAATACAACACGGAGAACAGCAATCCAATCACACTTGATGGCGAAACTCTGGAAGATGTAGAATCCTTCACATACCTAGGAAGCATCATCAATGAACAAGGAGGATCGGATGCAGACGTAAATGCGAGGATTGGCAAAGCAAGGGCTGTATTCCTACAATTGAAGAACATATGCAACTCAAAACAACTTTCAACCTATATCAAAGTCACAATCTTCAATACGAACGTCAATGCAGTTCTCGTATACGGAGCTGAAACGTGGAGAACTACTACAACCATCATCAAGAAGGTACAAGTATATATAAATAGTTGTCCACACAAGATACTCAACAGCCATTGGCCGGATACCATCAGCAACAGCCTTTTGTGGGTGAGAATAAACCAACTTCCAGCTGAGGAGGAAATTAGGAAAAGACGATGGAAATGTATAGGACTAACATTACAAAAATCATCAAACTGCATCATGCGGCAAGCCCTAACTTGGAATCCTGAGGGGAAGCGGAAAAGTGGAAGGTCAAGGAACACATTACGTCGGGAAATGGAATCAAATATGAAAAGGATGAATTACAACTGGAAACAGCTGGAAAGGATTGCCCAGGACAGGGTTGGATGGAGAATGCTGGTTAGCGGCCTATGCTCCTTAGCGAGGAGTAACAGGCGTAAGTAAGTAAGTAACTTGATACTAATTTTATAGAAAATAAAACTGACAAGATGACTAACAAGCAGAATGAGAAAGAATTAGTTAAGATGAAAACATTAAAAAACAATTTGAGTTCATTGAGTGTAATGATAGATCTTTTTCAAGAACTATATATCATGCAGTGAATCGGAAATAAAACGTAATGAATCTTCATAATGAGATACAGATTTGTGATGTTTTATACACAGTTAATCGCTAAAAGTTAGCAGAGGTTGAATGAAAAATTCATCTCGATTCGGGACTTATTAGAAGTGAGTATCGTCATATCACACAAGTACGACACATTTTAATCAACACGTCGAGGTTCTATAGTTAGCATTTAAAAATTCAGTCCATTCATAACAAACAAAACCCTCTCGTCCCACAACATGAAATATTCAGTATTGCCTAGTTTTCAACGGTACTCCTGATGTAAGGTTGAAATAATGACTGTTCTCAAATTCAGATTAATCTCAGCAAATCGACAAAAACTGAAGTGACACGTGTATTGAACATCGACGATGCCTCGAATAAACCCAACCATTTAAATACATATATACTTAGTTATTTTATACACATACGTTTTAAAGTTGATTTAGTTTGACCAAATTTATTTAATTCAACAAATGTCCACCGAATTTCTTGACTATCCGAATCCATACCAATACATGGTGAATTAATAGTAATCGTAAATTCACACGATTTATCTCCATCATCATCTAAACGTGCTAAACGTAAAACTGGAATTAGAAAAATAAGAGTAAACAAAGAAAACCAGTAAGATCAGATGACACATTAGATCAAAATACAAATTAGTTGATGAGATATTTCGTCTCAATCAGTTTCATATCATCCCCCGACACTAATATACATAGATTCTGGAATTAAGTGACATATTATGGTGTGTGCTACTTATATAGACATAAGTAGTATATGATGTTAGTCGTGTACAGAATGTTTGACAGCAGAGAGACAACAGGATCGAACAGTAAAGAATGGGAACAGAATGCAAGAACAACGAAGTCTGAGTCATTTGGAGACAGTTGATGGATATATTGCAAATTAAGCATTTACTATTTGATTGTAAGATTTTATTAACAAGTCCTGTAATTTTGTGTTAAATACATTCGATTGCCCCACTCGCGTTCTGTTCACTACAATACTAGTACAAAATAACATAATGCTATCCTTGAAGAAGCAGAATAAAGACAATTCTCAGTAAAGAAAATATTCTTTTTGACAAATTCATTTTACACAAGTCCTAAAATCCTGTTTACAAATAATTTATTATCGGAATGAGATTGTAGCAATTTTAATAGTTGAATTCATGGGTCTATCCAAACTAGACCACCATTGAAAATCTGGAAGCAATGAACGGCCGTTTAGCCCTAGTATGGGACTCCTCAGCAATGAGCATCTACGATCCCGCACGCGGGACTCGTTAAAATTATTCTACAGTAAAAGTATGACAAGATTAAATAATTTTTTAAAAATACTCTGAGTGGTATCGTGTTAGAAATCGCTTCATAAAAATCTGATATTGAAAGGAAGTTGTATGATAATACAACCGTTAACGAAGAAAGGTTTGGTGAAAATACTCGTCCAACTGATATGTATGAAGAATAGAGTCAATAAAAGTTGTAATAATGGGTAATTAATAGTTGTGAAGAGTAATTAGAGAGGAGTAGAAGATACAAAAAGGATAGATTATGGAAGGTAGAAAGATTGATTAAGACTACGGTGGAATGAGTTATTGTAGCAGTAGTATATTATACACACTCCTCATGAAAATCTATTCTTCTCTGAACTGATATAAGTGCAAACTGTTATGTCACTAATATACCATTTCTACCCCCGCTAATAATTTGTTGATTATTTCTTTTAGTCATTTATGCCCTATAATAAATCAGTATTTTGGATGAGGATAAACAGTCTTTGTAATGTTCAATAAAAGTATAATATCTAGCACTTTTGATTGAATCGATTAACAGTTCGCTTAAAGATTTTGGCTGAGCCAAATCAAATTCATATTTTTCTACTCTTGATTTGTATCTGTTTACTTCACTGACGATTAAAATGCTTGAAAATCATACGTTCTTAGAACATTACACATAAGACATTTGTATTGCATTATTATTCATATAATCTAGTTTAAGTGTTGTATACACAAAAATGAAGTAGACAAAATTATAAAGTGAGATGGATTTTGACAACTTACTCCCCGCAGTAGCACCATAGGGAACTTCAATGAACCATCTCCTTACTTTATTTTTAGCATCAAATCTATCTGAGAACAAGAAACGTGGGTGATCCGAACAGTAATCTCTATGTAATCTTTAAATAAATATTATGTATGAGAAAAAAAAACAACAACAATCAGTAAATATGATGGAGGAAGAGAGACAAAACGAATGAAGTTGAAAATGAAAACACTAATCAACAACACACTAACTGATACATTATAAAAAAAATTGCCAATTAGTAAATTGTTTATGATACATATGAATTACGAGGGGATTTACAGGGCAGATGAATTTATAGATTGTCAGTTTTGCTTACAAACGTCTTCGAAGCCCATTTATTTATTTGAACACATAACATTGGTACAAGGGGCACCAAATAGATATGTGCCACACAATAACAGTGAAGCCAGTAGCAGTTGTCGTTTGTCTGTGTGAGAGCTGGTTTACTACCCGGATGCCAAAACAGAAACAGGTAGTTTTTTTAGAGAGCCACTCTTCGAGCCTTTGACCTAGAGGTCTAATCCACAAGATAGTGCAGCAATGTTAGGAGATGCAGTTTCATGGTGGCCGGTGGCCAACAATAGGTTCATACTCCATTTGTTCCATCAGGATCCTAGAGCACATGTGCATCATTGGTTTGGAACTACGGTTTTCAAACTCCCCTAGGTTAATCCTCCGTGTCCACCAACCCAGTTAAAGCGTCGAACATTCGCTTTTCGTCCTCTTCCTTTCGTAAACAACACCCTCGCCGTGAGAAAGCAGTGAGTAGGACTTCTCTTACAATGACTGTATACGCATGGCCATGTGAGAGCACTTTAAGAGGGAGAGCTGATTCTCCCTACACTTCGCCGTACCAAGGTATTTGAGGGCTTTTGAAGCCTCAATGAAACTGCTGCTAAGAATTCAGGAAAGCAGTATTATGTTACAAAACAAAACAACAAATTAATTAAGTCGATACAGTAAGAAAAATGTTAATACATTTGGAATTTTTATACAAGAAGATTATGGAGTCTTTCCCATTTATCGGCGGGACTATAATTTATGGATGAACTAATCAGATTTAAGATAGGAATTCTTAGATTTTGGTGCGAAGCTCATCCACCCATATGGCTGAATAACATTTTGGTATTATACCTGATGTCAGTTTGTGATAAAAACCCTGGCTCTATTAATGTATTGAATTGACTTATCAATATCAGGACAAATAAGTAAGGTGAATTTAACGTAACGCATTAAGCATATACATAAGAAGCAGGCTTTAAGACAAATATCTCTAGAGTGAGAGAGGATAAAATCTACTAAAACACTGTATGGGATGAAAAAGCTAGGTAAAGTTTAAACTCATGTGAGACATTGAGCAGTTTGTTAGAATGACCAGTTTTTACAAAAATGGACAGTAGTTGCAAATCGCTTCCCATACATTTGGATTTGGGTCGATGGACAGTATTACTCAGCAATTACACAGAAAGTGTATGGTTACTTGAGTTCCATTAATGGTTAAAAGCAATAATCGAATCGTCAAAATCTAAATGTTTGAATCACTGAGTTGTAGTAAAAAAAGATCATCTGACTTTCAAAACAATGATATCCAGCGCTGATTTAATAGACTACTATGTTCTGCGATCGTTCAAATCTGCTACTTATTTATAAGTATATATTTATATCCCTCAGAAAATTAAGTCAGATTTTCAACCGACAGAGGTATGTCTGTTTCTGTTTAACTAAGGCTTTACCATTAGCATTTCCCACTTATCATTTAGTATAGAACTATTATATCTGAATGGGCCGATTTATCACAGACATGAATATTTCGTTACACAATCGGCTATTAAATATTTACACAAAACTTAAAGATTGGTTGATATGTAAGATATATATATATATATATTAGAATCAAATAATCATTACTGGATATCTTACCTATGTGGCATATGTATAATTATTGGTAAATCTGTTAACCGGCCCATTTCTGGATCATTAATAGCTTTAAAACTAAGCATCATAACATATGGTTTTTGTGATTTAACAGGTAATGAATGAAAAGGATGTTTAACTGAGGAAATTAGATTCGATGGCCAACCGAAACCTGATAGTTCATTGTGTTGTTCTGTGCATAGTTGTGACTTCAAATGATCCTCTGATAACGAACATATCTCTTGACGATTCAGGAGTCCATTAGAAAGGTTTTTATTAACCTCTGCACATTTATTACATGAATATTGTGTTTTCTTTATTGTTGCATTACATTCATCATTTAAGGGAGAACTTTCCTCATCTATTTCACATAACAATTGATTAAATCTATTTGGATCGATAACTAAGTTAATATCTCTTGGTGTACTTGTAACAGTTATCATTGATGCAATTTGTAACCAAGCATTACGATTTGTTAGTTTATCTAGGTCAGAATTTACCTCAGTAGTTAAATGCAATTCCATGTTTCGTCGAATACCAATAGGAACATACTGATAATAGTGATTTGAAAGAATGAGTAAAAAACATATATTATAAAATAAATTCATTAAATCAATAATAGAAATCGAGAAAAATTATGCTGCAAATGTTGAGATCATGAATAGATAAACACTAGGCCACCACTGAAAACCTGGAAGCACTGCATGACCATCTCATCTTAGTATGGAACTCCTCAACAATGCGCACCCGCACGCGGGATAAGGAGCCAAGATCTTCGGTCTCACGGGCACGCTTAGCCTGCAGACCACTGAGTTGGCATCCAGCAATGTTAATGTTTGATTTCAACCAATCCACGATATGGTGCGACCATCTTTCATTGTCGTCGGTGGGTAACTGACTCACACCTCTCACTAGAACTCCGAGAATTATCTCTCGAAGATAGTCGCTAGTGAGCACATGATAATTATCAGTACAGGGTTGTGAAGATTTTTGAGCTTTTTGTTGAGATCACGAAATATGATATTGTAGTGAACGAAAACTCAGGTGCGGTAAACCAATTTATTGTTTAATGTAAAATTACACAGTGTCATCATAAAATATGAAAATCGTACATTAAATATATCATTTGTATATTTTCTATCAGTTGGCCTTTACATACACCGTCATTCTTCTAATTCTGTCGTTATTCCAATTGCTCTGTTCCCACTTCCCATTTTTTTTTGCATACTACTTACATCTGTCAGCAGAAGTAGCATACATCACAATTTCATTTCAAGCCAATATGTTTTATTCAGTATGATAGGTGTGGATTTTTCGTCGAATGTGACAATTATCTACTTTGTGCTATTCAGTGTTGACCTAGTATATATTTTACAATAACCCTGTGTAAAATCAGTACATAAATGTGTGTATTCGGTTTAATGAGAATGTGTTTTTGGATGACTTGTTTTCAAATAGTCGATAAATCTACAGTGCACCAGTATTTAGTGTTTCTACTTTGCACCATGGGAATTACAGTAGTTCCCAGTTGTCAAGTATGATCAGAAAGACTGTGAACATAACAGAGGTGACATTTACATAGGAAACAAAGCGAGGTAGAAATAATTCATATCGACAATGAAGCAATCATTTATCATCATTATATTTTCAGGATTACTTGCGTTGATTTGAAATAGTAATACTTAAAAGTCCCAAACAAATGATAACACTAACCTCGTCAAATTCAATGTTCATACTCACGGTGTACCGTAACAACGGTAATGGGGCTACACTACTCAAAGCTCGTGGACTCAATAACCAACCACGTCTTAACCAGATTCCACGATTTTGCAGTGTACAACCAGGTCCAGAAACAGTCAATCGAATGTGCCAACCATACATTATACATGGATCAGGTACAGGTAATAATTTTATTGACGGGCTAACAAGAAGAATTTAGAGAAAATATTTAAAAACAACAATCGTTAATTCCACTGAACACTGGGCAACCAATTTACGTTATCCCATGATCAAATAAGTATCCAAATTTCAGTATACATGAAGTCTTATATAAGTGAACCAACAGAAAATCTAATTGGAAATTCATTCCATAAGTGTCGTAGATATTAAATCAATCTGCAAGCTGAACTAGTCCTTCAGACCTCAAAAAGATCATCTTAGGTCTATGAGATACATAAATCATAGGTAGATGAAATAATTGAGATATTCAAAAAACTTATAGTAATTTAGTTAGTTATCGTAAATTTATAATTTACATTCAAAATAATATTCCTTGTCAGTGGTAATAAAAAGTATAAAGTATAGTACAGTGTAAGAACGAAACTATGACAGACAACAAACGACTATTTAGGATTATAAGACGATTTGGGAGGATTTCATGGCACTTTACAACACTTGCACGAACAAATAGTTAACAATGAACGTTGTAATATACAAAAGAAGATATCACATCACCGTCATTTATATTTTAATCATTAAAATGATGTGAAGATTTGCAGGTCAGGCGAATATTTTCAGTGGTGTTATGTTCTCTAAGCTGAATGGTTTAATTGGCAATTTTTTATTGTTGTTCTGGAAAACATTATCAATTCCTACTTTATGTAGGAGGTAAGTTTTTCAGTTATTTCATTCATGTTAAATTCACTAAACAAATGAAGACAACAAATTAAAACTAAGCCCATGAGAACGAATTGATTTAACATTTGTGGAATAACTGAAAAAATCACTTCCATATGAAGAAGACAATGATGATAATGTATCCCAGAATGACAATGGAAACCCCATATTTAAAACCTTTAACCCAGAGGATAGAATGTCAATAAATAGAAAATCATATTCACGATTTCATACTTTCGGTTTTATATACTTACAATTTTACATAAGTAATTAAGTTAAAACTTTACCTACGTCATTCTATGCTTTCAAAAAATTTCTCCAAGTTCTTGATTCACAAAACATTAGTTAAATTTTTTATAGTTTAAATCACGAGCTGATCTTACTTAGATTACCATCGAAAACCTAGAAGCACTGAAAGACTGTTTGGTTTTCGTATGAAACTTCCTAGAAGTGAGCATCGCAGACCACAAACCAGAAAGTGAAACACAAAACCTTTGGTCTCGCATGCAAACGCCTAACCTATAGACCACTGAGCCGGTAACCAATCGATTCACAATATTGCTCAATCTTCATCCATTGTCTGCAGTATATAATCGTCTCAAACGCGAGATGATTACAACATTTTACTAGAACCTCACGACTTGTATCTTGAAGCTAGTCATTAGTGAACACATGATTATAGGAGGATTTGTGAAGATTTTAGAATCTTCATAGTTTTTATTTTGAATGTCAATCAGAAAAGATTCTGAAGTAGTACAATGTATTATTATTATTTGTTAGGTTTAGTTGTCGCTGATTATTAGTATTACAATGATGAAGTCTTTTTATAAATATAATTTAATTATTGTTACCCTATTGCAGGTTGCAGTCAGAGTAAAACAACATAAATTAATTGTTCAATAGAATTCAATTTATCCGCTAAATCCGGACATACGATTTTTTTCTGTTTATATGAAATTAATGAAGTGATGTATGAAGTATATGCTTAAGATGATGATGATGATGATGATGATGATGATGATGATGATGATGAGTGAATGAATATGACACTGTGAGAAAATAATCGTACTACTACTACTACTACTACTACTACTACTACTACTACTACTAATAATAATAATAATAATAATAATAATAATAATAATAATAGTAATCACAATAATAATAATAATAATAATAATAATAATAATAATAATAAGGTTTTATGATAAACACAATCTCAAATTTACCACCAATATTTATTGTATTCCGTCATTAATCATTGGATTATGTTGTAAGCCCTAAACACAAAGTTACTAGTACCTATCTATAATCTATCAAACTTCACTGTTCAAAACGACAATGAAAGTCTAAGAATTCAGTCGACATTCAGTTCATAGAATGAAACACTACTCTAAGAGTATTCTATACCATGAACCACAAGACTTCAAATAGATATATAAATATCAATTGAATTAAATAGTGTTAACTTACTTTTTAACATTTAATGATGGTAAGGATATATGATCAGCATCATCATCATCATTAACATGATCAATACCATTTACATTCTTGAAATCTGTACACAGATTAGTTATTTCTTTATTTCGTTCATATAATTTATGTATGAGACGATCTATATAACAGAAGGCTTTATCTACTTGCATCAAACCATAACCTTGATCCAAATAAGATAAATGTTCAAATGACTTAGAAGTAGTGATTAGGCATCTATAAATAAGTGATGGTGGAATTTTCAATCGTTCACTATCAGTACACGTATATCGATGACGCAATCCAGAGAGTATAAGGCCTAGAAACAAGGACATGCAAAAGAAGTGTTGTATGAACTTTCGAAATATATATATATATATATACCCTGGCAATAACAAGGGGAAGTAGATGATTATCTAAGTTAGAGATCGACAGTGCATAGCAGTGAAATCCTAGGCATGCGCTTCACTCGATTTAAGACACGTCAGATAGATGTGCCTAAACATCAATGGGAAGATTCAAACAACGAATAAAAATGAATTGAAATTCACCCAATCGCACAAGTTAGTGGATATTTGGACTGAGTAACTAAGTGGATAACATGTTGATATTTGGTCCCAAAAGTACTGGGTTCGAATCCAAGAGTGAACGTCAACCCTGGAACGCAGGTAAATCGAGCTGACGAATCCCAAATAGGACAAAACGGGCATTGTGGATTCCTCTGCTAGCTACCATCTATGTTTGCTCAAAATGTTTAAGACATATTGGCAATGTCGAAACAATCAGTACAGGATGCACACATAGCAAATAAGAATGATCAATTTCAGTCCTAAATATCAACAGGAAGATTTAAACAGCCAATACAATTCAAGTACATGATTATTAATTGAACTTTGACGTTCATTCTAGAATGGGATAGTTCTACAGTACACACCTACATCTCCATCAGAAAGCGGATCCAGGAAGAATTGGGTATTTTAATCATTAATTCACTTCATCATAAATCTATTAGTTTCCGAGTGATTAACCTTTTGATGAGGTGGTATAGGGTTGAGTTGCATGTATCAAGAATCGCATCATAAGAATATTTATTTCTGGCACTGTAAAGTTACCGAGTTGATATGCAACCTAGATGTATGGATAATTTTAATCCATACAAAAGCGATACCACAAAATACGATGAGGATATTTGAAACAACTTTATCTCGTAATAAAATAACATAGATACTTTTATGATTAACACAATTACTATTATTTATGCAGTTGTTAATTCCTGCTTCGGTCTGGACACCCGGGCTCACCCACAAATTAAGTGACTTGTGTGGCGAATATGTATTTGGTGCCCCTTTGTACCAATATTTACGTGTTCAAATAAATAAATAATAATAGTTGTTCATTTACAAAATGTACTCACTAATTCCACCAGTAACCATTGGTGCACTCATTGAACTTCCACTCAGAACACTGGCTGGTTTTAATTGCCAACTAGCTATAGAAGTATTAGCACCACCGGGAGCAGCAACACATAAACCTAAAGCCCCGTCAAATGCTGGACCACGACTACCCCAATTATAAGCAGTTGGTTTAGCATTTTCACTAGGACAAGAATGATTCACAGAACTTCGAGAAGTTGAATACACATCATCTGATTGGTAGTTTGATTGAGAATCATTATCACAAAACTTATTATATAAGCAGTTGTAATTAAACGATGAATCACTTGGTTGGCAATATAGATAATGCATCATGTCAGGAAATACCAAGGGTGCAACGCCTGTAATAAAAAGATTAAGGAGATGAGCTACTTTCGTTTTTTAGTCATGACAGAAGTTTCTAAGTTTGTGCTTTTTAGGGAATTACTTACGTAAAATTAAAGATCTGAAAGTAATGTGGTCATTGTGATGGTCTAAAAGTGTCCTGGGTTTAATTCTATTTAAGAGCCGTAGGTCAGAGCTGCTGGGAAAGAACTAGTTCTTTAGTTCCTCCAGGTTTATAGTAGTTCGTTTTATAGTTAGATATTGGGTTGTGACGCAAACTAATCTTAAACTGAATACTTATCGTAAATCCCATACACATTGACAGTTATCAATAGACTTCCAAGTTTATCAATCTATAAAATCTTCATCTCTCTGAGGGCAACTAACATTCAAATCTGTTTGACTATCATATCAAGGTAGCTGATACTACGGTCAGGCAAAATATACGATAATAATTTAAACAAATGTTACATAAATTGCATATTGTTTTTTTCAGAGGCTATCATAGTCAGTCAGACACTGACAATATAGGGCTTGATACGAATGTTCGTTTATTCGAGTTACTACATATAGCGTAATGATTAAAGAAGCTAAAACGATGAAAAGGCTAAGATAGGAATTAATAATGTGCATTACAGTAAAGAATTAAGCATGAGAAATATACATCGAAAGGGACGGATGGGAAGTATGGAATGCCACTAAAACTTGAGATTTATGTATAGAAAAAACAAGTTATGCTAACTAATATCTCTGAGGTCGGATTGTGATGACCTCAACCACAAAGTTGGTTTCATCTGTATAAAGCTTGTTTAAAACCTAATCCTATTCCAACCAGGGTCAGGGATAACCAGTAGTTTGAGATGTGTGACATATGTCCCAACCACCCAAGTGTACGAGAGTTCATAGCCCCATTAACCGAATAATAGTTTTTATCTTAAACCAAACACCTAAGCTCGGCCTTACGATTATACTGTATGTGGATAATTTATCAAAGAAACTCATGATGACACTATTGCAACCTACGTCATGACACTTCACACATTAAAATAAAATATCAAACGCCAGCAAGATTAAAAAAGGAAAATTAGTCGAACAAGAGATTAGTAGCTCACTATTATAGTGACAATCTTTTAGTATTTCTCAAACTTAGATATTTGATTGTGGAGGTTTCATTAAACCGACTATCTGACTTTTAAAGAATTGGTTTTGAAGTGTACTGAAAAGAGCTGTCAAAAACACCAGCCAAATATATCTATTTTACTATATGCAAATAAGTTTATTTAACAATATGAGTGTTTTGAAAATAAACTCTTCACTATTTAACTTGCATGCTTAATATGAGAACAATTCGATTGTGATGACTGACACCTTATTAACCAACTAGTATAGATGGACACTTCCAGAAAGCACTAGAAGGTCCTCATAAAACTTTCATTTGAATATTCAAGCTTTTATTTAGGTACATTTAGTCACAGCACCTCTTAGGAATAGGTATAATATTACAATCAATGATTCGATGAATTATAGTGCGAATGATGTAAGAAATTATTTTTTCCCAATCGCCCATGACATGCAAATACATCTTGAGAAGCAGTAGTTATATGACATAGTCAATCAGATAAATATGTTGGCTAAAAATGGTTAACTGTATGATATTGCAAATACGTATCCACATAGTCAGGTGTTGTTTAACTGATTTCAAATATTATTCAATTCGATTTGTACAAACTTTACAGTTAATATGACTAATCGAATCACATAAAAAGTCGTGTGTGTATGTATCACTCCTGGGATCAAATAAATCCATATAAGCAGGTTTTAGTTTTTACCATGGCATCGTCAGAATAAACATTTTAAACCATTCAAACTCTGCCCACCGAGTTCAAGGATCATCATTCAGAAAAATTATGACACCTCATGGTGAAAGCCGAGATTCTTCAGAAGTCACGAGGCCGATACTTTAAGGAACTCTCGAAATGACCAGTTCCATTGAACCCATAAGATATCTAAGAAGCACATACAGACCTACCTATAGCTGTCACTTCAGCGACGATCGAAAAATCAGGTTGACCATCAGACAAATCAAGGGTGGGGAAGCAGCAGGACCTAACAACATACCGGCTGAAGCAATGAAGTCAGATATAGGAGCAACTGCAAACATGCTTCACACTCTATTCAAGAAGATTTGGGAAGAAGGACAAGTGCCGCTGACAGACTGGAAACAAATATATCTCATCAAGATACCAAAGAAAGGAGATCTGAGCAAGCGTCAGAACTACACGGGCATCACACTTATGTCGGTACAAGGAATCATTTTCAACAAAGTGTTGCTGAACAGGTTGAAAGATTCAGCAGACACTCAGCTTCGAGATCGGGAAAATGAATTCCGTAACGATCGGCCGCGTACAGACCGAATCGCAACATTACGGATCATTGCTGGACAATCAATTGAATGGAACTCGTCACTTTATATTAACTTCCTTGACAATGAGAAAGCGTTTAACAGGGTGGATAGGAGAACCTTATAGAACTTTCTTCGACTCTATGATGTACTTGAAAAGGTACTAAACGTCATACGGAATCCATACGACGGATTACACTACAAATTCGTGCATGGAGGACAGCTGACAGATGCATTCCTAGTGAGGACCAGAGTCAAACAAGGCTGCTTACTACCCCCCTTTTTCTTCTGGTGGTCGGCTGGATTATGAAGACCTCAACATCTGATGGGAAGCACAGAATAAAATGGACAGGTTGGATTCAACTAGACGATTTGGACTTCGCAGGTGATCCAGATTTTCTATCCCATACACATAAACAAATGCAGGTCAAGACAAACAGTGTAACAGCAGCCTCTGTCTGCATCAGTAGGCCTGAACATACACATGGTAAAAACAAAGATCCTCGAATCCAATACGGAGAGCACCAACCCGATCACACTTGATGGATAAAATCTGGAACATATGGAAAGTTTCACTTAATTTGGTAGCATCATCGATGAACAAGGATGATCAGATGCAGACGTAAAGGCAAGGATTAGTAAAGCAACAACAGCATTCCTACAATTGAACAACAAATGGAACTCAAAACAATTGTCAACCAATATCAAAATCAGAATCTTCAATACGAACGACGAGACAGTTCAAGTGTATGGAGTCGAAACGTCGAAAACTAACACAACTATTATCAAACAAGTACAAGTGTTTCTAAACAATTGTCTACGCATGATACGGAATGTTTATTGGCCGGATATCATCAGCAACAGTCTACTGTGGGGGAGAATAAACCATGTTCCATCTACAGAGGAAATTAGGAAGTGGATAGGACATACATTACGGAAATCATCAAACTGCATCACGAATCTTGAAGGGAAGAGCAAGGAACACATTGTGTCGAGAATTGGAAGCAGGCATTTAAAGAATGTATAGTGGCAGGTGGGCGGTCTGCGTTCCTATGAGGTGTAACAGGCGTAAGTCTTCGGATTTAGAGTCTCCAGTACCCGAGACAAGACAATTATGCATTCTACAGGAATAAAACTGAAAGACATTACAGGATATCTCATATGTAACTCACTTTTTCTTTTCGACTGCATAAATTCAATCCAAATGTATTACCTTAAAATCATGAACCGATCTAAGTTAGTCCAAGAGCGAAAACCTGGAAGCAATGGACGACCATCTCGTCCTAGTTTGGGGGTCCTCAACAGTGAGCGTCCACGACCCCACACGCGCAAATCGAACCCAGGACCCAGATATTCGGATGAAACAGTCGTCCACCAATTCCAAGTTTTCAGTGGAGGTCTAACCTAGATCAATTCATGATTTTAATCAGATGCAACAATTTTCACAACTCTTTACTGTTAAATTTTTTAGCCGAAGAGTAATAGACATAGTATAACAAGAGTATAAAGGTAAGAAAGAGAGATATACTACAGGAACTTACCAATTACACCTTGAACTGTACCACCTGGACAACTTAATGAACCCAAACTAGGTCCGTTATTCCCACCACTTGCAACCATAATGATACCATATTTATGAATCATTCGATTCAAATATTTTGAGATACGCCTGTTGAACAATGGGAATAACGGAAAACTGTTATTACAATTTATTGCTTTGATTTTGACGAAATTCAAACATAATTGACAAACCGCATCGATTTTAATATCTTTGGCCAGTGGCCGAGAGAACCCAAAAAGTTTCTTGTATTTCTAATCAACAATCATAAACTAAGAAACAACTACGTATTTATACGAAATTTCAAGGTGTATGTAAGAACAAATATTAAGAATGAGTCTCAACGTGATCCTGATTGAGAAATACTTATTTTTTACAGATTATGGTCAAAATGTTGAAAAACTTTGCAGTTATCAACAACCAGATGAGGATTTCCAAGGGTTTGTATTTTCTCGTGGTTAATACTCAAGAACGCGTTTGATCGATTTCTGTTTGTATATGTTCACCTTGATCAGAGATGCCTTAATATTAGCCATCATTAAAAGTTTTATTATCTTTCTGGATTATGGTTAACGGTGAAATCTAGGGTGTGTGACACATTCTATTATTGATTTATCATTGAAATGTGACTGCATTTCTCAATGCAGATACAGTAGCGTAGTGGATAATCAATTGAAGTTTGCAAGCAGATCCCCAGGTGATAGTTTATAAATCAGACGAAATCTACACTCCAGCTTTCATTGTTAACCATAATCCTGAAATATAAACAAGATCAAATGAGAAATTTATTCAACAAAACATAGAATAACTACAGTCTAAGTTGATTGTGAATTTATTACTGACAACAGATATTTTAACTTTTATGAAATAGCACAACAATAAATTGAATAGAATTCATTTTTCATTACTATAATACGGTTTTTGAACAAAGACGGATAGTTGCTAGCAGTGGAATCCAGGACGCGCGTTTCATCGTATCTGGGACTCGTCAGTTGGATGTACCTGCATCCCAGAGTTGATATTCGCGAAGTAAAACAACACCAAGTTAATTTAAACTTCACCCCATTGTACAAGCAGGTGGCTATTAGAACTCAGTAGCTAAGTGGATAACGCGATGGCGTTTGGAGCGAGTGGTAGTGGGTTCGAGTCCCGGAGTGAACATTAACTCTGGGATGAAGGTACATTCAAATGACGAGTCCCAAATAGGATGAAACGCGCGTCAAACTGGATTCCACTGCTAGACACTATCCATCTTTGCTTAAAAAGCTTGTGACTTAAGGGTAATTCAAGGCGATCCGCACAGGATGTACATATGCCAACATGAGATTGACCGATCGCATTCTTAAATAACAATGTGAAGATACAAGTAAAACAACACCAAGTGAATTTATAATACGGTTTGTTATTATTATGATGATTTTTGTATAATTTTCCATTCTATCAAACGATTACATAGTGGAAACAATGTATAGGAATGACTTTGGAGGATTCTAAAGCTGACCTTGGGAAATCTTAAATGCTTATCTGATTCAAACTAATGAGATAAAAACTGGATTCTTGTCATACTTTTGTTCAGATTGTGGTTGTTATTTTACAATTTCATATGGGAAACTACTGTATGTATGACATTTTTATGGTAGAAAATTATGAAATCTGATAGCTAAATATACAAATATATATTTCTTGTCGAATCGTATCAAAGCAGTTCAATAACCTTGTACAAACTTTCTATTTGACCACTACTGGTTAAGTTAGAGCTTCTGGCGAATTGTCATCAAAATTGTTAATCTCAAGTGGTGTTCGTCAGGGCTCTCCACTTTCACTGCTTTTATTAACTCTGTCACAGGTGTCGTCGTCTTACCTATCAGAAATCGGTCTTCTACGAAAAGACTCATAATATAATCCTGCTTGGTGAAGAAACTAACAAAATGCAGTCTTTCAATCATCTCAAGCAACAATGTAAGGATGTTTGGGATGCGATTCTCCACCACCCACCCACCCAAACGCGAAATGTCGCTTCAGGACTAGTCTACATCAGCACATGGATTAATCATAGGAAATGAAGTAGTTAAGTGCATTGAATGCTTCACTTATCTTTAGAGTGCCGTCAGCCTTAACGAGCTAGCATCTGACGAAATATCGGCATAGATTCAGAAAGCTCAATTAGAGTTTGGCTAGATATCCATCTGTCAAACAAAGGACAAGTTTACAGCAAATCAGTTTGATCTGCTCTACTTTATGGATGGGAAACACGGTCATGAATAATAAAGGAATAAGGAGAAATACCTAAGAAATTTTTTTCTCTTTTCCTATTCCTAATCTTTTTTACTATACCTAATGCTTTTAGTACTTCTACTATCTCGGGATTTGTCTTGATAATTTTATCTTGCTGTGTTAATGTGAGCGGCCTATGCTCCTTCGCGAGGAGTAACAGGCGTAAGTAAGTAAGTAGTGTTAATGTAGTATAGAGATTTGGACCAATGTACATGTGTCAAGCTCGACGTTGGATTGTGTATCAACAACAAATCGATAAGTTAAGTTTCTAAATGACATATATAATCCTATCTATTCGTTAATTATCAGCTAAACGTGTGTCCATCTTTCAATGAGTTTTAAGATTGAGAAATAATCCATTTACTCAGTGCAATTAAACGATATAGGGAAGTAAGACTATAACATTACAAAACATAGCAAAAAGAGTGTTGGATTTCAAAATATAATGATTACAATGTAGGAAACTGATAAGCTTTTCCATCATGGAATTATGAAAAATGCACCTACAAATCAATAATAATATAACATACCCAATATTTGGCCAAATTGCTTGTTCACCAAAACTGTAATTCACAATATCACATTTTAGTTTAATTGTCCATCGGATCTAGACGAAGTATAAAGTATGTATAAGCATACGCTAAAGTATCAATCAATATGCATGGACGACTTTGAACATAGAATTAAGTTATTATCTTGTTTCAAAGTTTTATGGAGACGAATTTAATATAGTCATATACTCATCAGTAAGTTGATTAGAGCTCTACAGGTCCTAGGACGAAGTCGCGAATGATGGGCTGCATTGGCTTAGAAGTACCATAATTAATATTGGTGACCTCAGATAGAGATCATGCCATATAATGAAATGATTAGGGATTGGAATGTAAACCAAAAGTTGAGCGTTCATCGCGAGGACTAACGGTTTTCACGACGCGCAATGCTACCCGGTGTTAGGGATAATTGGAAGAAAGTTAAGCACAGCCAAACCAAAACGTGGTATCAGTCCACAAAGTCACTAACTTCTAGTTTGAGCCATGTTGGTAGATGCAGACTACTTTGTTGGGGTCCGCATGACTGTCGTAACCGGTGGTTGCAGACTCTTGGTGAAATGGCTCAGAATCGATCACAATGGCGTCGGTGTATACACTCTCTGTCTTCCCTTAAACTAAGAGATTAAAATCGCTTCATATCTTTCTTACTACGAACTAATTCTTTATTTTTGTATTATCTCCTTATATGCAATCTTTCTTTTATATATTACCACCACTGAATTAACTACTTCTATGAATCGGGTGTTCATCTTGTTGTGCTAATGCGGTAAGGCAACTTGGACCGATGTGCCTAGTCCTACGTTGCAACTGACTGACTGACTAAAGGTTTGGTTTCGTGAGCGAGAAGTCCCATAATGGAACAAAACGCGCGGTCAGCGATTTGATTTATGGTGACACCCTAATTAATGTCAATCTGTGACAAAAGTTATCTAGTAATTAATTGCCACCTAAGTGAAAACAAAGTTTGTTTACTTCATAAGTTTACGCTTTCAGAAATACATCATTTATTTGTTTATTCACTGACTATCTTTAGGACACTTTCAGCCACATATGAAGCTTCAAACTGTGTGTTATATACTTGCTTTTGGAATACATTGTTTATATGAAGGTTATAATTGCTACGAAACAACTAGCCAAGTGAATACAGGTGAGGTAGAGTTCGAAATCGTGTCCAAATAAACAAAAGTCAAATGTTTTAACTACTAAGCCCACATATTGAGATTTTCTTTTTTGTGAAATGATGGAATGCTAAAACACGTTCTCAAGTCTCTGCTCCCTTATTGCTCGACTAACGTTTAATATGTTAATTAGCTAAATCTTATCCAAAATCATGGATAAAATATACATACAAAGCCTGCGTGTGAATTGTATAAGAACTGTTAGTCATTAACTAGTGCCATAATCAATGAACTGGTTAGGAATAAATGAAACTTCCTCAGTGGCAGAGTAATAATTTAGCATACCGGATTATCAAAACGACAGTATTCCAAATTCTACTAAACGAATCCGATTAACTGAATGCTTTAATCAAAAATCCATACATTATAGTTCTACTTTCATAATAGAGTCTACCGATAAACAAAACAACCTCCGTTCAAACTTCCCTCTTACACCAGTACATATGCAAAAGAAATTCATATCATCAATAACTTACGGCACGTAATAAACTAATTCCTGTTTCCATTGGACCTAGACGACTGTCTGAAATTTTAATGCTTACAATTTGTGCACCAGGTGCGACTCCATCACGATCACACAACACAGTAGAATCAGTAACAGTCCCACTACTAGTAGATGAATTTTTTGAATGATGATTTGGAAAATACGCTGAGGCGATCGCCGCAACATGAGTGCCATGACTACTGTTATTTGTAACAATCTGTAGTAACTTTCCATCGTCAAAAATTTTCACTGTATAGTAAAGTTGGGCTTTAAAACAAAATTTAAAAAGAACTTGAGGAATTTCGTATATTTTTGCAGAGAAATAACTGATTTGTTACCACAAAAACTAATATGTTTCATTATAACGAATGATAAATCCGTGAACTGAGTTGATTATTTCCTGGTAGTCATGGTGTTGTTCACCATGAATTTCTTCCTGAAGTACATGGAAATTTTGAGTGCTACAGAGATCATGTGAGGCCATATATATATGTGATATTGTCAAATGGTTATTGTGATGTAAGGTGTTGGTTGGAGATAGTCAACAGAAAATGCTGGACTTAGGTTCTGCGCTATTAAGCACTCTTCAGCAAGGTGTACCTGTAACCTAGAGGGAACTGATGCTCCCTGGTGAATTCGATCTTGTATCACCCAGCTTCACAGCCAGAAATGTTATCATTGAGCCATCCGGATAGCGAAACCTAGGTTCATGGTTTCCTAGTAATTACCTCCAGTCACCAGCTTGCATCTCAACACAGTACGCGCAATGTCAAGTCATCTAGACTAGTGGCCACATTGAAGCTTGATCGATAGAATTCGATCTTCACTAAGAAGGATCTGAGACACATGGCAGTGGTCACTACTCAGTAATTAATCAATTTTAAAGTTGGTTATCATATCAGGATAATGCGATTGTGCATTTAGCAGTAGTTGTCTTCAAGACTGGCTCATCATTCCATCACCCTCTGTACTCACTAGATGGCATAATTAGATGACATAACTTTTAAAGATATGGCTATAATCATATAAGTTAATATAGTATAGAAAGATTGTGACTAGCAGTACAGGTATATTTAGCTGACAAGTCCTAAATGGAACGAAATGTGAGACTTAGATTCCACAGTTAGCCACAATCCAATGCTGATAATAAGCATATTAAAACGTTCATAGCTTACTTTGTTCACCGAATGATGCATATTCATGGTTAACTGTATAATCTCGTAATAATGGTAAATCGGACAATGTTGTATTTGGATTGTATGGACTTGTATCTATACAAGCACTGAAAGATTAAAACAGAAAATTAATAACGCGTAATACTTATAAGCGATGAGTAGTTTAAGGTTTCATTTTGCTATGTTTGATCAATCCATACTAAAGAATAATCATATGAGTAAAATAAGTGTTATTTAGTTAGTCATAGACAAAATAGGTAAGATTATAATTTATGGAAGACCCTTGAACGACGTCAAAGTGATCTTGAGAAAATCCACGTACTTAATAGGGTCTAAAGAGGGTTATAAATCAGTGCAAGATTCCGAGTTAGAAGTTCGGGTTTTCATCACGAATTGACACCAGTTATAATACCAAAATGCTACTTAACCATATGAATGAATTTCGCCCCAGAATCAAAAAACTTCCAATCTTAAATCTGATTATTTCGTCTATAAACTATAGTCTCGCGAAAAAATAATGCAATTTATCACAATGAACCCCTGTAAAAAAAAATTGTGACCTAAACCTTTCCTGTGATAGTCAATAATAACCACTAGCGATTGTAAATCAAAGAAAATGGAATGAGGTGACTAGTCGTTCATCATTAATTAATTAAGTCATACATCAAAATGAATAATACTTCATATCTTTACAACGTGAATCTTCATTACCAAATGAATAATTTGTCAATAATGACTGTTACATTTTTTCTACAAGAATCTTTATTGTTCTCGAACAATGGGGATACGTCAAGAACATCTATCAACATGATTTTGTATAAATATCAATGTCATTTTTGAGTTATTGAAGAAAAATGCCCAGAACATACATGAACTCTATAAAGTTCTTTGAGTAAGAGTATTATTTTTTAGAACCATTTATTTCAATTTCAATAATTCACCTTCGTGAAAATATATTTAACTTCCTCTACAACTATTACTATCTAATTGCCTTGTAGTATCTATGATTCATAGAGAAGATATATGTATGCATACTATTGAAAATATTTCACTGGCAAAGAACAAATGAGCCTTATAATTATGTGAAACTTAAAAACTTTATTAAATAGGAAATCTTATGTGTTTTTTTCCTTAGTTCACAGTTAGTAAAAGAAAAATGTTTGATCATTTGTATTAGTTGTTTGAATCTTCCCGTTGATCATTTGACATATTTGCATCTTGTGTGGATTGTTTCATTAGTGCTATTAAGTTACAAGCATTTTAAGCATAGATGAATGGTAGCTAGTAGTGGAAACCACAATGCCCGTTTTATACTATTTGGGACTTATCATCTGAATGCACCTGCATCACAGAGTGGAGGTTCACTCTAGGACTCGAACCCAGTACCTTTAGCTTCAAACACCATCGCGTTATTGATCGATCTCTTCTGGAATCCTGTACAGACTGCATCGATATTGTTATTAAATCACAAGCATTAAAAGCAAAGATAGATTGCGACTAGCAGTAGAGTTTGAAGCGGACGGTGCTGGGTTCGACTTCCGGGGTGAACATCGTCTCTGGGATACACGTATATCCATCTGACGAGTCATAAATGAGGTTTCACTACTGACTATCACCCATCTTTGCCTAAAAATGTCTACCACTCTCGAAAAAATTGATAACTTGACTTACACCCATTCATTGCCATCATGAAAAACAAAACAATCGTATACAATTTCCATAGGTGAATAATGTTGATCTAAAAGAATTAGACTTTCTTCCAAACACCGAGCAGCATTTTTCAATTGAACCTATAATTGTTTAAATAAATAATCTTTTTTACAATAGTCGCGTTTGAACACAGAATGTTTTTAAAGTTCAGTATTGACCTACTACTTACGATTTACTTGAAAGCATCGTAAAAGGTTCCAAAAAATGAAAGACCCATGTAAATATACAATCACAATTATTTATTGAAAAACAACTTGAACACTCCATAAATTTTCAATATCGAATGTTATACAATAGATCATCTGAAATATCAGGACACTTTTTGATTACACAGAAATGATACGGAATACAGTCCCTATGGAGTGGTAAAAAATTGTATATGAGCTTATAAAATGCCCAGCTTATTCGTATGACTCTTAGACATGAATAGTATCCAAATACTATGATGGAATAATTCGGTTATAACTAAATTATAATTTGTCCTCATTGCGTAAACCAGTGGATATGTGGATTCAGTAACTAAGTGGGTAACTGCATAGCGTTTGAAGAGAAAGGCGATGAACCCGAGTCCCGTGGTGAGAATCAAGACGGATACACGTGAACCTAGATGAACAATTCCAAATAAAACGAAACGCGCGTCAGAGATTCCACTGTTAGACAACATCAAGCCCTTCCTAAAGTAGAGATAAACGATTACATATTACTGTATTAAACCATTTACAAAGCGAAAAATTATGAGCAAAGTAAAATCCCTTTCAGTATCAACCGTCACTCTTAAAAAATTCCTGCTCTAAAGTAGACAGTAATATTATTTTCACGAATGAATTACAATAATCAAAGAGAAGAATCAAAATGGAAATATTCTTAGCTGCAAAAGTAACTGTTGTTAAGACACTCGAGATTCAACATGCAGGTTACAGGTTCGATCCCCACTTTACCTACTTCAGTGTAGACACAAACATATATTTGGTAAACAAGCTATGTAGTGAGATAAGTTCCTTGGAGCTTTATTGTACAGAAATGTTTGTGCTACAGATATAAAAACTACGTAGATAAAAAAGCGAAAACTATATTGACTTTGTTACCTAATCTGCATATTTTAATGCTGAAGGGAAGTTTTTGAAATATAAGAACAAAGACATTGTATACATGTGGATAAATTGGCAATCGTCTAATTAATATACATTATCCAACCCTATCACGTTAAATGAAGACAACATCGGATGTAATTCATGTTAATAATTACATAGTCAAATAGATTTGTTGGTGTTTCAACGTGTTTTCCTATACTTTAAACTATCATACGATTTTCGTACAGTAAATGTTTATTTTATCAAGTGTTCAGGTATGTGAAAGTGTTTATCCGCTTAAAACAGGCAGCTTATTTAAATTACATCTAGAGCTAACTATAAATACTAAGTATGTTATCCAAATGAGATTGGTGACTTAAATAATAACATTATCCGTGTCTGACGATGAGATGATCAGTCTTTGAAAATAAACTGAAATGCGCTCAATAATAATTTAAAAGATAGAAAACTGAACTAGTGGTTCATAAAGATTAAGGTTATTTCCTTTAGATTTAATCCTTGTGAGCCAATAAACACCTATAATTTAGGAAGCAGAAAATCTTGAAAAACTATTTCTTACAAGCAAAGATGGATAGTGGCTAGCAGTGGAATCCAGGACGCGCGTTTCGTCCTATTTGGGACTCGTCAGCTGGATGTACCTGCATCTCAGAGTTGATGTTCACTCTGGAAAGATTCAAGTAAAACAATATCAAGTGAATTAACTATTTCTTACTTTTGCAGTGGACGGCGACAAGCTAGGCTTATCTTGATTAAACTCCGATGAACTTTTCTGTTGGGAATGCTTGTTGACAGTAGAATTTGTTTGAGGCGAAACAGTGTTTGAATTCTGACTGATCAGTTTCGGCTTGGTAGACAATTCAGTCGAACCACATTCAACTAGTTTTCTATAATTACCTAAATTCATGAGAGTAAATAATTTCAATTAATTTTTTTATCTATACGTGAAATTCGAATTGAACTGTGTAGTAGACGTAATAGTGTCATTAGTAAGAAGAGGGATGAAGAGGGCCTGTAGTGAAGTCCGCCACTTATAACGTGTTTTCACTATATTTACAGTAAACAATCAAAGGTCGGAAGGTTTTTAGATTGTACGTCAAGGTGGATTTAGCAGCATTGATCGTCTTAGTGATCTTACTTAACAATACGTAATTATTACAATCTGTTATCGTATGCAACTCCGCCTGTAGCTCTTCTAGCGTTACTGCCGGTCCCAAACCCGGGTAAAGGAGGAGGGTTGGGCATGGGGTTGGCAACTCCATCCCGTAGAAAAACATCTTGCTAAAAAACGTCAACCAGATTAAACAAATTAAACCATTCAAACTCTGTCCTCCGAGTTGAAGGAAGAATTATGACGCCTCAAGATGCAAGCCCAGATTCTTCGCAAGTCACGAGGCCAATGCCTCTTCTAACAACTAGAGTAACAATATTTATAGGTACATGGAACGTCCGGACAATGTGGGAGACCGAGAAGACCAGTCATATAGCAACGGAAATGAGGAGATACAACTTGGCAGTACTCGGAATCAGCGAAACCCATTGGACCCAAGCTGGAGAGCAGAGGCTAGATATGGGAGAGATGCTGCTATACTCCGTTCACGAAGATGGGTAGAGCATTTTGAGGAACTCTCGGATAGACCGGCTCCACTAAATCCACCAGACACTGAAGCAGTACACACAGACCATCCCAAATATATCACTCCGCCAACGACAGAAGGAATCAGAATGGCCATCAGACAAATCAAGAGCAGGGAAGCAGCAGGACCAGAAAATATACCAGCTGAAGAACTGAAGTTAGACAAGAAGTAACTGAAAACATGCTTGACCTTCTATTCAAGAAGATTTAGGAGGAGGAACAAGTGCCGATGGACTGGAAAGAAGGATACCTCATTAAGATTCCAAAGAAAGGAGATCTGAGCAAATGTGAGAACTACAGAGGCATCACACTATTGTCAGTTCCAGGAAACGTTTTCAACAGAGTGTTGCTGAACCGGATGAAAGACACAGTAGACGCCCAACTTCGAGATCAACAGGCTGGATTCCGTAAGGATCGGTCGTGTACAGACCAAATTACGACACTACGGATCATCGTAGAACAATCAGTTGAGTGGAACTGGTCACTATACATCAACTTCATTGACAACGAGGTGTTTGACAGTGTGGACAGGAGAACATTATGGCACTTTCTTCGACACCATGGAGTTCGTGAGAAGATTGTCAACAATATCCGGAATTTATACTACAGTGCAAAGTCGTGCATGGAGGACAGCTGACTGATACATTCCAAGTAAGGACCGGAGTCAGACAAGGCTGTCTACTCTCCCCCTTCCTCTTTCTTCTGGTGGCAGACTGGATTATGAAAACCTCCACATCTAAGGGAAAGCACGGAATACAGTGAATAGCTCAGAATCAATCAGAAGATTAGGACTTCTCAGATAACCTCGCCCTCCTATCCCATGCATACGAACAAATGCAGATGAAGAAAACTAGTGTACCAGCAGCCTCTGCTAAAGTAGGCCTCAGCAAACACATAGGATAAAGCAAAATTCTCAAATACAATACGGAGAACGCAAACCCAATCACACTTGATCGAGAAGCTTTGGAAGATGTGGGATCTTTCATGTACATGGAAAGCATCATTGGTGAACAAGGAGGATCGGATGCAGACGTAAAGGAAAGGATTGGCAAAACAAGGACGGCATTCCTACAATTGAAGAACATATGCAACTCAAAACAACTGTCAACCAATATCAAAATCAGAATCTTCAATACGAACGTCAAGACAGTCCTACTGTACGGAGCTGAAACGCGGAGAACTACCACAATCATCAAGAAGGTGCAAGTATTTATATATAGTTGTCTATGCAAGACACTGAACAGCCAATGGCCAGATAACACCAGCAACAGCCTTCTGTGGGAGAGGACAAACTAACTCCCGGCTGAAGAGGATATTAAGAAACGATGTTGGAAGTGAACAGGACGCACATTGAGGAAATCACCAAACTACATCACAAGGTAAGCCCTAACATGGAATCCTGAAGGGAAGCGGAAAAGAGAAAGGCCAAAGAACACACTATGCTGAGAATTGAAAGCAGACATGAAGAGAATGAATAGGAACTGGAAAGGATTGCCCAGGACAGAGTTGTATGGAGAATGCTGGTGAGTGGTCTATGCTCTTCCATAATGTATAACAGGTGTACGTAAGTAAATGATGAAAGATTTCACTTACCAAATTTAACGATTTGAAACAAATTCATATTGTTATCTGAGGTGATTTGATTTATATCGCTTCCCAAGCTGATTGTGATAAGAGCTTTTACACTGGAGGAAATATTTCTAACTAGTAAAACGAAACGTTTCTGAATAGATTACTAACATTTTTAGTGTAATAGTCGGTTCAATCCAGAAAGTTAAATGATGCCAGTGAAATAAACAAAATTATAGGATGATGAAATGAGAAGACTATCAGTGGTTATTTTACTATGATTAATGTAAGTTGTTTGTATATGATCAAGCAAGAACTAAAGCCACTTAGATCTAAGAGGGAAGAAATGCTACTTCAGTGTTTTGAATTTAAATTCAGTGGTAAAATACTATTTTCTCACAAAATACAGATAAATATTGATAAATGATTACTTGCAGGGAAATATGTATGGGGTTTTCTATCAGGTCTCCATACACAACATAATTGTAGTTGTTTTTTGAATATAAGAACCCAGTAATTACTCTTGAAATAAAGTCCTGGTAGATTAGCATACTTGTGTTTTAGATTTCATGTTTAAATCCAACTCTATTTATAAAGATTCTATCATCTGGTTAACAATCACTAATATATATATATATATATATATATATATATATATATATATATGTATATATATATATATATATATATATATATATATATATATATATATATATAATAGGTATAACTAACAACATCAAATCGCTCTAATCTCAGTGTCTAGTTTACTACATCAAATATTTTTCGTGCTTTTACCAAAAAGATTTTAGTGTAAACACTTAAAAAGCATAGGTTGGCGATATATTTGTCGACGATGTAAATTTAAAAAATGAAAATATCAGGATCAAGATGGGATTATCCCCAAACTTTTCAATTACAACCATCGATGCACTAAACATTTACATAAAAGTTTCAATTACTCAGATCAAAGTGGTACAAGCAAGAAGAAATACCCGGAAAACAACAATTTCATTTGAACGTGTTCCAACGAAATGGTACCTTAAGAACGTTTAGCTACTTGACCTAGTAACTATTAATACTCAACGATGCATAAACTACGACAAGCACCCAGGATAATACAGTCATTTTAACTGCCATATTACGCAAAATTCAAATATAAGATAATTTAAAGTAAAAGATAAATACATAAATGTGTGGCAAAACACCAACTTTTATTTCCGTTATGGTTTGACACAATGTTATGGTTTAAATACTCTTCAGCTTCAGTCAAATCACAAGCTAAATTTGCAGCTAAACGTTTGATACATGGTCGCCAAAAATTATCTCGATTTTCGCTACGTAACCGTTGCATCAAAAGTTTTGGGAATAGTTCAGATGCTGGCTTCACTCCAATTCGTATTATGCCATCTGGAGGATTCCAATGACTCGGTACCTATAAAACGGGATATATATATATATATATATATGCACGTATGTACAGGTATAAGAAACGCCATTATGTTTCACACTTAAATGACATCTCAATAATGGGATGTATTATTAGGTACGTGTTGTGTAGAGATTAAACTATCTGTTGGTTCCCAACCTCTAGCTTATTGGTTCGAGGTTGAATAACATCAAAAACAAAAAGTTGGAGGAAGGTAGATAAAAATGAAATCGCATTCAGCTTGATAACATATAGGTAGTAAAAGCGAATAAAGTCGTCAACAACCATTGGGTGTGACGATGAAAGTATTTGTTGTTTTCATATTTTAAAGATAGCACGAATTTGTCTAGCAAACTATGTCAAAAGAGCATACGAAAAGTTTCACAATGGACCACAATTTACATAGGGTATGAATGGTAATAAAAATGAAGCTTAATGAGAGAACTAAGCCAACTACACTTTCTAAGACACTGTTAAAAGTCCATTGAGCGGTTTATCAATTGAAGATCTGTCGAAAAAATCATAGGAAATGGAAAAGTTGTTGTGCTTCAGTTCAATACTCTATGATAATATACAGTGCTCACTTCTGTGGAACGATGGTTTAGTGGTTAAAGCACTCGACTCTAGTCGGTTAGTTCGAAGTTCCGACCCTGCTCCACCCACTCCGGTATCGTCTCATTAGCTATCACGCTTACGGTGTGTATCATACCCAAGTACCTGGAGAATGAGTTGATTTGAACCAAGCCCTGAAAGTAAGGCCTTTGAGCCAAGTCAATGATCCAGTCATTAAACAAGTGGGTCGGGATTAAATGAACTTAACTTTCCAAATGGACGTTTCCTACGTCACTGATTAGTATCTACTCTTATTTTGAGATTTGATTACTCTATAGGTTAAAAAATCAAATAGTTTTCCACTAGACAACCTGATATCCACCATAGAATTACTGATGAAATCTGTTAAATCAAAGTATACAAATATCTAGCCTATTTTTGCTTTATTGATTAATTAAGTGACATCAATTTGTTAAAGCTACTGTATTTAAGCTAATTGGATCTGTTAAGACACTAACTTACACGATTGGTGGCATTAATTCACTTTAAATTCCATACTTAGCAAGTTGTGTTCTAAATGAGGTTGGTTGTAATAAAAATTGGTATAAGGTCAAAGAAAAAACCACATGAATCCATACCTCAACTTTACGACCGGTCAGTGTTTCAATGATACGATGCTTCTTGTTAATACATCGTTTATATTTCATTTTTACATCTCCAGAACCTGAAGCATCAATCATGTCCACAATTTTTCGTTTTCCATCAGGTGTAGTCTAAAAAGTTAACCAAAATGAATTAAGGTCTGTTCATATAAGAGTGACAAAATAGGTCATATGTAGAACTCAACAGTAAAAAAAGAAATAAACACCTTACAACATATGCATACACAGTACATACATACACAATTTGAGTTTAGTGATAACGTCCTTAGCTGCAACATATAAAGTGTGGTTGTTATGAGACTGTCTGTGTAAACGCTCTACCATACCCTTAGACATAAGATTATAAGATGGTATTCAGATGCATTCAACTCCAAGGAACTGAGTCATTGGAAAAGGCGACTTTAGGATTGTGCCTCTTTTTCAGTTATAATATTTGTTGGTTATCCGTAACAAAATCCCCATTCTAAGCCAGGGTTTTTAGTCTCAACTGAAATATCCTCTAGCAGGGCTACTACAGATCATCACATCATGAGTCTATCAACGAAAATCGAAATATGAGTGAAACTATTTGAAGAGTAGTGGTCTAACAATATTGATGTTTATATCTCTAAATCTAGTGTTGCGATGATGTAAAGAACCTAACGCACAGCTAGTGTGACAAAGGACTTTTGGACATTTGGAGCATATTTATATTCACTCATGAACATCCCGGTTAAGGTGAAGACGAACACAACGTTGGTTAACTGGACTGAAGGTAGTTTAAATTCCGGAGTGCAACATTTTGTACATGGTTTGGAAAATAGTGCGTTTTGTCGCGCATAGTAGGTGAGGTTGGTATTTTTCTGTAGAGATAACCCATATCACTTTAATACTAAAGATGTCGTCAAGTATCATCTAAGTTGAGGTAATTCATTTTCATTCACATTTAACGTTGATAATTTGTTGTATTCGATCATTTTTACAGCATTTTATGTATTGGATGTCAGGAGTGAAGTGCGATATGAATACAAGATGTATTCCGCGAGGACTGTATCTGTCACCGCTAGGTACCAGAGCTTTCACAAGAGATTTGTGGTCTGTATATTCCATGAAGATGATGCCCTCGATCATATATTTGAAATGTTTGGTAGCTAGTCATCTCAGTCAACAAACATAGTGAAGAGGATACTATTAGCATCGATAGAGTTAAGCCTGCTTTCATCAGTGATACTAAAGTCGATAACACTAACATTCCTTAGTCATAAGCTTTTCGACAGCTTTCACAAATTGAATCCTCCGAGAAACCCATCTCAACAACTACCACCGAGTCAGAAAGAATAACCAACTCTAGAAGACATGTTCATCTATCAAACTGCCCACACTCTGTTCGTATGTATGTGAATAGCTTAAAATATCTATATGCTTCCATTTTTGAATACGATACATTCTACCTTTCTTTCCTCATGGCTCCACAGAACCACAACATATTCTTTATTTTTATATGCCATTACATTGTATTGTAGTTCTTTCCTTCAGGTAATTCATGTCTCATTAACCAGTTTTATACATACGTCACTGATATTGTACCACATTATCTGGTCTATTACTGGTAACGTTAAATCTGCCGTTTCATTTTTCCTGCATACATTTTCATTTCTGCTATTATTATTACCGAGTGAACACATCACTAGTAGTTCATTTCGTATCGTAAAGAATACAGTAACTTGTATAACCGCCCCCTCCAAATAAACAGATGGATTTAACTAACTTTCATAAAGGCCACATTAAAGCTGAAACTTCTTGAACAGTAAATACACAAATAAGAATACTAAAAGTCTATAAAACAATTTTTAAACTTGAAAATGTACGAGTGCATTATTCGGTCAGACAAGTGAAACATAGAACCTGGTGAGTGTGTACATCAGTTTAAGTTGTCACACATTATTAAGAAAACGAGATGAAATTGTTTGGGTTAATCCCAGGGTAGTAGGAGTGAATAATTGATATTAAATTAGTGAAGTCCTGCATCATTTTGTTAAGTCTGTGAAAGACTTTGATATATTCAGGGCGCTAATAGTTTATGCAAATACATATATTATTGTCACAGGTATCAGTTAATCCATATCTTTGTGTTGTTTTTATTTACGTCCACAAACGCTGAACTTTTATGAGAAAAACAAACTGGGCATTTTTCAACCACACAAGCTCCCATCCTCTATGTTATGTACGAAGCTTTATGTACTTCTACCGAAAATACTTTAAGAGACAATAATCCGACAGAAAGAGTAAAATAATATAAGACATGTATGCAGTATTTTATTAATAGTCCTAAAAGGGGGTATTTTCCTGATGAATACAATAATGATCTAATTGAAGTACATCAGTAGTAGAAATTTTAATAGGGATTTCAAGCTCCTGCTAGATGATTTTTTCTCGAGTTGATAGTTGACTATGTTGTTAAGAAAATACCTACTTATCAAGTGAAATTATTTACTAACTTGTAAGCCTGCAGCTGTCGGGTCAATACCCGTGTCCCAAACTGCAATTCTAGTAAGGCAGCCATCACATCCAGTATGTTCATTTAGAAAAATATCAGAATTAATTTGTTTCTTAGGTAATAGGCTCGAAAAAGCATTAATCATTATCGGCGTAGCGCACTACTCGAAAAAGCGCAAAAGACGCGTGGTACTCAATGGCAATACTACATATAGGCCATAATTTATAGTAATAACGGACAGAATTCGCCTGTCTTTTGCATCCCCCTGATTGAAGTTTTGTCATTTTAGTAATATTTCTGTTCTTTTTTGCGGAAAGTGAGGCGCACTACTTATATTAACATATCTGTATTAGATTCAAAATTTCATGTTAGCAACTCTCACGAAGAGGGTTTACACAAGCCAGAATGACTACTATCCATAACATTGGAAGGCTAGTTTGCAAGATACACAGTTCGAGATGTAACATATTAACTTTGTGATAAGCTCTGTCTTAACAACTGGTCTTTTCGCGCTCGAGGCTCAGTGATAAAATGAGGTCCCGGATGTTGGGCCAGTGAAACAACACTGTCCCCTAGCAGGGTCATCCGGTAGTTGAGTTGCTGAATGTCGAACTGTTTACCGATTTTCGTGAAGGTCAGGAACAGTCAAAGCGCATCTGCCAGTTGCGCTACATGTACGGCAGTGGTCACACTCTTACTAGTATATTTCCTTAATAACGCTGTTTGTTCTGTGCGGTTTTGAAATGGCAATGAATGGATTAAAAACTGTATGAACGGAGGAGATTCAGAAGGACTGATGCATTTATGATTATGTACATCGCCAAATTATGGCGATGAAATACAGAGTTTCGATACTACCAATGGCACTTGGTTTTTTATCATAATTAATAACACACGCTTTTGATTATTATTCTTTTCATTAAGTCATAAATTGACTTTTCTTTTCATTCTTATTTTTCGAGAGCAACTGTTCAATTTAACTAATAATATTATGTGTTGGAAGTGAGACTAAATCAAATTTACAAGCGTGAATCAAATAGGTAGTTCATACAGAAAAGTGACGTTAGCACCATTGGCTAATTGCATCTCTCAAGACCGTAGGAGCCAAATGCTTTACACTTCAGACACAGTTGTATCGCGTGTATTGACGTTAATTATCAGTCCTTACAAATGTCATTACAGGCTTATCCTACAGAAGATTGAACAGGTCCAATTATTCTTTTCTCACACAAATCTCTGGGTACCTTCTGTACTACTTTTGGAAGAATAGAAGGAACTGTCCTTTTTTGAAAGAAACTGAATCACCTTGCAGGATCTTCTCTGGAAGCTAATACAGGCAACTGTAATCTAAACATTTTTGAATTTTTTAGACCTACTATTGACACTTCTGTTTCACTGTAAACACACGATGCATGAATGATGAACTGACGCCTTCAATTAGGTACACTCAAAGTCATCGTATAAACAATGTATGTCCGTTAATACCCAATTCTAAAATTTTGTTTTACCGCTGAACAGAGTTAGAATCATACGATGGAGCCCTGTCAATAAAGAAATCATAGAATGAACCAAAACAAGTATATTGTCGCCTCTGACTCTGGATAGTAATTTTATAAATCATGGATACATGTAATAAATGGTCATTGGAAACATCATCTATAACGTCATCTATAAAACCGACACTTGGGATGTACGTAGTACTATGCAAACAATCCAACATGAACTCAACATAGTAGACGACTGGTGCAAACGCTGGAGGTTAGAGCTCAACACAGAGAAGTGCGGCTGGTTATGTATAGGAGACACGTCTCTCAAAATAAAACTAACAATTAACAACAACACACTGTCCAGACTGGCATCAGTAACTGACTTAGGGGTACACTACTCACAACGTCTTAATTTCTCTGAACACATCTCAGCCAAAGTATCTAAAATGAGGAAATTGCTTGGCTTCATTCTCCATAATTTCTATAAAAATGAATCCAAAATCCTTCTTTATAAAGTTTGTGTAAGACCTATCGCTGAATACTGCTCGTTCTTCTTTTCCAACCTACGCCTATCTGATATACTAAAGGTGGAAGGAATACAACGAGACTTCACCCGCAAAATACTTAAGACTGAATCAGTCGTTGACTACAGTTCACGATGCCAAATCCTAAGAATAGCACCCCTTTGGAAGAGAAGGCTTAGGTCTAATTTGATTCTATACTTCAAACTACTCAAAAACCTTACTTACTCAACATGTAATATAGTTCTTGCCCGAAATTCACATGAATATGTACTTCGAAACAAAGAATCTACGGTCAAAGTTGAGAAATACAGATCAAAAACTCGGGAAAACTTCTTCCTCATCAAGTATGCAATAATTTGGAACAGTCTCCCCTCCGAAATACGCATGGCAGATGAATTACATACGTTTGTAAGGCTGCTTGATCAAGCCCTCATTTGCACTGATCTAACACATACGAACAGATCTGCGCCCCACTCAGATATCATAGGCTCTCTACATGTCTAAACCAAAATGGACTCCAAGTTCAGTTTGCCTTATTTTTCCTACTTTGCAGTTGTTTTAGTTACTTTTCCCACTCTATTTCTTCACTTAAAGTAGACAGGTAACTCACTGGACCTGCTGATACTGTTCAACTAAACTCGGTCGCTAAGAGACACACTAGCACCCTAAAAAGTCAAGAGAACCGCGCAATCGACTGCCTACTACCGATCGAACTGCATCTTTGAAGCCTGTTACCCATCAACTGGTTAGGACAACACAAAAGAACATCAGCACCAAGTTAGTGTGAGTCTATCCTTGTTTATTGCTTATTTGCTTTTTACTCTACTGCACACCATGTTGACTAGCAATTAATATTATTCCTCCACTCGTTACCTAATCTACAACCCATACACTTCTATACTTTTCCGCCCGTTTTATTAAACCGCTATCCTACATTACACCCCTCTTAATGCTTATACTTTAATAGGCAAACTATACTTTATACTATAGTCAATTAAAGCACTGCATCGATGCCTTACCCACAGTTCATAATTTGTAACTGCCTGATAAGCTTGTAAAATGGTACTTATAGAAATAGTGTTTTCCAACAGATTGTGAAACAGAGGATTGTGTGAGGTATGATATATATCCAAGAATAAGCTTAAATGAGCCTAACATCACAAAAGGAGGGAGGGTGGAGTTACTGACCAGCAAGCATTGATGGTGAGGGCGATGACTTCAATCCACCCGTGTTTGTGGGGCAGAACATTTTGTATGTATCAGGCTCTCTATGATTGAGCATAAGTCAATCAATCTGTGATATAGATTATCTTCCTACGCTCACCACTCAGACTCATGTTTCCAATTTTATACTGGAGTAGCTGTTCTACTAAGACAACCTATAACATGCTAACTCGGACATTTACACATGGATTGTGTGGCTGGCATCGGATGAAAAAAAAAAGAAAAAATCAGACAACAAAAGATATAGTTATTAATATTTTCAACACTTCACCCTTTATATGCACACTCCCTTCTAATAAACAACTTTCCCTGTACCAACCTTAACTTCCCTTCCTTCATATGAGCTTAATCCAACTTGTTAAACATCACAATTCATTGTTCTTTATTACTACATTCTCTTGAATGGAGCCTCTGACTTTATTTCACTCTAACAAGAGATAATATGAATTTAATCTAATTTATTATACCTTTGTCTGTTCTACGTAATGTTAAGCAACGTTTGGAGTTCATATCCAAGTGCCTTGTTGCTCTGCTGTTTCTCTTTTTTATTTTCTTCAGAATCTTGCTCCGAGGGCACAGCTATGAAACTTCTAACGTCTGGAACAAATTTGACGTAAGCGTCAACTCAAGGCCATGGTTTATAACAAGCGCTCTACGAGACTACTTTATAACAACTATAAACTTAATAAGTTAGGAAGCATGCTATGCTCCAACTAATGTTATAATTTGTAGATCATGCCTGTAAAAATGGCGTGTACCTGCTCATGCAGAAATATATTATTATTATTATTAATTAATGATCATTCATTCATTCTCCGTTCCTCAGATTTTATTTATACAAACGATATTGAGATGTGGAGAGCAGTGAGGTTTGAGGTTGATTCATATAAGCATTACTGAGAGAATGGATATACAATGAGAACTTGATATTCAGTCACCGAGCATGCCAAATGGTTATATTTTGAGCCCAAGCATTTCCCTTGCCGTCACTTTCTTTTCACAACTTAAATGAGATGCGAGCCCTACCTTTTTCTAGCAGAAAGCCTGACTCGAATGACAACTACTATAGAGACGCAGACTAAGCCTATGCTATTCTTCATTTTATCTAGAGGTGAGCAGCGATATTGACCACACAGTTCTTTCTGAGACATTTCAAGCCTTATACCCTCTAACATTAATAAACCCCAAACTTTGATGTCTAACCTCTCCACAAAAGGGACAATAATTTATAAATGTGTGTACAAATGTTAACTTCAATGTAAGATAGAGGATATGAAGGTAAACCCTAAGAAGCCTGACATTACCTACCAGTTTTAAGCTCGTTATGTTAGAAGAGAGTGAGATATCACCTGATGGAGGTATAAAACATACTAAGCACTCCTGGCAACCCCAATCAGAATATCCTACCCGAAACCTAATATTGCACTTCACGATGCGAATCACGAGGAGTTGTGAGTCAACGATTTGACAGACAGGTAGTCAAACTTTTTCTCTAACTGAATCAGGCTTAACTAGCAACACAATTATATCAACACAGACAGACTCATTTACATTTACGCACGTTATTTAAAAAGAACATTAGTAATTTTCGTAGCTGACTGAATCTTATTGTTTTGATTGTAAATTCTGCATCAGAACTACTATTTTCATTTTAATTAATTTTATTTAAGTTCAAGCATTCGCCAAGAGTATCGATATTTTCGAAGGTAATTTATCATCCGTACTTTCACGCACACTAATTCTTTTGTATTGGTTTGCATTCCTGACTTTGTCAATTTAAAGTTCTTCTCTTTTTCTGGCCATCATTTTCTTTTGTCTGTGGGTATTGTTCCTAATGAAAACCTCAGGTTAACGATTGGACGGTGCAAAACAAGCAATCATCAGCGCTCAGGCTGCCGATTATCTGCGGAAAGTGGCATGCAGTGCAATGAGTTCAACGGGTGGTACCATGAAATTTGCACGAACCTAACTCCTGAGGCTTTTCAACAGTTTAGCAAGATTAGTTGTATGTGGTTGTGTCAAATGTGCTGCTAGAACACAAACAGATTTCCATCTGAATCCATCGCAATAATGAATGCTGCTGAAAGTAATACTAGCAAGCGTAACTGAAGCACATCGGACAGCACTCACTAGGTCGACACGCGAGTTGATGTGAATTTACCTGAAATAATCTCGAACTCGAGTGACTTACATGAGCCGAAGGAGAAATGACCAACCTAAAATTGATTTACCAGGAACAAAAGCTTAAGAAAGAATGTTTCTTCTGATGCCCGTCTTCTGAATAGTAGCCAGCTGGAAAATTTAATCGTATGGCTAGATCTGTTTTTAGTAGGAAAAACAACCCCCCGAGTCTTCGTCAATCATCCAGGATCTCACCGTAACTGATAGTTCTACGAAAGTTGATGAATGCATACAGATCGAGGATAAGAAACGACATGATGTTACTAAAGAAAGATGAGTCTTCGAAAAAGAAGCCGAGAAATCCAAGACTGGTCGTAGTAACCGGTCAGTTATCTTTTAAAGAGTCAAGGAGAGTGAAAGCATAGAACCTGAAACCCGTTTTCAGCATGACATTGAGTTGATAAAACAGCTACTAGACCAGAATATTTATGGTGTCACCTTGCCAAAGGTATACAGACTAGACAGTTAAATGAACTTGATTAAGCATCAAATCAGGCTGCTAAAATTAGTATTTAAATCTTTCAACGAAAGGGAACTAATACCACAGAATAAGCACAAACTAAAGTGTTCAGATATTTTTTGTCCGTAAAGACTTGACGTCCGCGGACCGTATAAAGAGACGAAAGTTGAAAAAAACTAAAACGTGGGCTAGATACTGGCGGGAAAAACCTTAGAGTTGCAAATTTTCAGGTGGTGAGGCTTCCATAGAGAATGAATACGTAGCCACTTTGGATGCGGCACAAAGCCTTTCAAATGGCCTTCGGATCTGTTACACAAACACGGAAGATTGCTTAGCAAATGATCGGAACTGGATGTACAGACTGACTCTATTAAGATGGGTGTAACCGCAGTCATCGAAAGCTGTGCACAGTGGAAAGCTTGATTTTGCAGGTTTCACATTAGTAATACCCGACAGAATCCAGAAGCGTAAAGTAAGAGAAGTAGCTTTGTTCATTTGAATTAATATCCCATTCACCGTAATTGACAACATATCCCATGAGGTTGGGACGTGTGAATTAGTTAGTTGCCGCTTGAAATGCGTAGGACAAGATCTGTTAATTAGTTTGGTTTACCACAGTTCAAGCTGTAAGTTAAAAGAGGTTTTGCTAGATGGTCTCAGCACTTGGTTACAAAGTGGTCGATGTTTAATCCCAGGAAACTTTAATGTACCCATGGTAGGGTGGAAAGTTCTGAGAACTGGGTTGTTAAAAAATTCTTTCGAACAGGGACTAGGTGATGCCGTTATCACATGTGCCTTAGTGCAGCATGTGAAAGAAGCAACTAAGTACAACCCAGATTACGAATCATCTTACTAGATCTCATAATGATCCCTTATGAGGACGACGTCACAAACCTCGACTATATGCCACACATAGGTAACAGTGATCATACAGTTCTAATCTTTGATTCCCGTATAGTTGAAATAAACAAAAATGTATCAGCCCGACCCAGGCCCAACGACTGAAAAACAAATACATCAGATATTATACACTCAGCATCAGCAGTATATTGAACAACTGAGCCAGAACCACCAGTTGGAACGGCTTTGGATGTATTTAGAAATTTGTACTTAAAAGCCACTGGACCGCACACCCCTTGAACTACAGCAAGGGGTCCGAGAAAATCCACATCGCGGTTCAATGAAGAGGTTCATACCAATATCCACAAAAGGAGAAGAATGTTGGAGAGATTTAAGTTGTAGTGATATTGGTTCCTAACCAGGCGCTTCTCGAAGCTCAACATGTAGTTACTGAGTCGACTGAAATTTAACATGTAACATTTGGAGGCGGTCGGTAATGGTTAACGTGAAACTATCCACTCAGGATGGCATGCCTCGGCCATACAGACGTGGTCACTCTATGTGAAACCTATTGAACGTTGTATTAAGTATACAACTTTCTATCCAATTGGAATTTGTTCTTCAGAAATATTAAACGTTATATGGCTGATTTTTTTATGCGGCGAGTGAGAAGTGACAATGGTGTGACTCCCACATAATATTTTATGGATTGGGTTTTCGCATCATGACACCCACAACTTTCGGATTAGGTCTATAATTATAATAATACTAATACTGAACTAGGCCATAAATCTACAAGGTCAATAGGTATTGACAAGAATACTTCATTGCCTAGAAGCCCGAAATATTTGTGCCCCGACCCTCTCTAAGTCTAGAAGTTTGGACGAAGAAAATCTCGTTAAGGAATCTATAATATGCCCTAAACGCTTATATTCGTACATAAACCAACAAAACTAAGAGAAGAGGAAATATTTCAGCATTATAGGGTGACATTAGTATTTCATCATTGATGTGTGTTGACTATGGTAAAGCTTAGATGTTCTCGAACTACTTAAGCAGAACACTGTAGCGACACCCTTCCCTGCAGTTTATTCACGCCCTGTCACACACATTGGACACTATGATCATTAAAGAACTTAGTGTCTCTGGTCTATTAAACGAGCTTGAAGACAAATCCATTGACCCGATGAAAAGCACCATAGATTACTAAAGAAACCAACGAATTTCGTCGCGAATATTTTAAGCATATGTTTTGGTCAATCTGTAACCAGGGGTCAATTTACAAAAGTCTGGAAGAATGCCTTAGTTAGTACTGTCTTCAAGACAATTACGTAACGTAAACCCGAGAACTATCGACCCGTAAGTCTTCAGACACATACGCTCCACATAATAGCACTAAGAGAGATAGAGAATGTAAGCTACGTATAAGAAGATGAGGAACAATATCGAACAGAAATTAGCGTATGATGGTGGAACAAAAATTAATTAGAGAAACAGTTCAGTTAGCAAAGTTACAACCAAACATAGTTTTTCCAGTTAATGAAATTACGTCTGTACTTTATGAAGAATGTATAAAACGTTACAGCAGGATCGCCACTGGCTTCTTTTCTAAGCCATATCTGATAGCGTCTCCAGCCACTGTGTTACACCATCTCTAGGACCCCAACAAGGGAATTTCGAAGGACCGACAGGACCGATGATGCCGAACCTCTGCATTACTAACATGGTGTTGCCACTTGATTCCAGCAATCTTTCGGAGACAGCGATGATCGAACACAGAGAGTCGTCTAGCATCCTCCAGTCGGAAAGGCTACGTCTCACCGGCATAAAGAAGAACTGCTTTCACCGACAAGTTGTAGATCCGACTTTTTACAGCCAGACTGACATCACGAAGATGGCCCAGATTGGCATAAGCCGCTCTGGCTTTCACATACTTCAAATAATCTCATCACTATTGCCACCACCAGCACTTTTGCACCTTTTACTTCTATCTGCTCACCATCCAGAGTGAATACAGGATCAGAATCCTGCCAGTCTTGTAAAATTACTATGCTCTTAAAAGGTGCGAAGCACATACCATACCTACGGACACTAATTGACAACTGATTAAGTGCGGATTGCATGGCTTGGGTATCGTTGCACATACTCAAGGTCGAGAAGTGTTTCTCCAGGAAACAGGTCCACAATCGCCATTATTTACATCCATCAGGACTGTTTCCAGAATGTCATAGATACCAAAGTTGAAGAGGAATGGTGAGATTGAGCAACTCTGTCTAACATTACTGTTTGGACGGAGCAATGGAGAGGGGTGGTTGCATACCCTCACTCCATCTGAGGTGTTTGTGTGTAGGGCTTTTAAGATGTTAATATAATTCTCAGGCACACATTTCCTCAATAGACAATTGCAGATAATGGTCCTGTTCGACCGATCGAAGGCATTTCTGATGTCAAGAAGCACGACGACTGTTGGTCTGTGATAAGTATGACAGTGTTCTAACGTTTTGTGGGGGGTGGGGTGAAAATGCGATCAATACACCCTCAACCAGGACGAAAACCAACCTACTCGTCAAAAGTCAATCTTTGTCGGGTTTTGAATAACCTACGAAGCATGGCAGAAGCCAATAGTTTGGACGCAGTCGAAAGTAGTCCTACCACTCGATCGTTGCTACACAAACGACGTTAACCCAATTTAAAGGTAGAGACGACTATTGACTCATTCCACAATATTTGAACAATCCCTAACTCCCAAACCTTTGTACACAACACTGTCAGATCCTTAACCAGAAAGTCATCACAGTCTTTAAAATGGGTTAGTGGAAATTCATCTGGGCTTGGTGATTTGTAGCGCTTCAAGAGTTAGAGTTCCTTACTGACTCCCGCTTCATCTGGTGGATTAGTCGTCACAGGCCATGAAGGGCAGGACAGTCTGATGAATGTTGGCGAGGCAGTAGACCAGTTGGACTGAACCTCAAACTTTGGTGAATTCCAAGAGCCCCATATACAGACCAGTACTCATTGAAGTACCACAAGGTTCTTTCCTTGGTCCTTTACATTTTATATTGTATATTGTATACTGTATATATTAACTCTCACGTATGGTTGAGTCCTAAATGTTGCTATATGCTGATGATGTAAAAACCTGGAGAGAAATAACAAGGGACGCAGATGCATGCGCACTTCAGGAAGACTTAGATATTCCGATTAGCTGATCTAAAAAATGGCTGATGCTCACTATTGTGGCCAAGTGTGTATACATACATAAGTAAATAGTTACAGCAGACGGGAAGTGCCTATACCCGTGGTCCGGTCTCATAAGGATCTTAGGATGATGATCTTAAAACCCCGACCCGCTGCCGAATGGTTGCAACAATGTGGTTTAGAACCCTGTAGGTTTTAAGACAGACATTTACCAAGTTAGATACTATCATGTTCACTACAGTATGCACAACCTTAGTGAGAACTAAGCTTGAAAACTGCGTTCAGGTTGTAAGCTCCCGTTTAAAAAAAGACTGGGATATCCTGGACAAAGTAAACCCGAGCGATCTCGGAAATCCGGGGCTTACTATACAAGGAGCGGTTTGAAAAGCAAGACATCTTCACTCTGTCTTACAGTGGACTAAGAGGTGATCTGATTTTGATGTATCGAATACTAAGAAGTGATTTTAGACATAATATATCCTCTTTTTTTCTTCCCGCTAGATCAGAACACCGCAGAGGACAAAACAGGCGAGTAAAAAAACAAGAACGAACAAATTATTCGTGTCATACAAATTTTCACACTGAGTCATCAATTGTTGAAACCTGGTACCCGAAGCAGTGGTGTCCTCACCTTCAATTGACTCATTCAAGAGAAGACCAGACACTCACAGAAGCATACTAGAAAATGGGTTAACATAGGACATAGACCCTCCGTCCTTACTACACAAATCTGAACAATCTGATATTAGATTTGACATTGATACAGAAAAAAACAAAGGCGGGTAGTGTTAGTTGTGCGATAACATATGTCACTAAAATGTGAGTTGACATCATCCAACTGTTTGTTATATGATATATTCACACCAAACGATAGCGAGTAACTACTTTTTGGAATTTAAGAAACATGGTAACTATCGAATAAAGTTCGTTCTTCTTCTCAAAATACAAAGCTGTAACCGAAATAAAAATCATGTAAATATATACTAGCATACCAGTAAAGTATTTATCGCAAGAGAGGCGTTTCAGTGTACACTCAAGTTATTGGCACTGATGGTACATTCAAGACTTATATATATATATATATTCAACTGTGATGTATGTGTTCCGGACAATAATCATTGGAATTATTTTACTTTTAATTGTCACTATCTACAAAAACTACGGGGACCGTTTTTGCAGCGTTAAAAAAGGAGAGCCAAATTTTGTCCTATACATATTCAGGCTAATTATAATTAGTCTTTAGTTTATAACTATCCTAACAGATATTACAATGCTCCTTCATTATTTTAATTGTTGTGAGAGCTTCCTATTGGGCTTATTTTGTGTGAAATCCCAGTCAAACTTTATCCGTTCGTTGGATGTTTACATATGTAGAGGTTTTTAGTGTAAATGAGTAAAAGGCCCGAAGCAAAACAATCCTTTAAAGCTTTAGATTTCGAACTACCCGATTTTTGTGGAATTTAAAAGCGTACCTTTTGGACCCCACACCACTCACTAAGGCTATCAGTCTGAAACCATTTGAGCTGATTTTAAAGCTTTTTTATCTTTGGGCTGTTCATACATTTCACTGTGTACAACTTTAATTTTTGTCTTATTTCAGTTTTATAAGTTTCTCACTAAAATTTGTATATTTAGTCAAGCAGTACGATAAAATCTGGTTATATACACGTTTGTTCAAGAAAACATTGATGGCAACTGACTTCATACTATGTAGTCGTATTGTTATTTAGTGCTGATAGATTTGATTCTTAACGTGATGGATGTGTTATTTTTGATTTTGCCAGAAGAACTTTCTAACAGGTTTCGGGAATGGCGTCGTCGTCATTTCACAGTATTCAGGCTCTTGAATAATAAATGGGGCGTATTATTTTCTATGGTAAACATATTTTTTAGGTCTCCACTGGTAATGTCGGAATTACGTTTGGATGGCTTTTGATGACGTAGTCGGTTGTCTTACAATCGGCGTTTGTAAAAGTATATTTGAATCTAATTTCAAAAGGAAAATGTTTCGTTAAACCATTGAATTTGCGCACACTAACTTCTCAACTTTCTATTTCGTAATATTAGAATTCAGAAACCAATGTTGGTTTACAAAATGTTGATACATATTTAGTAATTTTTAGTAAATTTTAATATTCATATTTCGGATTTGTGCACTGAGTACAAAGAGATGATGGGCTATAATAGTCATTTTCTAGTAAGCCTTTTCGAGTGTCTAATCTATCTATGAATGAGTCAATCGAGAATGCGCACACCACGTCTTCCGTTAGTAGGTCTCATTAGTTGGTCACGTTATGGGAAGGCCTGCATACTACGTATATCTTGTTCGTTCTTGGATTTCGCACTCATCTGTTGCATCCCCTAAGTTTTCATAGCCTAGTTAAGGGAAAAAGGAAGGACGTCCAGTAGCACATATACACTTAGATCATGAAATTAATCTAATTTGCAATGATATCCTGAACTAAATATGGCGAACTGATGAAAACTGTTATGCGATCTTAGTTGACCTTTGCAAGTTTAATTGTGATGTCATTGATGATACTGCATGTATCTGTGTCCATCTTTACTTGCCTTAATTACTCTTTGTCTGTTTACACATATGAACTTATATTCTTGTGAGGTTTCATGTGTCTTACATTATGTTTGTCGGTAATCTATGCTTCAGTTGGTTAGCCATAATCGATACATTAATTCACCGATTACTCGCTGAGTAAGCGGTTACTGCGACTACGATCCACATCTTTCTATCTTCGTTTATCTCCCAAACTAGATGTATGAAATATAAGTTTTCTAAATACTTTTGCATTTGACTTTTCATTTTATGTTACATAAACGAAGCTAAATGACAGAATGTATTTGGTCAAGTGGAGTGTATTTTTCGTAAACACTCACTCATTGTCGTTGTCATCGTGAAGTCAACGACTGAGAATTAAGAATATATTAAGCCTGAAATTATCTCATAGTATCCTGTATATTAAAACTAGATTCTCTCTAACTCTGCGTTAGAAGATGGTAAAGATATTTAACTCATGAAGCCGCACTCTGTTTGTTAAGCATTAAATTCCAGTATGGCATGGATAGCCGTCTTCTATGAATTCCAAAAGATATCTGAGTCACTTTTTAAGCATGAAAGTGCAGCCTAAACTCGACTACCAAGTTTAGATCACAATGTGACCATGTTCATGATGGCAAGCATATGTGTATGCAAGTTGGTAAACGTTTGTCTTAACGCTCATAGGTCCCTGGGTCTTTTATCTGCCCCCGCACGAAAGTGAGCCATGGTCTCAGTGTCACTACTTTATATCACTATGAGACAGCTAAACACACTGTAGCTTCGTTTCCAAAATATATACGACCTTTATACCGTCTCACAATTAATCTCAAAAATGATCTAAATTGACATTTCATCTTCGTAAACGCAAAGCTTTAGAGTAGGTATAGGAAGTCAAGAACGTGTCGGATTTTATTTTTTAACCAAAACAAGTATATCGTTTGTTTGCCGGTAAAACACCTTTAGGAGCAGTCAAATATCTTGTGTAACCTCGACGATTGTTTGCAAACCGGTTTGATTAGGTTATTTTTATTATTAACACATTTACGTAGATCGGAACGAGGAGATGTTTCATTAGCTTGACAAAGTCTAAAAACTTTGTTATAGTGGGATTGTCAGTGCTTGTTTCCCTACATTCCGTGGTTTAAGTTGAAAAGAACAGACCACTCTTGATATGTCAAATGCTATAAACCTGATTCGTTGGATGAATAAACTTTTATTTTCGGTGGCCTATACGATGATGCACGGAAATAACGCAATATTGTAGGAGCTGTGTGGACTGGTTACTTTTATTGCACCATGTGATGGTTGACTAGCCTAGACGACGACACAGACTAACATACATTTGTTTCAGGCTCCGCTTTATTTAGAACTGAGTGATATTTACTTAACCTTGTGTTGCGGATCTCCCGTTTGTAAGTACTGGATGAGATTTAAAATCTAGTGAGCCCCATCGATTTGGAGTGGTTTTGCATAGATTTAAAACTACAAATCCTCTTCTTATTAATCTTTTTGATGCCTTTTATTTGTTAATGAAGACTACACAGAAATAATCAGTTAAGGAAATAGCTGAAGGTCTAGCGGAAGAAATTGTCAGTAAGATAAGATGTGTGTGAAGACAATCAAGTCTGAACGCTTTTTTTCAAGATTTTATGTAATTAAAAAACGAAATGATAAACCTTATTTATGAGGTTTACAATGATCGTCATACTTAAAATCATTATTGGATTTCTCTTGTTCAAGTAAAACACAGCGTACTGTAAAACATATCTTCTGTGTTTATGGCTAACTGCATTTAACAGTTTGTTATTTTTAAAAATTGAGGGTCAGGTTCTCAGTATATCTTTCCGTACAATAGCAAAAGCTTTAGACATTTCAAATGGTGAACTACGTGGTCTCGTTTGAAGTGTTCGTGTGAGATAGCATATAATGTGATGCAGAATATATGTTAAATGGCAAGAGCCAAAATAAAGCTCACCTTATTGTGCCACCATCGTATCCCAGTTTGGGTTGATACACATTAAGTTCAGGCTCTATGTTAATTATTGTGTGACTATCGGCATTAAAAAAAATGAAACTCCATGTATATATCTTTTTTGGGCTTTTTAACCTTTTATTGTCTGTCAATATATCTATAACTGTTTTAGCTTTATTACGATAAATATCTACTGCACTGTAGTTCTAGATTTATAAACAAAACCATACGAATCGATAATGCAGATAACATGAAAGGATAGTCGTAACTCAGTTGTGATAGTTAGATGAATTAGAAAGCAGAACTTCATATAATGACCTTTATATTTTATTAAGGCTGGACATTTAACCCCGAAAATATTAAACTTAATATTAAAATATAAGTTAAAGGATATGAGAACTGTGTACATCCTTAATTTGTGTTAAGGCCAAATTTAAAACAATGAGTCCTCCTACCACACTGAGGAATCATATTTTAGATGCCTAGAGATACAAAGATTACTGCTTATGTAGACTTACAAAGATACTTTAATTTTAAAGAATGTTAATCATTTTAGATTCTTTATCTGAATTCATAGGCGATTCATAATAGTGTTCGTTTCAAAATGTTACTTACAATGTAACAAAAAACTTTATTGTAAACAAATAAATGCGGCTAATAATACCTTTAATATTCTCGTTTACTTACTTTGAGTCACTCTTTCACCCGCAAATGCCATATACTCTAAAAATTCAAAGGTTGTTCAGAAATTTACTTTTGACATAAATACTTATACGTTTGGATCCAATGGAAGCTACATATGTTAACTGCTGTCTTCAAGGAAGAAGCTCTTGTTAGACATCATTTGTAGCTGAAGAACGATGACTGATAAAATTCCACACGCACTTTGAATGCTGATATTACATCCAAAAGTAGTCATTTTTTGCCTATAGAAAATATTGTTATTAAATTCTGGAATCGTTATTCCTACCTTTGTTTGCGAATGTACGTTAGTTAGTTAGTTATATTGACGCCTTTATAAGATAGAAGACTCGGTATGCGGAAATTAGTTGAGATTTATGGAAATTATTCGTATTGTGATATAATAGAACTCAGCAAAATATGAGACTTTAAATACAAGTTTATTAAAATATGTCAGAGCGCTGGAAGTAAAACATTAGGAGTGCGAATTTATCGTAAGACTCTCATTTGAGAATTCTACTATACTTCACTATAAATATACTGTAAATTGATTGTTAGTAGAAGTTTTATAAGATTGCAAATCATATTGGGTTTCGTGTCAGTAAGCATATACGTTGAGTTATTATTACTGACTGCTTATCAGAGTTTAACCGTTTGTATCTCATTGCCAGTTAAGTTATTCATAGCTGTTCTTTGTTATGACAGTAAAACGTTTTCCTAAGGAATCTAAATGAATAAAACGTAGCCTTGTAAATCATCTACCCTTAAAATGATCAAATATCCCTCAAAAATACTTAGGTCATATAGGATTGGGGATTTAAAACCAAAGTAAGGCTATGGTTTTCAGAAGCAGATTATATGGTAAAAAACTGGTTTGCATGTTTGTGGGTTTGTTAGATACATTTCATTGCACACCAACATATTTAAGTTCACTGCAATTTTAAGCTATACAGGTCAATATTTCATAGAAACTAATGAAATTTGGTAGCCGGTGTTTTCTTGAACAACCCCATAACCTACGCATTTGATATTTTAAAGATATATTATCAACCGGTAGGGTGCTTTGCTAGGTGATTATACCATAAAATTAAGTTTCCAATACTGAATAAACAATGTAAATGACCTCGTAATGTTTCGTATTCACTAGAAAATGTATTCACTGCTTAATGCTGAGTGAATACCTATAGTTGCAGCTTCGCATCATTTATTGATCAGAAAGATTATATTCTGCAGACAAGTAGGGGTCAGTAGGTGAATTTTAATTACATCCAGTTCGTCTAACAAACAAATAAATTAGTTCATTTTTGTATTACTTGTTTGAAACTTACCTGTGACGCTTAGAACTGCAATTGATCAGTCTTTTACTGACATATATGTACCCTGAGAGAATTGCCTCGATATTACCTCAAGTCACAAGCATCGTATATAGAGACGAATGGTAGCTAGAAGTGGGATACTTGTGACCTAAGGCAATATCGAAACAATATTCTCAGAATACACATATGTCAATAAGAGACTGATCAATCGTAGTCCTAAACATCAATGAAAAGATTAAAACAACTAATACAAAAGTGAATTAAATTTCGCCTTATTAAACAAGCTAGTAGCTATTTGGGTTCAGTAGTTAAGTGGATATCGCTATGACAGTTGAAGTGATCGGTACTGGGTTGGAGTCTCGAGGTGAACATCGGCCCTGGAATGCATGGACATTCAGAGTACCAAACAGGACGGGATAAGTTAGTTCTTCAACTATTATTCACTCTGTTTTATCATTAGATTCTTCATCTTATAAGTGTTAGGATCATAAGGATATATATATATATATATATATATATATATATATATATATATATATGAAGGAGTACATAAGATAGAGGAAATCACTGTCTGTGTGTCACAACTTGTAACTACAGTCACTAGAGTTCTGAATGCAGCTGATCATTGTCATACAAGGTTATTCTCCTTTCCTATGATCCTTGTATGTTATTCCATCAATACCTTTAAATTGATGTGATTGTTCTTGTCTGTTAACTTTAAACGGGATACTTATTACTAGAAAATGTGAGTTGTTAAGACTAAACATGGTAATTAACATATTTGTTTGAATTTCAGCTAGTAAGTTATAGCTTCAAATGCCACTTCCTCTACTCCTGTCTAAACAACTAGGTAGTATCATCAACCTTTGCACATAAACATTTGACCGAAAGCTGAGTACATATACTGGTGTTTGGTAATATAGAGATATACAATCATATCATCTAGTTAATTTGTTTTTAGATTTTAACAGATTTATTATTTATTTTATTTTATTTTAACACATAAATATCGGTACAAGAAGGCACCAAATACATATGCGCCACACAGATCTCATTTGATATGTGTGAGGGCTGTGATACTGCCCGGGGGCCACACCCCGGGCCTTTGACCTGAAGATCTGATCCACAAGGCAGTGGAGCATCGTGAGGAGATGCAGTCCCATGGTAGCCGGTGACCAACGATTGGTTCATACGCCATTTGTTCCTTCAGGATACTGGAGCCCATGTACACCATTGGTTTGGGATCCGGTTATAGCGCCGGACATTCGCTTTTCGTCCTCTCATTTTTGTAAACAACACCCCCGCCACTTGAAGGCAGTGAGTAGGACTTCCCTGGCAGGGGCTATATACGCGTGGCCATATGAGAGTATTTCGAGAGGGGGAGCGGACTCCCCCCACTCTCGGCCGTACCAGGGCATTTGGGGGCAACAGATTTATTAAACTATTATAGAAGTTTTTAGAAACATCTTGAAATCTCATATTATTATGGTGTTATTCCTAGAATAGACTAATGATACGAAATATCTAAGAATATATGTAACGTTTCTATGAAGTAATATTTTATCATGTACAGTATTGTGACTTTCAAATCTAAATACAAACTTCGCTTAAAGGCATTGATTATTAGCTTAATTATTTTTTTTATTTTTTTATTTTGGAACATCATTTTGACAGTATTTAATGATATTAACATAAGAGAGGATGACCTCTATCAAACTTGATATTTTGTCCTTAAATATAATTTAAAAAAAAATTTTTTTCTCATAAGGTCTATTCATTTACTGTTTAATTATAAGTCTAATTGTATCTTGATTAGTTTCATGTAAATTTTATTCATTTTAATTCTTTGTATGAAATTTATAAACGTTTTCTAATTAAGTTAAATTCTAGTGATTATTTCACCTTAGATGACATTCTTCATCTTTAATAATGGGATATTTACTTTATCAAACAATTTGTATAAGAAAGTTTTTGATGAGGGTATATGAACATAAAAAACGGATTAACACTGACGTATGTTGATAAACTTCTAGAATATAATCATTGAAGTTAAGTACGTATTCTTTAATTTTTTAATCATGAGTTAGGATAATGTTTGGCAAACTAATGAGTTACAGGTAAGTGACAAAATAGATATACGTTGTCGAGTCTCGAATGGCAGCTCTAATTAGAAGTATGATTGGGTTATGGTGGGATGCGAGTGATTTTGTTTAATGGAAACCGACTCGATGACCAACGTATGAATATCGTGTATCAGCTTGGGTGGTTGAAGGTAGTTGGTAAGAAGGAATTTCATGCCGTTTGACACTCATCAAAAAAGAATACTTGTAATCTTCAGAGAAGTATATGGTCCATGTCAATCATTTTCTCAGTCTGTTCACTACTTAGTTATCAATCACTTGTAAACATCTCAGTTATACAGAGGATTAGTTGCAACCCATACAGCTCAATGGTAAAGTTTCAGACTGTAAAACTAGTTGCCAAGGCTCACCAGCTCCCTCAAGATTACTAGTACTTCTTGATGACTAACACTAAAAAGCACAAAACCTGGGTGAAAGACCTTCTGTTGACTATCGTCAACCATCACCTTACATTTGAATATAGTGCGCGTGATATCGAGTCATCTAGATTAGTAGCTATATTGCAACTTGTCCCATAGGATTTGATTAGTACTAAAAGAACTGAACAAACATAACATTGATCTTTACTCAGTGATTAATATTTCCACCGAACTCTTCTTTATTCATTGAGCTATTGTATGAACCTTGGTGATAAAGAAGATTTCTAAACAAATGCTATACCTTATACCATATCAGACAGCTTGATCAAACGTTTTTCCTTCATTTATAAAAACTTTCTATCACATGAAAATTCAATTGTCATAATAAATAACTTCATTGATTATGTTTCTAAAGTACAGTCAATTTTAAATAAAATAATATAAAAAAAAACAACTGAAATTCAAGATATAAAAGTATGATACAGATTTGATTGATCTAACCAAAAAGTAAATTAGGAAGATATTCAAAGAAATTTTATTCAAACAACTTGTGATTAGATTTCTATCAAACTGTTCGCGAACAAAACAATATTTTTATTTTTGAAAAATGTTCACATAAAATGTATATTACTATTATCATTACTTATTTATAAAAGATCAGTGTTACTAGGTCAAATTAATATAAATTCATTGATAGATCTCATATATAACAAATGGCATATCATGATACTGTTTCTTTTTTTCTTTTTTTTTTTGTTTTGTTTTCACAAACAGTAAACTATGTAACCTATGATATGGACTAATTATAAACTAATTAAATGTCTATAATATAATCGGATTCATACAATTTCTAGAATAGGTTAGTTCCGGTTCATATTTTATTTTATTTTATATGACAAAATCTTTAAAGTTTGTCTGTGAAACATGTATTCAGAATATAGTTTTTAACCAAGATTAGCTTTATAATCGAGATAAATGTGTTTAATTTAAGAGATATATACATATTTTTTCCAACTTGGTGAGATTACTGTTAAGAGGGGAACTGTATTCTATTCCTACAGTCTGTTCTATCTATTGTCCAGCATTTTGTGCATTAGTTAGAGAAATGTTGTGTATGCTTGAATCATTTCTTTGATTTGTTTGTAATGAATAAAAGTTTGTTAATTCATATGAATATCTATAATCCTTTGTTTTACATATTTCTCAGTTCAATCATCATATTGGATGATTACCTCACTATATTAGCTAATTGGTTGAAATTGAATATGTAAATCACCAGATTCCAATTCACTAATATAAAGAAATATCTTTGGAATACTTCAGAATCTTATATTATGTGTTGTACACAAACGTTTTTCTCACTTCATTACAAAAAGTATTTCGAATTATCTCAAAACGTTCCAGGGGTTAATAAACGTCAATCATACATTTACATTACGTATTCAAACGAAGTCTCATTGGAGATCAATGTTGAATGATTTAGTTTGAATCCTACTATTAGAAAACTAGTTTAAACAAACTGTTCACTTGAACTCTAATAAGTAGTAAAACTTTGTTTTGGTAATATTTTATTGAAAATAATACTTTTGTCATGTACTAACTGATAACAAATTACAAACAATAGATAAAATTGTTTACAACTATTTACATATTTGGAGTTTCCATAACTATACGCAATGTATTATAAGCAAAGATGGATAGTGGCTAGCAGTAGAATCCATGGGTGCATGTTTCGTCTTATTTGGGACTTGTCAGCTTGACGTACATGCATCTCAAAGTTGACGTTCACTCTAGGACTCGAACCTAGTACTGTTTGCTTCAAATGCCCTCACCTTATCCACTTGGCTTCAACATCAACTCTGAAATCCAGGTACATTCAGATGACAAGTTTCAAATAGAACGAAACACGCATCCTGGATTCAATTATTAGCCAATATCCATCTTTGCTTATAATGCTTGTGACTTAAGGTAATATCGAGATTATCCATGCACGATTCACATATGTCAATAAGAGACTGGTCAATTCTACTTTTAAACATCAATGGGAATATTCAAGTAAAACAATACCAATGTATCCTACACATTTGAGCATAAATGAATTGATATAAATAAATAGAAAGATGAGTAGATACAAATGTATTTAACTGCTAAATTTAGATAACTAGTATGAAAAAAAGTGCATTATTTTCATAGATTTTGTTTTACATTGATAACTGGTCATGTTAAATTAAACTTTGATTGAATAGAACTCATTTATGGTAAATCAATTGGTTTATCGTATAAAATCAATTATTATGTCACGAATATGCTAATTGATTTACTAGTTTCTAACTATAAATTTTAAGCAACACAATTGTTAGAGAATAATGCGATCTTATAATATTACATATCTCATGTACACTACTAAGAAGTCTCAGAGTAAGACGAAACGGTCGTCCAGTGCTTCCAGGTTTTCCATGATGGTTTAGCTTCAGTTGACTCATGATCTCAACTATTAAAATTACTATCATATCCACAAACCCCTTGTGATATATGTCATATCGTCCGTTTGAGTACTAAAATAGCTGAAGTTATAAGTAAATGCATGAAATTTTGACATGTAGCAGGTGAATAGTGACTTCACTAATACTTGAGGATGATTTTCTTTGCAATTTGACATTGCTAAAAGAATCAAGGAACGTTAAACATTTCTTTTTCTATTCTAATAACGCCATATAGCGAAAGGGATTATGATTCCTAATTTAATGACTCAGTGTTATCATAACCGTCGTGAGATATGAACTAATTAAGTCCATGGGGATATAAGATCATAGGTATAGCGATGTTCGCGAGTTGAAAAACAGAACTACACCTCTGTCCAACACCCCCTATTTGTAATTGTTCTTGTAAATGAGATTATTTTATGATGAAAATAATCCCTTAGTTCCTAACAAGTTCAGCGTTCTATGATCAATCAAACCAATTAGAGAATTTATTGAGATGATGAACTGATTTACTTTAGTCGACCACTGATAATCTAGAGCCAATGGAAGGCCACTTCCTCCTAACATGGGGCTTCTCACTAGTACACATCCATGATATTATGACCGTGGATCGAACTCAGGACCTCTGATCTTGAGCACGAACGCCTAATTTCTGAATAACTGAGCCGAAACTCGATGATATACATGCATAGCATCAATTTTTTTATTACCTTTGATGGGTGCCTTCCGCAAACTCAACACAGATGAACTGCACTGCTTACTGGTGTACATCATCCAAAACTGAAAACAGAGTATTATTTGACGAACCTTAGATTTTAACACCTCAGAAAGTTCTTTTTTATTTAAGTTAACAAAAACAATTTTAGAAAAAAATCACTGGTATATATACGACATTAATCACTATGATTTTATTTATTTATTATTATGTATTTACAGTGTGAGAATAATGTTCATACTACTTACATACACTACACCACAACATCCTGGTACTGCTAACACTATTTAATTTAATTCTATATATTCTATACACAAACAAAAGCACATAGATATAAGTACATATTTATATACATCCCGCATATATATATATATATATATATATATATATATATATATATATACTAACACAGTACATTGTGAGACAAGTTGAGGCAGATCGTGCCATTTTATTAATATTAAATATTGATAATGGTAGTATTAGTAATATATACACGCCTAATATTTATTGATCCGAATTCCTAATAAACGTGTCAGATGACATTAGTTATTTAAAGTTGATGTCAATATATATGTATATGAAAGGATGGTAACACTTGAAATAGTATGCTGCTCATGTATGTTAAACAAGATTATTCCTAGAATCAACTAGTGTGTGATCGATATTGATTTTTGAGAATTGAGATTGCATATTGATCGGTTGCTGACAATGGTTATGTGTTGTATTCATTTCAGTTAGGGTACAAGTGAAAACTAAGGAGCATTAGACAGTTGTTTCGTCTTAATGAGGGACACTTCAGCAATAAACGCTAAGCAGTGTTTTTAATGATCAATCATAAAGCGCAAGATATGAAGGGTCTGGATGCGATCTCTGTCAGAGTTTTGAATGAGTATTATTAAGAAGTTTCTTATTAAGACTAAACATGTGTCCAATTCGTCCTGGTTTTCAATGATACTTTAAATGAAATTAACTTGAATGGAATACAACTTACGGTTTAAACAGTTCTCCACAAGACTATTTCCTGATATCCACAAACAAATATTTTTAGTAAATATGTGCTGATTTATTAGAAATAACCTCATTGTTTAATATATGTGGAATTTTCATTCATTTCTTAGTTCATTTAACATATAAGTGATATTTATTGAAGCGTTGTTTTCAATAACGATTTCATTTTAAAGATCTGGAGTTACTGTCAACCGTATCTAATGAACGTTTAGGTTTAATGTAGCTCAATATGCCGGATAAAAAACACAATCCAATGAATAAATTCATACGGAATACATAAAGTGACTAGCTTGTATTTTGTTTGTTTTATCGGCCAACTATACGTCGGAACCATAAGATAAACCAGAGTCAGAATACAAGTAATAAGTGATTACCTTAAAGTTTTTGACTCAGTCCGACATATTTCAAGAAATATAAAAATGGTATACTGTGTGAAATGTTTAATAACACAAACTAAGTAAACGATGTCAATTGGAAGGTAAAAACCATGAACCAATTTGTCTACCAGTTTGTCTAGTAAGTAATCTTCTTGAAATCTTGTGTTACTGCTTTAATGTTCAAAATTTACTGAAAGTTGATTGCCTAAACTGAAACACACTATAAATCGGTGTTTTTGAAAACTTTAGGTTATACGATTTAAACTAATTCTGGATTAGTGTAGTTACATTCGTTCATCATCATCGGGTGGATATATATCACGCCTATTTTTTCCGTAGCTATGTAAACATAAAGTGTCGTATCTTTTTCTTTTGATTTAGTTAGTATATTAAGTCTTTTAATTAAAAAATGTTGAATATTTTTTCATTTCACGGCCAAGCGCATATAGTTGTACTTTGCATTCTAAATGTCCGAATGCACTATATGACGTATACAAAGGTATCTTGTAAGCTGAAAAAGATGAATAGGGTGGTTTGTAGATATGTAATATGTATTTTAATTTAGTTTGCTATAGTGTGTGCATTTTTAATCACTTTGCACTGACTCATTACGCAGTACATAATAGTTAACTATTATTAATAAAGAAGGATAGAAAACAAGCTTCTTCAGTTTCATCCCAAATTATTGGGTTTCGATTATTAGGTTTGTTACCTTAGGTAAGTCCTTTTTCGTCTGACATATCTGTTAACAAGCTAAACTGAAAATGTATGTCGCGGCATACATAAATACTATATATATAGTTGCTAACAAGTCGTGAATTTTTAAAAATACGCGTGTTATATATCCGACCATCATCACGAAAGACTAAACAAGTTTGCGATGTTTTCTGTATTTTAATTTTTTTTAACTTTTCTGCATTTAAATTCTGAAAAGACAAACTGAGATGAAATCAGTCAATCAATAACCGGTTCGTGATCTCAACAAAATTAAAAAATCTTCAGAACACCAAACTGACGTTTGTCATGTGCTCACTCGTGTCTAGCTACGATCGGAGGTTTTTTCAGCATCGGTGAAAAGCCAAGACCAATGCAGTTTAATCGTGTTAATTATGAGGAACTTCCCCACTGGAGACAGTAAAAAAATTATCGAGCGAAAGAACGCAATGGTTTTACTTAAAATTGTATCTCATTGGGTGTCGACTCAGTAGGTCAGAAGTTAAGCGCTCACTCGCAAGGCCGAAGATCTTGCGTTTGGTCCGTGGTTGTAGGATCATAAATGAGCACTGTTGAGGAGTTTCAGATTAGGACGAGACAGCTGTCCAGTTCTTCCAATTTTTCAGTGGTTGTCTAACCTAGATCGGTTAATGATCTCGAAAGAATTCTAAAGTCATCACAAACACATACTAATAATAACCAATACTGTCAAACTTAAAGAAGTGTACTAGACATTGTCATTTCTTGTTTCCCAATTTTAATTTTTCCCATGTCAAGAAACTGTTTTATTTTTCTGTTTTCTTCAAGTATACTCATACCAAAATGAAATCAGAACATCTTAATATGAATATCTTATGATAGAGCTTTGAAAATATTTTTTATTTCTTCAATTGTATTTACATCTAATTTGTTTTTTTCCAGTTTTATTACATAGACTTGTTTTGTTCTTGATCTGATTGACTAGATCATGTTGAGCTGAACAATAAGATAATGTAATTAATGTGATTGATTTGAAATAGTATTTTAGAATAGATTGTAAATACACATTTAGTGTAGTATAATTTCTGATTTACTTAGTCTGTTTTATTTTTCGTTCACTTACTATAATGCTTAGATGTTGATAAGTTTCTATTTAATTGATAACTTTCTAATTGTTGGGACAGTGTTTGTATTAGATTTAGTAAAATAAAAATATGCGTAAACGTTTTGGATACTGACTTGGTAGAAGAATACACTTACATTTAGTAAAAAAAAGCGAATTGGGAACAGTTAACAGGAGATAAACATGAATTCAAAAAAATGATCTGATATTGAGAAGTGTAAAGAAAAAAAGATCAGAGATTTCAAATATTGCACAGGTTCTCTTGATGAAAATACTTTGTGAAAGTACTTTTATGTCTGTGAAAATTTGATTGAGATAAATCTGGGTAAAGGTATTGGGTCAGCTATATGAATAAAGATGATTACTATATATATATATATATATATATATATATAGCCGTTTCGTCCTATTGTGGGACTCCTCAGCAGTGCGGATCCAGAGCCCGCCTCGCGGGATTCGAACCCAGGACCCATCAGTCGTGCGCGAGCGCTTACCCACTAGATTAGTTGAAGTTAAACGTTAACACCATTGGATGCCGGCTCAGTGGTCTAGTGGCTAAGCGCTCGCAAACAAGACTGATAGGTCCTGGGTTCGAATCTCCCGTAGCGAGATAGTGGATGCACACTGATGAGGAGTCCCACAATAGGACGAAACAACCGTTCAGTGCCTTCAGGTTTTCCATAGTGATCTAGCTTCAATTGACTCATGATCTCAACTATTGAAATAATATTTAGTTGTTATCATCAGTTTTATTTTTCTTCGTTATATCTGTCAAATGGACAATTATATTTGTATTTTTAATTGGAAAATTATTTTATCTAGCTCACTTTAAATTATTACGTCATGTTTTTTGTGTTACTAAAAGTTTCCGAACACTTATGACATGATTTCTTTCTATTCTCCCAGAAAACTCTCATATTTATTACATCACTATAAAATACAATTAAACAGCTTAAATAAATGATAATTTCAAACAGAAAGTTTTCTTTATTCAACTATCGTTTTTCTTTCCTTTTTTATTTAAAAAAAATAATACAATAAGTTTTTTTTCTTATCATATTCTGTATGTTGACACCCAAATTATTTCATTTCTTTTTCTACTTTAATTATAATCCCTTGGAAACATTCAATAGATTATTTAATTGAAATAATCCAGTCAAAAATTATATTTATGAAACCTAAAACATCTCATATGATCTTAGAGTATTTCACTTATGATTTGTGTTTATATATAAATATACAACCGAGATAACAATGGAAGTTTTAATTACTATTGTTATTATTATTATTATTATTATTATTCATATCTAATTACATAATACTAATGTAATACCATCAACATGAGATAATCTCATTGTTTTAGGTATATACAAAATCTACAGTAAGGAATGATTAGTTTAATCCTAACCTAGGTGTATCTATTATTTTGTTTAAGTATAATCTATCTATGAAGATGTATTGTTTTTCTTTTTACAAGTTTTATTACTTGTATAACTCAAACAAAATGATTGTTTTCTTTTTTGTTTGTTTTTTTTTCTTTTATTTATTTAGATGTAAAAATAACTCATTACTGATTAAATAAATCAGTATAAATACGATGTATATTCTATCTTTGTTTGAAATTGAAAACAATAACAATCTAATTAATTGTTTAATAATATTCATCAGTATACAATATTTGTATTATCAGTAGTAAAATCTTTTTTTCGAGAAAAGAAAGTATCTACTCACATCTAACTACTTATTTATATATATATATATATATATATATACATACAATAATAATGGAACTGGAAATAAGAAAACCAGTTAAAAAGTAAGTATTTGTATTGAATTGATAAATGAATAAATGAATATGTATATTATAGTTGATCATATAATAATTGTTTATTTCTATGATTTTGTTTAGCATAGTTTATTTACTGATGATGAATTAGTGAAACTTTATCAGTTGAAATGGCTGGAACATGTGTTATGTATGCCTAACCATTGACTGTTCTGATGTGTGATGTTTTATGGTGTAGAAGTAGGTTGGAAAAAAGTTAGGAGGCGGTTAGACCAAAACATGGCACAAATTCATGAAGTCACTAATAAATGAACTAAGCCATGTTAGTAGATGTAAACTATCTGATTGGGATCTGCGAGACAATAGTAACTGATGGTTAGAGACTTTGAATGACATTACTCAAAATCGTTTGCAATGGCGCAGATGCATCCACTCTTTGTGTTCTCTGAAATTCTAATCTTTTGAATTCCTCATGTCCACTGTTTTTCACTTTCCAAATTTATTTCACTGGATTATACTCCTTGAATAACATCTTCAAAGCCTAATGTTTCCGATTACTGTTTATACTTTTACTACCTCTACCACTATAGGATTTGAATTAACAATTGTATCTGTGTGCTAATGTGGTATGGCAACTCGAACAGATGTACGTATGTACAAAGTCCTACGTTGTTGTTGTTAACTGACTGACTGACTGACTGTTTGATTATCTTATGCTTCTTCATGTTTCTGATTTATGCTTGTTGTACCTGGTTAAATAAATTGTTAGTTTATATGTTGATTATATTCAGTGCTCGTTTAATTATTTTGAATAATAATCGATTATGGTTAGAAGTATTTACACGCGTTCTATAAAAAGCAATTTTATTCACAATGTTCTTGATTTTGTAGTTTTACATTATTTGATAGAAATAATAATGAGTACTTTATGATAACTATTCTTCACTTACATATTTATAGTGAAGATAGAATACGAGTGATTGCATAATAAAATCGTTGGATAATTTTTATATTACAAATGTATAGATGATATGGTCGTTTTGTGTAACAAGTACACTTACTAAGACTTATATTTTGAATTGTTCATTCATACTGACTAGGAAATTTAATTTGTTTATGAAATTTCATTGAAAAATCTCCTTTTATTTCTATATTATAGGTTTTTTTTTATAGGCAATAATTGTTTATAAGAAGAGATAGATGGTAGTTAGTCGTGAAATCCGAGAAGCGCATTTCATCCTATTTACGACTCGTCAGCTAAATATGCCTACATCCCGAAGTTCATGTTCACTTCAAAACTCTAGATGCGTACTGGATTTCACTACTAGCTACCATTCATTTTCTACTTATAATGCTTGTGACTTAACGTAATCTCGAGGCAATCCTTTCAAGATACACATATGTCAATAAGAGACTGATTAATTCCAGTCTTAAACATCAATGACAAGATTCAAACAATCAATTATTATGGAATTATTTAATTGATTTCATAATAGACCTGAAAATTATACAATAAATATTGTAACATATTTATTAACCTCATACTTCATAGTTTATAAAAATAACTATAAGTGAAAATCATCCGATTTAGATTTTCATCTTAATTAGTTAATTATTAACTTATATGTAGGCTACTCATTAATTTAATATTAATAATACTACATTGATGTACGTACATAAGAAGTTCTACGTTGTTACTGACTAACTGAATGACACTGACATTCATCAAGTATTTAGTGTGTATACTGTGAATTCATGATTATTTATTATTCTGGAATCTAAACGGGAATATCTAGTATAAAACAGATAAATTTAAATGAAATAATACAATATATGACTATAGATATAAATATTCTAACTATATTCTATGTAAAACGTAATAATCAAGTTAGATAAACAACTACTACACACTATTTCAATATGAAACATATTTATGATAAGAAGGGAACTTTGAGACATTCTGAAGCATGAATTCTTAAATATTTAAATTATCTATATATTATTAATATTATCATCATCATCATCATCGAGGAATAGGTTGGTTGATTCATTGTGTAAAACTTATCGTTTATTAAGTAGAATGAAAAATAGTATCATTATTCTTGAATTATGAAATTCTTAACACTTGTATTTCTTAAAATTACCATATCTATTTTAAGGCTAATCCACTACTCAATAGTAGTAGTAGTAGTAGTGATAGCACCAGGTATCAGACAGAAAATAAATAGATCACTGATAAACACATGAAAATGTGTGCAATTATTTGGTTGTATTATTTATTTTTTACTTTTTAACAATGAATAGATTGACCTTTTTCATGAAATATTTTTGAAAAATATTTATTTATCAATATATGCTCACTAATGAGTGGCTTTATGAGGTATATTCTGGAGTTGTATTGAGAAGTAGTGACTAGTGGAGTTCAACAGGGTCTGCTGTGAGATAGTAAATGACTGAAGACAATGGTGGATGTGTTGCTCAATTTTGTGGACTAGTTGAAGTTGGACATTAAAACCGTTGGATGCCAGACGGCTCAGTGGTCTAATGGTTAAGCGCTCGCGCGCGCGAGACTGATAGATCCTGGGTTCGAATCCCACAGGACGGGATCATGGATGCGCATTGTTGAGGAGTCCAACAATAGGATGAAACGGCCACCCAGTGCATCCCGGCTTTCCATGGTGGTTTAGCTTCAAATGACTCATGATTTCCACTATTGAAATTACTATAACATCCATAAAAACCCCTTCTGAAATATTTATTTATTTACCTAACTAATTTTACCGGTTATGATGATTGTTTTCTCTTTGTTGTTGTCTCATATCAATTTCCTAATTCATAGGTTTACACGATTTTCACTATTACAATGTGTGTTAAACTAACACACTTAGTGATTATCATAGTATTCAGAATTTTTAAATGACAATATATGTAGTTATATGAAATAAAACTTCACTAGATCAATAATTTATTTTACATAATTGAACACAACATTCAATATAGTGTTGTAATTATGTGAAATTACTATATGGAATAAACTAATAATGATTGATAGTAATAACTATATCTGTGGTCTACTAAATAATTCACGGTGAGGTTATAATTTATGAACGACCTTTGAGCGATGTTAAAGTCATCTTGAGAATGTCCGCCTACTAACTAGAACTAAATGAGAGTTATAAAGCAGTGTTGAAGGTTAGGGTTAGGAATCAAATTTAGGGTTTTCATTACGAACCGACATAATCCAAAATGCTAAAACGTTATTTCGACAAATAGATGAATCAATTTCGCGACAAAATCCAAGACCTGTTATCTTATATCTGATTGGTTCGTTCGTAGGTTATACTATCGCCTTATTCTCTCATGTAGACTTCAAAGGAAGTTAAATTTATCTGAACCGAATATCCGTTTTAATTTATTTAAGATTCGATAACCGTAATCAGTCATTTTATGAGTCTCAATAACCAACACATCAGCTTTATAAATAAAGATGACACAAAGTTCGTTTAATGACATTTAAAAAAGTCATACAATATTGAAAGTATTGGAACCTATCTCCATTTCTTGTAATGTAATATTTATCTCATTGTGGAATTCAAGATTTTAACTAATACTGTATACTAAATGTAGATTAAGAATATGAAGTAGATATATTTTAGGAGATAATAACCATTAATATCAAAATATGTCAACAAATATTTGTTCGATAGTATGGGGTTGTGGAGATTGTTGAGTTTCATTAAAATCGTGAGTTAATTGGTGTCAGACAAGCATTGTAAACATGGAAGCACTAAAGGGCTGTTTCACCCTACGTTTTGGATCACTGAAAAGTGCTCACTCACAACTATGCATGCAAGAATCTAACCCAGGAGATTCGGTCTCGCACAAATGCTTAGTCTGTAGACCACTGAGTCGGGGTACAATGATGTTAATGTCTAACTTGTAAGGCAGTTACCCATCGGAGATAATGAAAAATAGTCGGACAATATCGTGGATTGATTAGTGTTAGACACTCGTAAGCTGTCGAAAGTCCTGTATTCGATGCCTGCGTGCTGGGTTATTAATCAGCACTACAGAGGAGTCCTACACTAGGACGAAACGACCGACTAATGCTTCCAGGTTTTCAATGGTGGTCTGATATTAATCAGTTCGTGATTTAAAAGAAATACTTCTCATAATTTAGTAAAGACAGTGGAAAATATTTAAAATGCAGGGAAATCATGATACATACTGGATTGAGGTAAACGATTATTGAAAAGCAGTAAATGTTAGACATTTAATTCTTCCTAGTGTGGAATTAATGAAATCCATCTAGAGAGTTCATCATCAAGAGTAAGATTAAGTAATACTAATGTTAATATACAATGATTTTGTGATATTGTATACTGAATGATATTGAAATTGCAAAAAGTTGAATTGCGAGTAATTAGTTTAAATAAAATAAATTCACTACGGAACCTAAAAGTTCGGAATACTGTGTATGGAACTAGCATGTAGTCTCACTGTCAGCTAATGACAAACTTGAGCAAATAACTATTGAAATTACTAAAATCTCCACAAAACCCATTCTAATAATAATCATCTAATCACTAGTGACTGACTTCAAGAGGTATTTCCTGGAGTTCTATTGAGAAACCGTGACCAGTGGAGTTCAAACAGGCCTGTTGTGAGATGTCAGCTCACCGAAGACAATCATGTACGGTGGCGCAGTTTCGTAGATTGGTTGAAGTTAAATATTAACCTCGTCGAATGCCGTCTCAGTGGTCTAATCGTTAGGCGCTCACGCGTGAGACTGATAGGTCCTGGGTTCGAATCTTGCGGGGGGTGAACGAGATCGTGGTTGAGCATTGTTGAGGAGTCCTATACTAGGAAGAAACAACCGTCTAATGCTTCCAGGTTTTCCATGGTGGTCTAGCTTTAATTGACTCATGATTTCAACTATTGAAATTATTACAATTTCCACAAAACCCCTTCTAGTTATTTACTTAATCAGTCAATAATATAAACTATTTTAAAAGATTCACTTAGTTTCTATCATGATTCGATTAAATAATAAGAATTTTTTAAAAAGAAATACCGAACAGCTCATTTATCAATGCTCAGATTATCTTTTTTTGTAGGTTGTTTTTATTTGATTGATATAAATCTGTCAAAATGAACTAACAAAGAAAAAAACATATTTTAAGTGTAATTATACTCGAAAATAGTAAATCCCAGTATGTATGTATGTATGTATGTATAATCCATTTTGTTTAAATGAATACATATAAGGTAGTTTATTTTTATTTTATTCAACTGGCTACTACTACTATTACTATTACTAATAATATTACTACTACCACTAATATTACTACTATTGCTATTACTATTACTACTACTACTACTATTACTACTATTACAAGTACTACTACTACCACTACTACTACAAGTACTACTACACAAAATCTGAATATTTGAGTTGATTCATCAATTATATTTTAAATTAAAGGCAATCAGAATTACCTTTCAGTTGCTATGTGTGTTTTTTTCAACAACAACAACAATAACAACACGAGCAACAACAAATGTACATTCAACTAATTTGCATACATTGATTTGTAATTCAAAGTTAACTATTAAAAATATGTAGGTTGTATATATCTTTGTAAAAAACGATTTAAATATTAAATTAATAACGGTATTATTTATATGTGTTTTAAGTTGAATTTATTATATCACTGATATTGGTCAGTTATGTAATTCTACTATTTGTTATTATAAAAATTAAAATTCTATAAGATGTTACTCGGTATATTGTTAATTTTTACTTCTAGTATAGTTTCATTTAGATATGGGTAGTGATTTCAATTAAAAGTTAAAAACAATATCTTTTTAATAGTGTTCAATCATTATTTGAACACAGATACCTCTTAAAGTACTTAGATCATTACATGATCAAGTAGTCACTAGACAGTAATTTACATTGTCAATGGAAATTTATTTACAATATGAGATTATAACCAATTCATGTAAACAATGGATACATAATTGTTTCTTTTTAATAACACTTTAATAAATACATTTCGAACTTAACAATTAATAAACTACCGAGTATTATTGTGATGATCATCTATTTACATTTGATTTTAAGAATTTTATGGGGAATTAGTTGATGCTATATGATGAATAGATATAAATCAAGAAAGTAAGGTTGTCGTTTGTAAAGCATCAAATTATTGGTTAATGTATTCGATGTTTACTGACTAAGTCGCAAGATAAAACCCTGTTTCCCCTTACTTTTGTTTGGTCAAACTGATAATGTCAATAGCCTTCATGATAGAGTGTGACTAGAAGTCGAGTCTACCAAAAACTGTTCTTTCTGTTTAAAACAATCACCATAAAGAGTGAATACTTTGTATTCTACTTAATCTTTGAAAAGTTACATAGTTGTCAACCAGTTTTTGGCAGTTTATGTATCCCCTTTGATCATATAAAAAATGATTTTATAGTTGAATTTATGAGTCAATTGAAATTAGACCATCATGGAAAACTTGAAAATACTAGACGGCCGTTTCATTGTAATATAGGAGTCCTTTAGCTTCAATTGATTCATAAAATTATTAAAATCTTCACAAAACCCATTTTGATAATAGAAATAATGGTTAATTTTTGTTGAATCCTCGGTAAGATAATGCTTTCAGTTAACTATATTACGAATATGATTGAAATATTTCTATAGTAACAATAATTGTGATAATTTAAAATCGATAATTTACCATTTAAATTAATAAAATAAGTGAAAATTTCCCCTCATTATCTTTAACTATAGAATAATAATTAATATTTCACTGATATTTAACATAAATACATTTTATATGCTTGAAATAACCACAATTAGAGATTATTAAAGATAATTATATAATACATATACATAAACATAACATAAACAATGGGGGGGGGATTATGCAGGTTTATAAAAAAAAGACAAATAACATTTGGTAGAGAAGATTCATAACTCAGGTGGATGATTTTGATGGAGTTTTGTTCTCTGGGCTGAATGGTTCGATCATGGAGCTTTCATCGTTTTTCTAAAAGACATCATCAACACAAATAACTGTTTATATTTAGTGATGTGTTGAAAATTGTATCCGTTTACGTTGACACACTTCTTAATAGATGGAAACATTTATCAATATTTTGAGTAAGAGAGAAATAAGTAAAGAGAGAGAGAGGGGGGGAGAGAGAAAGAAGTGATAAAATAAATATCAGAAAAAAGTTACTAAAATTAACTGATTAATTAGACTAAAAATACATTTCTACTATTAGAAGATATTTATTATTTATAAGAAGATCATAAGTATGAATAGTTATAAATAAAAAAAGATCTGTTTAAAACAAGATCAATTGACTGGGATGTTATTAATATTTAGCTAATTAGCAAAACACTTACATAATAATATCGATGTTTATTTTTTCTTTTTGCTGTTGACTAACAACAATAAACTTGGTCAATCAGGGTTACTTACTTACTTACTTACTTACTTATGCCTGTTACACCCGATCGAGCATAGGCTTCCGATCAGCATTCGCCAACCCACCTTAACCTGGACCTTCCTTTCTAGTTCTTATCCAATTGTTAGTCATTCTTCTCATGTCTGTCTCTATTTCTCGGCGAAATGCGTTCTTTGGTCTTCCTCTTATCCTTTGGCTTTGAGGATTCTATGTGAGGGCTTGCCTTGTGAAGGAGTTAGGTGCTTTCCTTAATGTGTGTCCTATCTATTTCCAGCGCTTCTTCATGATGTTCATCTAAATCATCTCGGCAGATAAATGATAATTAATTTATTGATCTACTTACCATTTTTAAGAGAAACCATAAGCCAAATTTCAGCCTTGATGGTTTTTTCAAAAGAATATAGTGCTCCAAAAACTGTTATGATGAAAAAGTTGCAATTTAAGGATTCCCTATGATTTTATAAATGTATTCTGACAGCCATGAGGTAGCATAGATTTAAATCAACTCATATTTTGGTAGGTTAGCGTAAAATGTTTTTATCCATAAACTATCAGTAACATAGTCGAACAATAGGTAACGTTTATATGGAGGTTGATGGTTTTAGAACTGTCGAATCGGTAGCAATAGATTGTCTCAAGATTCATTGAATAACATTAACCAGACATAAAACATAAGAAAAGTTGCGTTCTTTTTAATTTACTGTGATTACAATAAAAGAAAATTTAATGTTACACTCCATCTTTAAATAACTATAGTCCCGATAAACCAAGGTGATCTTGAATTTTACCTCTGTAAAAGTTTGGATATTTCTCTCTGTTAAGTAAGATACGCTTTAAGTCAGATCCCTTTAAGCATTGAATTTTGTGTTTTGATTAGCTCTCACCCAATCCCTCTCTTATGAAAGGGTTAGCTTGAATACTATAGGATCTAGTATAAATATGTATCTCCCTAATTGGGAATATATATAGCGAAAATGAATTTATTAATGAATTAAAGCGTATGAGATAACATGGAAACTATGGATTTAAGGAAGATAGGAAGTGTAGAGATAGGCCCCACTGTAACATATTTTAAGTCTTGCTAGAACTTGTATTTTGTTTTTTTATACAAGCTAAGTGATAAATGTAAATAAATGTAACAAAAGGTAAACATTTCGCTAATTTAATAACAGTTTTTTGTCACAGAATTAATATACCTCTTTTCTAGTTCTTCTTCTCGTCGTTTCCTTTAAATTCCATATACATTTAGCAGTTCTAGAGTAGTTTTTCAACACTCAATGTATTTCATCCTAGACTGCTAGCTAAAGAACCACCGAACGCCTGTTCTGAAGGTAATATAGTAATTATGAGGTTTGGACTTATGCAAATATATAGGTTAAGTAGTTTCCAATTAAGAAGACACAAATCTGTTCCTCGATTATCCATGGCTCGATAATAAACGCCAGCTCATGACTAAAACAATTTTAATATCATTTCTTTGCTTATTCTTTACCCATACACATACTTCTGTTCAGTATGAATACATTTGTCTCTTTTGAGAAGTAATAACAAAGTGAATCAATATATTATGTTGTTGGAGTTTTGTCTACCATATCGATAAACTTCTAGAACTATTGTCTTGATCATATGAAACTACTTGAAAGAACACTTGTTAGTAGATATCTACTTTCCTAATTACCGATAAACAGATTATTAAACTCATGATTCGAATTTATTATTTTTCATTTCATGTGATCAAGTTATTACTAAAATTCTTTCTTATCACTATCTAAGTTTAATAACGTGGTTTGTAACAAGCATTAAGTATATGTTGGATGATCATTCTAAACTATTGTAAATTCATTAAATTTCATCTTAATATTTTATTTTATTGGAACGAATGAGTCCACTCTAAGAACTTCAGCATTGTTTTTATCATTCGGTGAAAACTGTAAGGTTCATTTCTGTAAGCAATCCACCACTTCTGTATGTTAGTGATAACGACGAGGTGGAATATTCGTCAAAATAGTGAAACAAAGGATAAATATAAGGACAATGTTTTTTTTACTAAATGCCAAGGACTGAGAGTGTAAGTGAAAACCAAGATAAGGTTGACAACAGGTTCATCCCAGCACGTTATTCCTCCAGCTGTTTACACTTGTAGACTCTTCAAAAGTTAAGCCCAATGCCGATCTGCTAGCATTTGACATTTAAACTGATGGTTTAAAATTGAATTAGTACACATTTCTAACAGACGAGTCCCGAATAAAGTGAAAGGCTCGTCTTGGATTTAACCAAGATATGAAATTATTCACTACTCAGCGATCAATCAATCATAGACATCAGTATGTATAGTACGTGGCCAACATGCACCACCATTAATTAGTTAAAATAAGTCTAAAACTGGAAAGTCCATTTCTTTTAATAATACACATGAAATATATATAGATGGACTAGCAAACCAGACTGATGATATTCAATAATGATAACACTAATATCGAATTGTGTTGTATGCTACTTATATCAACAGTTACAAGTAGTGTGTAACATCGACCAGAAGTGTAATGCCTCTCAAAATAAGTTTCAGAACATTGAACTGTTTACAGTTGATTGATCACTGGGTGATAATCAGTATCATGTATGTCGCATCCTTTTCAATGCTGATCAAATCCTACTGACCAAGTTACAATGTGGACACAAGTCCAGATAACTCAATCTTGGACCGTAGAAAATAGAAAGGAATTAGGGGTTGAAAAAAATTCATGAATGATGTAAAGAATATACAAACAAACTATTTCATATATGATTGTTACATTTTATTGAACAATTCTATCATTTTGTATTAAACTATAAATTAATTATCCTTATTTGAGTTCTCACTCAATACTCATTCATTGTTTCAATTTATTATCATTATTAGTGTTTTTCCTTCTCCCTTCTTCTTCTTCTTCTTCTTCTTCTCCACCTCCTTGTTCTTCTTCTTCCTCTTCATCATTATCCTCATCACTTATATCAATCATATTTAATTGATTTAATCAATCAATCAATAAAAATCTCAATTCAATTAAAATCAATCTTAATTCAGTACATCGTTTTATGTTTTCTATCCAAAACCAAAAAATGAAAGTCTGAAAAATTAGGTCAATAAAAGAATTCATTAATTAATTAATTGATTATTCACATGATAGTTTTCTAACTGAATTAATAATAAACTAAACTATTTAAGAAATTTTTTATTTTACATATTTTACTAGTAAAATTTTTTAAAAATAAAAAAAAGACAAAAAAAAAACAAAAAAACAAAGAAAAAACAGAAAACAAAAAAAAATTTTATTTTTCAATTTTGATATAAATTAGTGACCTTTTTAATGATTATCAATGAAGGTTATTTATTTATTTATTTGTGTTAATTACAAGTGAATAATGAATAATTGTGATGTTTTGTTTATTATTATTATTATTATTAAAATTAGTCTTCATTTCAATTTCAAATTTACTTTATTTTAATGAAATCAATCTTGTATATTAGTTCATATGATTAATGAATCAAAGTTGATTGACTGATTTTCTCTTTTCTGTTTTTTTTCTATTTTATTTCTTTTTCATATATAATATCGAGTTAATATAGTTGAATAGTTCATTTTAGTAAGAATAGTTGAATATGCAACTATTTTCTTATAGTTTGATTTATAATCCTTAATAAGAATCCAGTCCGTTACAACGTAGGATCATGCACATATATATTGCATCAGTCTAAGTTACCATACTTTACTCATTAGTAAAACAAAATCAACAACGAATTCATAGAATTAGTTAATTGAATGGTGGTAATATATAGAAGAAAGATTGCATATAAGGATATAATACAGAAATAAAGAACTAGATCGTGGAAAGAAAGATATGAAGCGATTTTAATCTCATAGTTTAAGGGAATATAGAGAGTGTATACACCTACACCATTGTGATCGACTCTGAACCATGTCACCCACAGTCTTCAACCAACGGTTACAATAATCACATGGACCCCAACAAACTAGTTTTCATCTACCAACATGGCTCAGACTAGAAGTTAGTGATTCCAGGGACTGATGCAACGTTTTGGTTTGGCCACCCTTAATCTTCTTTCAACCATCCCCAACACTAGTCAACATTGCACGTCGTGGTAATCAGTGTTCAGGCATATGTAACACGTGGCCCATCCATCTCAGTCGATGAAGATTCACAATTTCATCAACTGATTTACCATCATTCCCTAATACCCTACGTCTAACCTCACTATTATTTACCCGGTGATCTCAGTAGATGTGGGCAATATTTCTAAGACATTCGTGGTCAAATACTAGTAACTTACGAGTATCTTCTATTCTTAATGGCCATATTTCGTAGGCGTAAAGTAGAACGAAACGAACTACCGCGCAGTATACTCGTCCCTTAATTGATAGAAAGATATCTCGCCTTTGTCATAGATGACGTAAGTTGGCAAAGGCTAAACGAGCTTTTCAAATCCGTGCTGAGATTTCGTCAGACACCAACCCATTAGGGCTGATCAGACTTACAAGATAGGTGAAGTTATCAACGCGTTCGACTACTTCACTCCCTATCCTTATTTCAGGTGTTGATGCGGACCAGTCCTGAAGCAACAACTTGCATTTAGAGGGGGAGAAGCGCATCCCAAACCTCCTGGTATTGTCGCTTAGTGCTACCAAAAGACCCTGCATTTTATCAGTGTCTTTATCAAACAGGACTTTGTCATTTGCATATTCTAAGTCGATAAGTGAACCTCAGAGAATTCAGTCGACGAGAACGTTATTTCCATCAGTAGATCTATGATGAAGTTGAACAAAAATGGAGATAATTCATAAGAATGAATATTACTGATCAGTTGATTTTGAGAAAAAACTTCGCTAGATGTACCTACTTCTCATTAATGATTTTCACATCAAGACTCAAACTCATTACCTTACTTTTCAAGGTTACAACGCCTTATCCATTTGGCTTGACTTAATACTAATATCGAGGTAATCCATAAAGGACACATACATAGAAAAAGTGATTGATTAACTACAATCCTGGACAACAGTTCAGTAGATTTTTGTATTCCTATTACCACTACGATTGTGTATATTGTGTTAATTATTGTATAGATGGTAATAAATGAACAGTACATCAATAAATAATAAGAGAATTGTCAGAGATAAACCCTTAACCACTAAGCTGCAGACTCCATCTGTTTCAAACTAAACAGCTGGATTATTCCGATAGGCGTCATACAAGCAGATGTGACTAAAAACCGGGCATATAAATTTATACTTAGTTAATGGTACACACATAGCTTATGCAACAGGTCGATTTTTTATCCTAGCAATTGATGTCATTTGAATAAGCATTATAAACATAGAAGTATACATCAATATAAAATATTGTTTCACAAGTGTGATTAAAGATGAAAATATCAGCTACTAAAGTGTGTGTGAATGTGTGTAGTTCATTTAAGATATACTTTTCAAAATATTTAAAGCTTTGCACATGATAGATATAAGTCTTTACTATTATGTGTTGATCTAGGTCTGATGTTAGACAGTTACTCACAAGTAGTACTCGAAGATGCTTGATTAGTTTCGCAAACTGCTTGGAGTTGGATATGTCAACCATTGGATGCCGGTTTAGTGGTTTCTATGTTGAGGACTCCTCGCGGGACTTGAAGGTTCTGGGTTAGGTCGCTGGTGGAATTATGGACCACCATTGATTAAGGGTTTTTTGTAGCATGAAACAACTATCTAGTAATTCTAGGTTTCCAGTGGTTGAATAACCAGTATCAGTTAGTGGTGTAAACTGTGAGATGTATCATTATTATTACTCATTTTCAATAACAGTTAAGTCTTCAATCGATCTTTTATTTTCTTTTAAAATAATCTCTCAGTATATAACTTGTTACTTTGATTGTATACGGTTCTACAGAATCTTTTTATTTTCTCTCGTTCATCCCACAAACAAATACTTTATTTTTAGACTGAAGTTATAATTAGTTTTATTTTTCGAGAACTTTACTTTTTACACCATTTATCTTAATTTTACGGTATTAATGTAGTGGATTACAAGTTTATCATGTTAAATATCTTGACTTATAGTATCTCTAGCTTTGATCATATCAAAAAAATGGCGTGATTTGTTGTAACTCAAACAACATGATACAAACTAACAGATATCTACAAGTAGACATTAATATTGTGTTTTACATAATAGAACCATGAAGATGGTTGAATCAAAATATCCATCTAACAATTCCTTATATATTCCTAATGATCGCATAGTTAATACCATCCAGTTATGAAGAATTAGTTTTTATATAACTAATGGACTTAAGAAAATTGAAATGTTACTATAGTATTACACACATGTCAACTAGTTTCTTGAAGTATATTTTAATGTCATATTATCTGTCGGTTAAGGTTATCCGAAAGATTCGAGTAAATAGTCCGTGTGGTTTATCAAGCACTTTAGGGTATTTTGGAGTTTATCCACTAACTGAATATTGTATATTTATGTGTAATTTTCACTAAAAATATCATTTATCTAAAATTAACGGAATTTGTCTAATACGACCGGATTAGTGCAGGGTGAACTAAAATACTTGATGTAAACCACAACTATAATATAAGGTAAGATTTGAAATAAAATCATGAAATTTGTGCACTAATATGGATCATTTGCCAAATGAATGGAAAAAGAGTCGAAAGTGCTAGATATACCATGTTTATGGAACGTAGAAGGCGTTAATAATAACTTCAGCCTACCTGTCAAGTCATAGAACTTAAATTTATGCTCATATTTTGTTCTGCTAGTATATATTGTTGATAGGACCGAACAAATTGATACGATAATTACTAACGGTTGGAAATAATTGGGACTAATGGATACAGGATAATGATTGCTTCCTTCAATATCATATGTTTCAGTCAGTCATATGTATACAAGGCTAAATAATTATTATTATGTTTATATTTAATGGGAGTAAAATTTACAATAGCTGTTCGGTAAAAGGAAGAATTGTTCAATTGAACCATTCAGATCACAAAATGACGTGAATTAAAATATAACAAACAGAAACTTTAGTCTTAAAATTTACCAAACTAAAATTTTTTTCTTGTCTTATCAATTCCTAATGATCATGAAAATAGTTTTCAAAGCTTAGAGAATTAGAATGGTGATCTTTCGATTGGGTTGATAATAATTTATGACTTATTGTCACTTACTTACTTACTCCTGTTACTCCCAATGGAGCATAGGCTGCCGACCAGCATTCTCCAACACACTCTGTCACCGGCCTACCTTTCTAGTTTTATCCAATTCTTGTTCATTCTTCTCATGTCTGTCTCTATTTCTCTGCGTAATGTGTTCTTTGATCTTCCTCTTCTCCTTTGGCCTTGAGCATTCCATGTGAGGGTTCACCTTGTGACGCAGTTGGGTGTTTTCCTCAATGTGTGTCCTATCCACTTCCAGCACTTCTTCCTGATTTCTTCCTTCTCTGGGATCTGGTTTGTTCTCTCTCATAGTACGTTGTTGCTGATAGTGTCTGGTCAACGGATCCGAAGTATTTTGTGTAGACAGGTGTTGATAAACACTTGTATCTTCTGGATGATGGCTTTCGTATTTGTTGAAGTTTCCCCCCCATACAGTAGAACTATTTTGGCATTTGTATTGAAAATTCTGATTTTGATGTTGGTTGCCAATTGTTTTGAGTTTCAGATGTTCTTCAGTTGGAAATATGCTGCTCTTGCTTTGTGCTTAATGTCACGTTTCATCAGAATTATTGTTCGGTGACTAAATTATTTTGTGTATATTTACATTGAGTACAATGGTGAATAAAACAAACTGAATAAATGATCATATTGATAAAAATCTACAAAAAAAATATCGATGAATAAAGGTCAAAGATAGAAACTAACATCAAATAATAATAGTAAATGATGGTTTGATATTTCCGAAAATTGAATGATGAAGGTTATTGTAAATGAGAATGAAATTGAATTAAAGATAATTAGATGATAGTAATAATAATAATAATAATAATAATAATAATAATGATAATAATAATAATAGTAATAATAAAATGAATGGAATTTGTGAATTCTAGTTGAGAAAGTAATCAATTGACAAGAATAAGAACTAATAAACATGAATGAAGTATGAAATGAAGATATAATAGTATAGCAAGATAAATAGGTCAATGATAATGAAAGTAGTTTTGTAATATACATTCGGGTCAGCTGACAATTTTATATTACGAATCAGTTATAAGGGTATACCTATTGGTTACTACATTTTGATTAAATAAATAACACTTAACTAACAATCGAATGCTACTTATATATATATCTGGATAGTTCTATAAATCTGTATTTTCCTTTGTTTGTAAGTACTGTTCAGTGTAATAGGAAACAAAAATTGTTATGTATCTAGCTTTACAAGAATACGTTAGTTGAATTAGGACAAATTTTCTTATTTGTAGAATTGAAGAACAAAGTAATTTAACGTGTACAACCATTTATGATAGTCATTTGAAATTTAATGGATACTAGACTTTAAATATTGTTTGACTATAATGTTAATTGATCGAGGTTAGAAAGGATGACAAATGAATTCTAACACATTGGATCAATGACTTCAAAGTTATCACGATATCTGAAGGTCTTTGATCACATCCGAATATAGAGTCAAACGTACTTACTACTTGGTATTTTAAACTGTATCAAAATAGGTACTTTTTATTCTGTAATTACTCTTATTACTCGATGCAGGGTCTTCTGTCATATTGCTTGTCTTGACCTGTATTTCTTCGCATGTAAGAGATAGAAGGGCCTGGTCATCTGTGAAGTCTAAATCATCTAGTTGCATCCAACCTGTCCATTTTATTTCATGCTCCCTTGTCAGATATTGAGGTCTTCATAATCCAGTCGGCCACCAGAGGAAAGATAAAGTGAGGAGAGTAGGCAGCCCTGTTTGACTCTGGTCGTCACTTGAAATGCATCTATCAGCTGTCCTCCATGCACAACTTTGCACTGTAATCCGTCGTATGAGTTCCGGATATTTCTGATAATCTTCTCAGGTATATCATAGTGTCAAAGAAGAATTCACAAGGTTCTCCTATTCATGCTGTCAAATGCCTTCTCATAATCAAGGAAGTTGATGTATAGTGACGAGTTCCATTCAACTGATTGTTCAATGATCATCTGTGCACGACCAATGCTTACGGAATACAGTTTCTCGATCTCGACGTTGGGCGTTCACTATGCCTTTCATCTAGTTCAGTTACACTCTGTTGAAAACGTCTGCTGGTACCGATATAAGTGTGATGCCTCTGTAGTTCTCACATTTGCTCAGATCTACTTTCTTTGGTATCTTGATGAGTTATTCTTTTTTCCAGTCTGTCAGTGACACTTGTCCTTCTTCCCAAATCTTCTTAAATAATGTTTGAAGCATGTTTGCAGTTACTTCTTTGTCTGACTTTAGTACTTCAGCTGGTATATTTTCAGGTCCTTCTGCTTTCCAATTCTTGGATTATCTAACGGCAAGGCTGACGTTTCAAGCATTGTTGGAGTGACATTTTTAGGAAGGCCTGTAGATGCTTCTTCGGTATCAGGTGGATTCAGTGGAGCCGGTCTATTCAGGAGATTTCCAAAATGCTCCACTCATCTGTTCCTCTATTTATGAATCTTACTAGGAGGTGCTATAATTCTTCTGAAAGAAGATCCTTTAACTCCCAGAACAGGGGTTAAATAGTTTGATTTGTTTATTCTGGTTAGCGTTTTTTTATTTATTTTTCTACTCATTGAGATATTACAAATATATCATTTTTATGAATAATCTTTGGAAAATTGTTATTCAATGTATTGATATTTCAACGTACTGGAGATTCATTATTTAAAACAATGACTTAAGAAACTATATAGTGACATGAGGAATCTCTTGTTTTACAGTCATTTTGAAATATATTCTAAATTTAACAACCTTATAGGTTGGTCCTATTGAATAGTTAAACGACCTAAACCTTAATATTTCATATGGTGACATGTTAATCATAGTGATTAGACATAGAGGTTAAGTAAGTTCTGCCGTCTCTGACATTGATTACTTGTTGCGTTTTTCGTGGTATCTGGACAACTTTATAACGATCTGATGCAAAAACAATTTTATATACCAAATGACAGTCTACTCGTAAGTAACATAAAAATATAAACTGAAATATTTTCTATGGTATCAGAATACTTTTACTACTAGATAGATAAATGTATTGTGACCAGTATGCTTCTGTTATAAAATGTAAAATAGACCAGTGGAATCATAACTTAGGCTGAATGTTTAAAAAAAACAGTGTAGCAGCTGGTTCATTGATGCTGAGTTCTTTGTAAAACTGGTTTGTGGAAGAACAAGTCTCGTGCGTTGTTATCATTCTAAATCTCATACTTTAACGTAATAAATGAAAGTTTACCAAACATGTCAGTGAGATAAAATCAAACATGTTCAACTGGGAACTCATTTTCAGTCATATTTATATTTATATATATAAGATCACAATATTGATGTATAGTGCCTTCGATTGAATGGTACTTAGTTAATTCTAGTTGAAATAATATAACACTACGCTTTTTTCTCTATTCGTTGGAAGTGCCAAGTTCAATAACTTAATGAATACAGAGTTCTAATTTTATGCTATAAAATAAGTTTAGGTTTATCTAATTATATCTGTCTATATTCCTTTAAATGAAACTGTTTTCATCCTGTATTATTACTTTTTTGTGTGTATGATATTACAATCTATAGTCATGTTTATATTTAGTCTGTGTTTGTTACTGTGTGGTTAATTAATCAATAAAAAAAGAATTCATTATTCAGTTTTCGAAAAAAAATTTTACACATGACATAAGATATGGTTAGTTAAATTTTATCTAATTAATTTGTAGTAGTTTAGCATTGTTAATCAATCACCTGTAATAACTGTTATTATATAAAGTTCCAATGGTGTTTAGAATCAGAAAACATTATGAAGTGGTTACTATGGTTTATTAATGGATAGCACAGATCATAAGGCTATAACATTATCTAGGTGAGATATCCGTTTGTCAATTAAGGGACGAGTATATTGCGCAATAGTTTGTTTCGTTCTACTTTACGCCTACGAAATATGGCCATTAAGAATAGAAGATACTCGTAAGTTACTAGTATTTGACCACGAATGTCTTAGAAATATTGCCCACATCTACTGGGATCACCGGGTAAATAATAGTGAGGTTAGACGTAGGATATTAGAAAATGATGGTAAATCAGTTGATGAAATTGTGAATCTTCATCGACTGAGATGGATGGGTCACGTGTTACATATGCCTGAACACTGATTACCACGACGTGCAATGCTGACTAGTGTTGGGGATGGTTGAAAGAAGGTTAGGGGTGGCCAATCCAAAACGTTGCATCAGTCCCTTGATTCACTAACTTCTAGTCCTAGCCATGTTGGTAGATGCACATTACTTTGTTGGAATCAGTGTGACTGTCGTAACCGATGGTTGAAGACTGTGGGTGACATGGTTCAGAGTCGATCACAATGGCGTAGGTGTATACACTCTTTGTCTTCCCTTAAACTATGAGATTAAAATCGCTTCATATCTTTCTTTCCACGATCTAATTCTTTATTTCTGTATTATATCCTTATATGCAATCTTTCTTCTATATATTACCACCATTGAATTAACTAATTCTATGAATTCGTTATTGATCTTGTTTTACTAATGAGTAAGGTATGGTAACTTAGACCGATGCAATATATATGTGCATGATCCTACGTTGTAGCTGACTGACTGTCTTGTAGCAAAGATGTGGATATATGTGTACAAACGAATACAGAGGCGAATTTACAGTCAAATCGTATAAAGGCAGCAACAATATAAAGGCTAATAGTAGGGTTCGAGTACGTATATACATGAAAAAGAGAATGATTGATCGAGCGATAATTAAGCAATATATATATATATATATATATATATATATATATATATATATATATATATATACGTAGGTTGTCATGTAATCAAGCGTATAGACAAGATAGTGATCATAATATTACAAAGAAATAGATCAGTTTTTACTGCTCGAATAACATTGTCTGTTAAGTGAACAAAATTTTATCATAATCGATTGTAGGGGAATTACTATAATTTCTTACTAATATGAATGTCATTTATCATAGTATTATTTGATATATTGCTTTTAGAAAGGAGGAACAAATTTTGAAGGAAGTATATAGATTCCAGTCAAAAGAATATCTGATAGTAATGAGGTGAACCATATTATTTATAACTAATAGTAAACAATAAGAATTTGAACAAAGAAGTTAAAGACTAGTTTAGAATAATTTTCATTTAATAATTTTACGTTTCTTCGTAAAGGTACATAAATCTTTCAGTAAAATAGCAGACACTATAAAGTAACTAATATAAATGAACCAATATTATCTCAATTATAAGAAGTTCTGATAAGCCTTCAGGCAGTTCTTGATTAACAGGAGACTAGAAGGTATACATCAATTTTGTTACCGAAAGTTTTCATTTACTTTGTATATACTGACTGAGGAAGCTATCATCATGTTACGAAATAGAGAACCTCAGTTATTTATAACTGAACTGTTATAGTCGATAATTAACGGGCAAAAACTCATTTGTAAACTTTTTTTTCCAAAATTACAGATAGACTATGATAAGTAGTCTAAGAACCTCTTCTACTTTACAAAGTCATCGACTTTAGGATACATTAGTTAATGTGTATTTTTTGAGTTCCTTCAGTTTATATGTACTTGGATAAGTAATTATTTTTTCTTTACCAATATAGGAATTCATTGTTAAATTTAATCTTAGTGACTTATCAACTTACATTGTTCAAATAAGTACATGGATAATGTTCACTAGATATGTAGATTGATGAATTCTAATGAAAATAGTTTATCATGACTAGTAGAATTAATTTACATATTTAACTATATGTTCATAGAAACATGATAAATAACAAATTCTTACTGACCAAATGACACTATCTGTTAAATAATTTAATAAAAGGGTTTTGTAGTGAACAGAACACCAGTGAGGACAATTGAATATATTTAAGAACAAATTACAGAGTATGTCAATAAAATCTGTGAATCATATATTAAATCGTTAATTTGCAAAATATCAATCCATCATATCAAACTGGACTATTCCTGTTGCAAACATCAATCAATTGTCTGACATTTCATTGTTCATGCGTTTTCCTACAAATTCCATTGTGTTTCCGCTCTTCCTTTCTTGATCTTCTGCTGCCAGACATTACGTTCTTAACTCGCGTAATATACTACTCATGTCTACATAAGTAGTACACACCATAGTTTAACAAAATTAAAGGTGTACAGATTTAAGTGTAGGTGGGGTGTTATACTGAAGTCAGATTGTTGAAATATACCACGTTTGTTACTTGAAAATTTATATGGTATTTCAATATTCAACCAACGTTATCAAGGGTAGTGAAACAAATACGTAACATTAGTCCATGAAATTAGTAACTGTTGGGCTCAACTATGTTGGTTGATATTCACGTGATAACTGTTATTAGTGGATGCAGACTTGGATGAGATGGATTAAAATAGTGTTGATGGATTCATTCTTTATATTCTTTTCGATCGAGAATTTCATTTATCAAAATTTGTCAAATTTCTGTTCTATTCATTATGAATGAAAACTTTCCAAACATTTTGTTGAGCATGATACCAAACAAGCACTAATAGCCATCAATTCTGGTTCAAATCTTTTCTATGCACTTTGTACACTCATATAACATGGTAACTAGGTCAGATTCAGATTTGTGATTGGTTTTTAATGTTGACTATAAGTGGTTGACGTTATCCTTGAATCAGTGAATTCTGATTGATTTTTGTTTTTGGATTTCAGCATGTGATACTGTTATTTCTAATCATTTTTTTTTGTTGATAAAGAAAAATAAAGCACATCATATGCCTGAAAATAAGTGATGTTTCGGTTGTATAATTAAATATTTGACTTTTCTAACTGTCATCTGTAGAGTTTTGGTTTCCCAATCCGATTTAATTTGTGAAAAGATACATTTTTGTAAGTTAAATTTCTAACTTAACATTGTTTTTCTCTTCAATCACTATACATATACTCTGTTTGTGTCAAAAATTGCATTAATGAATAAATGGTACAGATTTTGGGATATAGATGTTACCTGTAATCTTAAGTTAGATATCATTCTTAACTTTTACTTGACTAAAGATGTACTTCAATGATGGCGGAGATTTGTAACTCAGGTAGATGAGCTCAGAGAATAAAACTCCATCAAGATGTACTTCAATTTTTCTCTTTGATCTTAGAAAGTAAAGGTTTATTTAATTATACAAATTTTCCCAGAAATAAGACTTTTCTAACTGAGTAGAATCTTTCATTTTAGAAAATAATTGAGTAGTACATATATATATATATATATATATATATATATATATATATATCTTTTGAATAAGTGTAAAGAGACTGTAATGAATCATACATGCAGGTTGGTTGGAGATAATAAACAAAAATCATTGAATCTAAGTTTTAGAGTTATTTGATACTTAATAATCTGGCATGTTTATAAGTACTAGTGTATTAATATTCCATGTAGAATTTCAACCTATTTCCTCAAGCTTCAAAATTATGAAATTTATCACTGAAATATTCTGATTCACAGTTGACTTGCATTAGACTGTGATAAATAAACATTTTCTGTGAAGTTTTATGGATCATCATTTAACGGTTTCTAATTACTTACTTACTTACTTACTTACGCCTGTTACCCCCAATGGAGCATAGGCTGCCGACCAGCATTCTCCAACACACTCTGTCACGGGCCTACCTTTCTAGTTTTATCCAACTCTTGTTCATTCTTCTCATGTCTGTCTCTATTTCTCTGCGTAATGTGTTCTTTGATCTTCCTCTTCTCCTTTGGCCCTGAGGATACCAGATGACGGTTTGCCTTGTGACGCAGTTGAGTTCTTTCCTTAATGTGTGTCCTATCTACGTCCAGCACTTCTTCCTGATTTCTTCCTCCACAGAGATCTGGTTTGTTCTCTCCCACAGTAGGTTGTTTCTGACCAACGGATCCGAAGCATTTTGCGTAGACGGTTGTTGATAAACACTTGTTTCTTCTGGATGATGGCTTTTGTAGTTGTCGAAGTTTCCGCTGCACACAAGAGAACTGGTTTGACATTTGTGTTGAAAATTCTGACCTCGGTATTGGTTGACAATTGTTTTGAGTTCCAGATTTTCTTCAGTTGTAGATATGTTGCTCTTGCCTTGCTAATCCACGCCTTCACATCCGCATCAGATCAACCATGTTGATCAATGATGCTGCCCAGTTATGTAAAGGTTTTTACATCTTCCAAATCTTGGCGGTCAAGTGTGATTCGATTGTTGCATGCTGTGTTGTAACGGAGAATCTAATGTTTAAACTTAATTTTTGGGCAAGTCACTGGTAATGATATTACGAGCTGTTATGATTTGAAATTTCAAAGTAATATACCAACGAATTACTTATTTTTAATCGTATTCTTCAATAATTTTACTGCAAATCCTAATCATGTAGTTCATTGTCTAATTACTCGTAAACATCAAATGGTATATTTAAAAGTTTATGATTGCAGCAAATGAATATAGATGACTTATGTATATAAAGTAACAGGATGTGGTTCAGTTTTCTATAAAACAAACATATGATGTAAAACAAATATGAATTTTTGTGTGAGAATATTCATCTTTTCTTGAATTTCAGCTTAGATTATGATATGTAAAGTTTCTGAGCATTTTTACGTTCATTTAGTTGGTCAGTGCTGGATATTTTGACTAGACATTTCATTCTAATCATTCAAATGCATCAAAATGTATCCTGTAAACATGTGACCTTTGTACATCCCACCTTGTCGGTTGAAATAGGCGAATAATATGAAAGCTCGAACTTTTGAAATGATGGAGAAGATTTGTAGCTCAGGTGGATGATTTTGATGGAGTTTGGTTCTCTGAGCTGGATCGTTTGATCATGTAGCTTTCATTGTTCTTCTGAACGATATCGTTAGCACAAACTTAGGGTAGAAGTGAAGTGTTCGAATTTCTCCACATGTAGTTCACAGCTTGTCCTGTACACCTCGATATTAATTGGTTCTTGTTGACCTTAAACCTGCAATTGTTTACTTCTTTGTTATGGTTGTATCTTCCAATTAACTTTATCAAAAAATACCAGCGTCATGCGTCATCAGAAACAAAGTCAAGTACAGAAACCAACAAAACAACCAACCTACCTTAAATAAAAGGCATATCACCATAGATGGATAGTGGCTAGCAGTGAAATTTAGGACGCGCGTTTCGTCCCTATTCGGGACTCGTTAGCTGGATGGATTCACTGCTAGTCACTATTCATCTTTGCTTATAAAGCTTGCAACTTCAAGTAATATTGAGGCAGTCCACACAGGATGCACATATATCAACAATAGACTGATCGATTTCAGTCCTAAATAACAACACCAAGTGAATATTATCACCATAATTTTATTGAATGTTATAGAGAGGAAAAATACGTTAATTGATGAATAATTAATGATTAGTGTCAACAGCATCGATTTCAATTAACTTTTAAAGCTGAGTATTTTAATTTTCACTTTCAACGCTATAACTAGATGAAGATAGATATTAGGAAGTATGTGACCTTAGATTTTCGTGATAATTCGCTTATATTGTGAAAGCTTTATTACATATAGGCCAATCGAGATTCACCAGATCACAAGTGCACTTGACTTTCGAAGAAATGGCTTTTTTCCTAAAGATGAAACATAGAGCACTGATGGGTTTTATTTCCTATTATATATATATATATATATATATATATGATCATAGACAAACTTCCTTCTTCATTTTCCTTTTTTTCTTTTGACTTGTGTAATCGGCAGTGCGAGTGTTGCTATTGACTTTTAGACACTAAGCTTCACAACTGATTTCTTGTCGGTATTTACGGAAATGATGATTTGTTTATTTTACTTGAATGTAAATTACCCAGAGTTATAACTTCAGGTATTACCTTTGAATTATTTCAGCTATGCCCTATCATTCTACGGGAGAAACCTTTTGAAAATATAGTCACTAATTGTTTATTTTTTTATAGAATTCTTCTGTTTACTTTTAATTGCCATTAGATAGAAATACTATTACATTGTACATAAAGTATTATTGCGATATCCTAGTACATTTGGTCTAAATAGAAATATTTTTGCTTATAAGCAGTTTTCCTATACTTTAGAATGTATAAGCTTCTTGTATAATCATTTGTGGCAAAATAATAATAAGTTGATGAAATACAATGTTCCAATAAACACAGAGGGTGAGGCACTATGTTTGTGGGTGTAACGATATTAAGAAATATTGATAAAGTATACATGTTTTTTTTTATTTACTCCCATATTTTGGTCTATTTCTATTATTCTAGAGACCATACACCCATATAAAGAGAATTTTTATTTGTTAACAATATGATTTATAATAGTCCAAACTGGAGGATAAGTCCAAAATATAAAATTATAACGTATAAGTCAACAGAAAATAAGATTATTATATAAACGAGTAATAAAATGAAGAACAAAAAAATTAACATAGAATATAAGTAGATTAATATTTCTCACTAAACATCCTACTAAAAAACCGAACATAGAATATGTCTATTTAATTGCTCTCCAAGCAATCAGTCAACAGTGACATGTCTGAAGATGTATATGCTCACTGCGTATTAACTTGAATGTGACCAATGATCTTGAAAAGTGTACCTTAGTCTAAAGTATGAAAGACATTGTATGTATTAGTTTTTTTTTCTTTAAGATGATAAAAATCATTAAATTCTTTGTTACCATAGACAGTTGAATAGGATGTGATCTTATGATATTCTATCTAAAATAATTAAACTTTAAGGATACAATTTGTTAAGCACAATGTAAGTGGTCATATAAAAAATATATCGCATGTGGAGAAATTTGAACATTTCACTTCTATCTGAAGTTTGTTCTTATGATATCGTTCAGAAGAACGATGAAAGCTTCATAACCAAACCATTCAGTTCAGAGAATAAAACTCCATCAAAATCATCTACCTGAGTTACAAATCTTCTACACTATTTCAAGCATTATTATTCACGTTCAGTAATGAATTTGCAATTTAGATATTCATTTACTTGTCTTTTGATATTTTTACTAAAATTTCAAAATTTAACTCAGTTTCTAGTGGTTTCATTCAGTTGAAATGTAATAATTACTAATAACATCACAAAATGAAGCTTAATACTTAATATTATTATTATTGGCTTTATTCAATATTATATTTTTGGTACAATATAGAATTCTCAGTGCAAAGTATTCTTAATCGACCCTTGCGATAAATATTGGGTGGTTGCCAGATAAATGTTAATAGTTGACGAATTGATATCTGATTAATGTACATTTTTTTCGATGCATATTGCCAGCAACTAAAATGTTTCTGATTAGGCTCTTTTATAACTTATACAACAAAAAGTTGTATACTTTTCACAAACACACCTGAATAGGTTATACAACTAATAGACATAATGATGTGTTAAAACAAACCAGAAAACTGATAACTTGTTGAAATATCCAATTGGCAAGAACAGGTAGCCGTCGTATTCAAGCAGACCACATTTCATACATATATACTGGTTAATTTGAAGAATAGATTTGGTATATGTTTCATTCACTTATATCATTTTATTCAAACTATGCAAAACATCAAAATCATTACAATCTAATCTTATATTTTGGCTATTTTTAAACATTCACAAATTATCCTACCATTTCAATAAGTAGATATTGGGATTGAACTTAATTTTCCTAGTAATTAAAAGTTATAATTAAGTATAATACTATTTTTATAGTTTGTTTAAAATAAAATAAATTAAAATAATTTATTTTAAAAGGAAACTAAAAACAAAAAAAGAACAATTAACCTCTCCCTTTTTTTCCTAAACAATGACGAAGAACAATGAAAACTCAGTGATCAAACTATTAAGCTAAGAGAACAAAACTCCACCTCTCTCTCTCTCTTTCCATATATATATATATACCGGCAACTTTAAACGGTAATAATAAGAATACTAATTTTTAAAATGACCAATCAAAAGGATAATTTTGTAAAAACTTTATCAAATCACAATTGGGAAACAAAGAGAAAATAATTGACCAATCAAAATTCAGTGTTCTTTTTAATTTTATCATAATTACATTGTACAGAAATAAGAATATGATATTATGGAATTAGTATTCTATAATTTATAATATATATGTATATATATATATATTTTTTGAGGGGTTTTCATTTCCTTATAACTGATTATATTTATCATGTATTTACGATTGTGATCATAACTAGAACAATTCAATCATACATTATTATATAAATGGATATATTTGATATGAATGGATTCATATTACTTAATCAAATGAAAACCAAGTAGTATAGTCATCATTTTTCAAAAAAAAAGAAAAAAAAGAAAGAGCAAGTATTTCGCTAGTTAATCTTTCTTATTATAGTTTATTAAATTAATTATAGATCGTTAAAATGCTTACAATATGTTACTTCAATGTTATTATTACTGTTATTAAAAAGAATTTGTTATTATTATGTCTCTGTATAATGAAACTCGAAAGAAATCATTATTTAAGATTAAATATGGAAAGAAGAAATCACTTCCTCAAGTACCATTAGTTATTGTGGAACAATGTGATCGTGACTTGAATAATACTACTAGTAGTAGTAACAATGATAACAGTAGTAAATGTCACATAGAGAAAACAAAACATCCTATTACTACTATTAATACTACTACTACTACTAGTAGTAGTACTGATTTATATTGTACATATTTGTATAATTCTCTAAAACATTCCAAATTATGTCAATATACAAGACATTCACTAAATTGTCTTAATGATGTAAAAAATTATATATTACCAAATGTTTTATATAAATATAAATCATGTACTTATATAAAATCTAAAACCTTTGAAGATGAACATAATATATATCATAAGGGGATTGTAAATGACGCCAAACGATATAGTAATCTAACATCAGCATGTAATTCTTTAGAAGAGCAAGAATTTTCTACTGATATTAAGTTATCTATGTTCAATTCACTAAATGATCCTTATTTAAATAAAACATTATTACAAAATATATGTCAATTATCACCAGCTAGTATACAACGTGCTAAACGTATGGAATTGATTAAACTATCTAATTCACAATATAATCATTTAAATAATTTACCATTATATAATAATAAGAATGCACAGATATCTTTTATGGAAACTAATATAAATAAATTAAAATCAACTCATAGTTTACCAGAAGAAAATAGAATACAATATAATCATATATATAAAAGACCAATATCATCAACTTATTCATCATTTAATGATACTGATCTAATTACTACACTTCATTTATATGATCATTATTATCCAATTAAAAAAGATAATAATGAATTAGATAAATTATATCCAATAGATTTAAAAGATGATCTACTTAATTCTAGTTCATGTTCATCATTTATATCATTAGGAACTATAAGTAGTAGTCCATCATCAATAAATACAAGTAATATAAATCTGAATGATATAAATCAATTTAATCTATTATCAAAAAATAAATTACATAATAGAAAATTAAGTAATATAGAGTGTAACGTGACTACAAGTAGTCAATCATTACATTTATTATTACCCAGAACAACATTTACATATAATAATAGTAATAGTATTAATAATAATGAACAATCATTATGTCAATCGATAATCAATGATAATAATAATAATAATAAATCAACAACAAATAAATCAAGAATTAAAAGTCTTAGTGATATAATTAAAATTCCATGTTTATCAATTAATAATGAATTATATCCTAAAAAAAGTTGTACATATACAAATATAAATAAGATTATTACTGATAATCATACAAATGATAATGAACTACAATCACAAGTTGGACTCCCCCTTATCAACAAGGATACTAAGGATATTGATAATCGTAATAGTAATAATAACAGTAGTAGTAAATTGTATACAAATTATTTAACAGTACCATGTGAAACAACTATATTCAGAAAAAAATCACAATTATTAAATAAACATATAAGATATTCAACTGGATATGTTAATACTAATGAAATAATTGAACATAATAAACAATATCGTACACAAAGAGCTGTATCAATTGATATAAGTCAAACATGTCAACAAATAAAACAAAATTTTAATCAATTTAATAATAAACATGATATAAATAAGAAATCAAAAGATTATAAACAATCATTATATTATTTACAATTGAATAAATCAAGGCAAGTAATAATAAAGGAAATCTGTATTATTGTTGACTAAATAAGTTAATTCGTTTGTATTTTATGATTTTGTTTATTTATTTTAGTGACATAGGTTGATTTCAATATGATCAACATGTAATTATCTTCATAGAAAAACTGTCCAATTAGTTTATTTAACATGTGTTGTATTTGTTGTATAATGATAATTGACAGTTTCTGCCACTTGGCATAGGTTAGAATGTCACATAACATATTTAAGGTCTGTTTAATTTAATCTGAATTCACCAGTTTATCAGTAAAGTAAATTGGTATGAGCCATATTCTTAATATGAGGTTTGATGGTACTGTTTGTTTGACTAAACTAAAACTGCTTGAGTTGGTTCGAATCTGGAACTTATTGGATGATATATGAATTTCTTAATCACCAAGTCATCATTGCACCAAAGTACTTAGTCATTTTAGTTTATACACATGTGTGATATGACCAATCAATTTTTATACAAAAGTATAGCAAAGTGTTGATGAAATAAAACATCACTTTTTGAGTAGGTCACATCCATCGAACTTTCTTTTATACATGGTATATCTAGTTACCTGTATATTATTCATGAATCTAAATAATAAATGTTTTTGAAATTAAATAACAGAGAACATGAATCAATAAACACATCAATAAAACACTAGTTAAGATTGCAAAAGTTATAGTAACCAACTGTTTGAATGTTCAATGAATTATAGATAAACCTTATTGTAAATATTTAATACAAAGTGAATTTACTCATAATTTTTTTTCATTTTCAAAATCTCCCACTAAAATAAACAGATTGATATTTTAAAGAAAGCAAAAACAAAGATTGATGCATAATAATATGAATTCATTTTATTTCGTTACGTTCTTTCTTTGCCTTGGTAACATTACCCCCCCCCATCCCCGTTTATTTCTTTATTTATTACGTCATTCATTTTTCCATCTCTTTCTGAATTTTTAAAATTACATCATTCATAACTGACTGATTTCAATTCATATCTTTCTTTATTACCATTAATCTATTTTCAGTTACTTCATTAGATGAGTGCTAATCTCTATTTCAATATTCTGGAACGTTCTCTCCCTAACTTTATTCATTTGAAACTAAATATTATGAACTGATTGAACTTTATCGAAATCTTCGTTACATCATAATACACATATATTCATCCTTAATCATCCTTTTATGTATAAGTATGTGAATATCTGTAGTTATGTTGATTTTCAAATATTTTAGGTTTGTAAGCAACTGATGAGAACCTGAAGAAATAAAGTAAATTCATTTATTGTTCTGCACTAATCTTTGTTCATGCTCTCTGTAAAATACTAAAGGAAAGTATATGTATGAGATTAATATTTGTAACTACGATAAAATATCGATTTTCTTTTTTTTTTTTAAATCTTTGGAAATAAATGGCTATAACAATCATACTTACTTACTCCTGTTACTTCTTGTGGAAGAGTATAGGCCCCATTAACAGTACAATCAATTATACTGAAATATAATATAAATGAACTGATAACAAATTCTATGACTTAATGTATTTACAATTCAAGGTTCTGATATTGTTATAAATAAAGAAATAAATTATTAATCTTTGTTAGATGCAATGAAGTTAATATTGATTTTGATTTTTACACTTGGCTTGATTCTATTTAATAATTCCTTTAGATTCAAATTGTCAAATCTACTCAATTAAGGTTCATTTACTTTACATAAATCATGAATTGACATTTTATTATAAAAGTGAATGAAAAAGGAAAAACAACAATAATATTCTCTCTGTTTCTTATCGAATGTAGTTTATCATCTCAATAGAACTTATTGATCAAGAATAACTGACATAATTGTTCATGATCTGTATGTGATTTATTGACTTTATAATTGTCATTCTCTGATCATATTTGTTTTTTTAAAGTACAGTTCTATAGCGTGAGTGCGACGTGAATATCAACACTGAGAAATAGCATGTAGATTCAGCTGATAAGTCAGAAATAGAATAATACATGCGTCTTGGATTTCATTTCTAGCTATTTGTGTTGAGATTATCTATACAGATTGTGCATATGGCAATAGAGATTGACCGATTGGTGTCCTCAACATCAATAATGGGAAGATAGAAAATCCTATAAATAAATTTTCATGTTTGACTTTTCATTGAGTTCAAGGTTATTTCTGTTAACATTCCTTCTTTTTTTTTCTTCTTCATGTTCTCTCTCACTGAGTTCACATCAAATATTACAAATTAAATCGATATATACATTCAAAGTCAGGTCCCAAGTTGTCTATACTTGATTGACTGATTCGATCTGAGTTATTACATTTTTCATCTAAACGTACACCTAAGTGAATACTAAAAGACACACAAAACAGGAGGATATGAATAAAATTTAACACGAAGCAAATAACTCTGATAGCAGTAATAAACACAGTAAAATTAGGTAAATAAGATGATAGAAATAATGTGTAAAAGATCCTAGATTGAATGAAAAATACCTCTTAACAATGGTAACAAGCATTTTCCAGTTGTAGACTGAACTCCCAAGTAGAGAGTGTTTTCTGAAAAATTCCAAGTAATAATGTCATCATTCTTTGTGTTTTATCTTAGACTAAAACGTTAAAGTTACAACAACACTAAAAACAATAAAGAGAAAATGACTAATGAGAGTTCTTTGATTTTTCTACTGATCAGTTTGTAACCAAACTATTCATAAAAGCATTCGCTTGAATTGACCGTATCTACCAACAAAAAATGGTGAAATGGAGTGGTTGAACATCGACACCGGCAAAAACTAAAACTATTATAAAGAATAATAATCTACTTTGACCTAATTCTTATATAACTTTTATGGAGTATTGACTCAGAATGCAAGACATTGAATGTTCAGCCAATAATTTACATATTTGAATCTCATTCCATCTAGTTCAATTTACTCAACTGAACAATATAGCAAGTTTTTACTCTTTAAATATGGCTGAAGGTTAAGAATTCACAACTATGCCTAATTGATGAGCTATTCAAATTACATTATTTATAACCATAGTACCAAACAAATGACGTGATAATTTTAGATTTTTCTTACGATATCACTTTTCATAACTATTCAAATGTTTACCAACTTTATTAGTCTGTAGTTAAACTGTTTATGTTGTACACAGAATATGTCATGAAATGAGTTTTTTTATTCACGAACGTTGTTAGGTAGTTTTTTATCAGTATAAGGGTTGTGGAGATCAATAAGTTCTTGATTGAGATCATGAACCGATTGATGTTAGATCATTGAAAACCGGGAAGCACTGGATGGCCGTTTCGTCCTATTGTAGAACTGTCCAGCAGTGCACATCTACGATCCCGCCTACAGGATTCGAACTTAGGAGATTCAGTCTTGCGCAGGAACGCTTAACCTATGGGACCACTGAGCCGGCCGGCATTCATTTGTGTTAGTGTTTGACATCAACCAATCCACCAAATTGCGCGACCACCTCCCATTTTACTGAGGTAAATACCTTTCTCTACCCGACACGGATTAGCTCCATTGGTCACGGCTTCTGATTAGAACTCCTAGAATTCCCTCACAAAGCTATTCACTAGTGAGCACATGTTAGTTATAAGTATAGGGTTGTGGAGATTATTACTTTCTTTTCTTTTTTAAATATCTCTATTTAACGTGAATTAATAAGGTATTCATTTATATTTGTTCTATTCATTTGAATTTTAAACAAAACGATTTTCTTAAATATCAAATGTATCCTTATCCTCTTTATTTTGTCAAAATTGCAATTTCCTAGTTGAAATATTGTATTTCATTCAATATTCAATAGACTTTATGTTTTCTCTATATTTAGAAACGTGTATATGACGTCAAAATATACCCATCACTATTTATTGAATAATGAATATTTAATGATGGGTATATTTCGATTAATGTAAATTGATTGTAAATTATTTGCCTTCTTGAAGCATAAATTAACAAGTAGAGAATTTTCATTTGGAAAACAAACAAACAAAACAAACCAATAAAATTATAAGCAAAGATGATTGGTGGCTAGTAGTGGATTCAAAGTTGTGCATTACTTCCTTTTTGGGATTCATTAGCTGGATGTGTCTGTGGATGTTCAATCGTTCATTTCAAACGCCATTTCGTACATATATGAAACTTATTATTTTATAAAGTTTATTTTTATCCTGTTTGTTTGTTCGATAGATAAGACACAGTTATATATTACTAAAAGAGGTTTTGTGGAGATTTTAGAAGTTTCACTAGTTGAAATCATGAGTCAACTAAATTTAGACCACCATGGAAAACCTGGAAGCACTGGACGGCCATGTTGGTAGATACAGACTACTTGGTTATGGTCCATGTGACTATCACAACCAATGGTTGGAGACTCTTGGTGACATGGCTCAGAATTGATCACAATGGCGTAGGTGTATACACTCTCTATCGTCTTTAAACTATGAGATTAAAATCGCTTCATGTCTTTATTTTTACCAACTAATTCTTTCAACCTGTACTATGTCCTTATACACAATTTTTTTTCTCTATATATTACTAACGTTGACTTAACTACTTCTATGAATCCGGTGATCATCTTGTTGTGTTAATGAGGTAATGGCTACTTGAACCGATGTGTATATTTGCCTGATCCTACATTGTAGCTGAGTGACTGACTAATTGACTCGGAATATTGATCGAATATCAAAATATTTAACCTGGAATTCGAACATATTTCTTTCTATAACGTGAAATATCTTCACATTTAGAAAGATATCGTCAATATTGACAAAAAATACGGAACAATTTTGATTATTCACGTAATGATCAACTGAACAATGAAAAACAAAATATAAACTATTAAAAGACTAAAATCAAATTAATAAATGAAAATATAATTACCTTGACTATCAATTTGTACTACTTATATGTAAATTATGTATATACATAAATTAACATGATTATAGGTAAATAGAACAGATGGTATTACATCTAGATTAGAAAGAAAGTTATATTATTCTTTAAATAATATTCTCTTTTTTTTATAACTTTAATTTATAAAACTAACAATACTGTTAATTCATTTTACTTGTTTAAATAACTTTTTTTTTCCATACACACACATACACACACGCACACCTATACCCCTACCCCCTACCCCTCTAAATAACATATGTTTCTTATTTGTATTAAAAATACAAAAGAATGATTTGAAAGATTAAAATACAAAAAAAAATATTTTACATCCGTATCCAAGTTGAATAAATTTTGTTTCAACAATGTACTTTGTTGATTTACTAAAACAAAATTCTTAAAAAAACAAACAAATAAATAAATAAATAAATCTTTCATAAGTAAAAATAAGAATTTTGAACAAAGAACTTGAATCATCAATGTTTAGATTACTTAGATAATGTATAGTTAAGTTAATTAACTGTAATTATTTTATGTTCATTGTTTAAAATTGTATTTGAATTTTATTTTGCAAGATACAAACCTAGGATCTATCGGTTTCGTGTGTGAATGGTTAACCTTTAGATCACTGAACCGGCTGGCATCGAATGTCTAACTTCAACTAATCCACGAAATTGAACGACATATCTATCATTGTCTTCAGTGAGTTGTTATTTCAGAACAGACCTGGTTGAACTCCATTGATCACTACTTCTCACTAGAACTCGAGAAAATACCTCTTGATATCAGGTTTTTTATGGTAGTGAAGCTTCAATTGACTCATGATGTCAACAATTAAAATTACTATAATATCCATAAAAACCCCTTCTCATTTAAAGAAAAATTTACTTATGTTTTGAAGTTATTATCAAAGAAACTGTAAATATTTATCACAATTTGGATTGTGTTACATAATTTTACTTAAAATACATTTAGATATGTATAGATGTAGTGAAGATCAGAAGTAGTTAATGTGTTCTTTGTAAACAATCATACTCAATCGATTAATGCCTTAGTGATTTGTTTTGTAAAACTTTACATAGCAATTCATAACATAGATTCATTTTATTTATTTCGATTCTCGTCAGCTGTTTACAGCCTGTGATATAATATAGTATTTATCAGCATTAATTACATTATTGAGTTTTTATTTCTACTCTCTTTCAGATTAGTAATCTTATTTTATTAACTGAGTTTTACTCCATTTTACTCATTATGTAATCGCTTCTTGGCTCTCTGAGCTAAGATCATGTGCAGGAAGTAATGTAATCATTTGCTTCTGACTGTTTAAAGTGTTGTCACAATCAATTTTGTAGAATTTTATATTTACACAAGGCATATATTTACAATATTTAGCCTAGTATATTTATTTGAACCCTTGATACACAATACGAATTTGTCTTCAATATCATTTCCGACTTAACTCTTTCATGTAAGTAATTTATACCTACGATGTAATTATGATTTTCAAATATCAGAGGTTGTAAGCAGCTGATGAAAAGCAACGAAATAAAAATGAAGTCATCCTATTCTGTTAGAATCTATGTTCTTACACTTTTCAAAATGATAAAGGGAACCATGTGTATAAAACATTTAATAAGTTGGTTGAAGTTAGACATTAACAACGTTGCATGCCAGATGGCTCAGTGGTCTACTTGGTAAAGCGCCTGGCGCGAGACTGATAGGTCCTGGGTTTGAATCTTGTGGGGTGGGCTTGGTCGTGGATGCTCACTGCCGAGGAGTCCTATACTAGGATGAAACGGCCGTCCAGTGCTTCTAGGTTTTCCATAGTGTTCTAGCTTCAATTGACTCATGATTTCAACTATTGAACTAATTTTTATTGTTAATAATGAGTTTAAATATCTTTTATTCTTATCTTTAAAGAAGCTTCATTAGTTACTAATGTCAGTATTATATGTATATATAAGATACCATTTCACTTTGGGAGTTTCTGTGGTGTCCAAACTCATTACCTTTAACCAAAATAACTAGATAATATCTGTAATATTATATATATAGATTAAAATCATAATATAGATACATATTTTTAAGATCAAACTAACTAAAACCTCTATACATGTTTATGTACGCAAGAAACATCTACATTTCTCTATTGATAACAACGAAACATCGAATATATATGTATCTATTTAAAACTTGTCAGAATAATGATCATATTACTTTTGTATATCAAATATATTATATAATCTTATATAAATTGTGAAGTGTTATGTTGTACTGTTGATTGTTTCTTTTTTTTCTAATAAAAGAAATAAAACAAACAAACAAACAAATGAAATATTGAACTTTCTATTTAACTGTGTATCCATATAAATTAGAATATATACAGTCTTTATGAATAAGAATATATAATTTGATTTGGTTGTCTATGTGTGCATAGAATGATTTATTTTTGATAAATTTCGAATGTGGTTAGAATAAGAGAATTGAAAGAATTGAAGAAGCCAAATTAGATTTGGACATTGGATTGAAATTTATATGTATATATGATGCTTTCAATGATACTAATAAGATGATTATATTAGTGATACATTATTATCAGAAAGGGTTATGTGGATATTATAATAATTTTAATAGTTGATATCATGAGCCAATTAAAGTTACACTGCCATGGAAAAGCTGAATGCACTGGATGGTTGTTTCATCCTATTGTGGGACTCCCCAGTAGTGTGCATCTATGATCCCAACTAGCTAGATATATTCGAGAGTGCTGAAATAATAATCAAGCAAAAAGTCTCAACTGAATCAAATAGATAATATTGTATGAAATGGTTTAGATAGAGTCTTGTTTTCTAAGCTGAATTGTTTTGGTCGTAGAGCTTACATTGTTTTTCTGAACGATATCATCAGCATAAACTTCGGGTAGAAGTGAAGTGTTCGGAATTCTCCATATATGCCTCACAGCTTGTCCTATTATTTAGACAATATGGAATATAGCATAAATGTTTATAGGTATAGATTTTCATACTATAGCAGAACAAAACAAAATGATGTTAACCGGAAGAAGAACCACAATAGAAATCGAAATAATGATTGACTTCCTAATAGTGATAAGAAAAGAAACAATTTGAAAGATGGGACTGGATTTACTGGGGTGTGATGTTGAAACATCAACTAAAAAGAAAATAATGAAAAATGAATGATTCTATCTCACAATCACTGATTCCAAATCATAGTCTCTGACGTCTTTAATCCGTAATTACATTTTCAAGGATGTTCTTTTTGTATTGACATAAATACTAAATGATTATGGAGATGTTTGAATAGAATGATGAAAATAGTAGTTTTCATATTAAACAACAATGTTTAACCTAACTTAGATATGATGATATATGATAAAACATAGATTCTCAATATAAACAAGCATTATGCTTGAGGTAATAGGCTTGGATTTACCTTCCATTTAATTGTTGATTTTAATTTGTAATAAATCATTAATAAAAAGATTTATATGTATTCCTCCCTTTTGATTATGTAACATGAATGATGTAAGCATTATAAGCAAACTGAATAGAAAAACAATTCCCAATGACTGAGTATGGTTCATTTTCCCTGTTTGCAATTTCATTTATCACTTAAATTTAAATTTATAATTATATAATCGGTTTAAATGACTTAAACAAAATAGTTCGGTTGGAAATTTTATTGAAGACATATTCGTATAGTATAGCAAGGGTATAAATAAATTTAATATACTGAATATCATCGGAAGGGGTTTTATGAAGATGAATCAATTGAAACTAGAACACCATGGTAAACCTGGAAGCACTGGATGGCCGTTTCATTCTATTGTAGGACTCCTCAGCACTGGGCATTCATGACCACGGCTCGCGAGATTCCAACTCAGGACCTATCAGTATCACGCGCGAACACTTAACCATTAGACGATTGAGCCGGCTGGCATCCAACGTTGTTAATGTCTAACTTCAACCAATCCACGAAATTGCGCCACCGTACATTGTTGTCTTCAGTGAGCTGATATCTCACGACAGAACTGGTTGAACTCCACTGGTTACTACTTCTCACTAGAACTCCAGGAAATGCCTCTTGAAGTCAGACTGAATATTGTATATATACCTTATATAAAAGAACATTCTACAACATTGATTGTGATAACAATTCCAACGGCCAGAAACAACTGATTACATAATGAATAAATATTGATAGGAATATAGTGATTAGAGCTCATTTGCTAAAATAGATTATTAATTTGGAAGATCATTGAAATAAAACTCAATGATGTAATAAATACAAGAAAGAGTTCTTTTTTCTTTAAATATCACAGGTTGTAAGCAGCTGACAAGAACCAACGAAATAAAATGAATTCATCCTATTCTGTTAGAATTTTTTTTGTTCTTGCCCTTTTTAAAATGATAAAGGGAACTATATGACATTACTAAAATCGAGAAAATATCAAGTTGAATTATAGTTAACAGTTCTAACCTAGTTACAATTCATATAACCTATCATAAGACTATTAATTAAATCATAATGGCGGTATTGATCATTCCATTATCAACTTCTTTTTTTTAATATTTTATTACACATTCATATAGTTTTGGAAACAGTATATTTACATCAAGAACTGACATTCAATTAGGTAAAAAAACACTAAACATATTTAAGTGTTCTTTTGGTAATGTTACTATCTAGTGGAATCCAGAATATAAGTTTGAATCCATTTGTCATTCGTCATCTAGATTCATCTATATCCTTGTATTAAAAAAATTCACAAATAATTAGTTATCTGGATTTCATAGCTTAGTGCAAACCGTATTAATGTTTGTATTAAGTTAGAGTTTCAACACTAAAACTAAACATATTCAAATGACAAGTCTTAAACGGCCATAAAATTAAATATGCTATGAATTGTAATCCAAGGATATGTTAAGGCAATCTTTACAGAATGATCATATTTCAACCAAGATTGATCAATTACACTATTCAATATCAACATGGATGTATGACAACCTCTTATCATATTTATATGTTATCCCTAAGAGAAAATTGTATTAATTATATTTATTAAATTATTTATCAAACTATGAAATGATAATATGAATATCTGACTTAATCATTTCACACAACAATTTGATCGAATTAAACTGTCATTTTTTAAAAAACATTAATAAGTATATATTAGCTTCAAAATGGAAATAAACGATTGTTTAAATTCTAAAATGCCTCTTACAGATATTATCTAATCATTGAATTGATAAATATTATAATAAAGAAATTTATAAAATAAAAGAACATGTAACATTGATAAATTACATGTCTCGTTTCTTTTTTTCTTTTCTTTTTTTTGTCATTCTTGTTGTTATTATTATTGTTGTTGTTGTTGTTGTTTTCGTTATTCTTGTCCATTTCTAATTATTCTGAACATGAAAATTTATTTTATAAAAGGACATGATTTTAATACAATATGAAAGAAAATGTTGTGTTGGTTTTTCTAAAAAAAAAGAAGAGAAAAAAACCAAAAAAAAACAACCAAAACGAGGTACACATATGCATACAAGCTACAATTAATGGTTAGCTATTGAATTGAAAAATTAAAAAGAATATGTATATAGAATAACATACATATTTCATATAATTATTATTATTTGTTAATTTACTTTCATTTATTCTACCCTGTAAAAATAAATTTAAAAAAAAAAAGAATTTGTCTATTCATTCGAAAAGACAGACAACCATTCGACAAATAATTAATTTATTATCAGAGAAGAATTTTCTGGATATTCATGTAATTGAATAGTTGAATTTATATGTTAATTGAAGTTAAACCATTATGAAAAACCTGGAAGCATTGAATGACTGTTTCATTCTAGTATGGGACTCCTCCCTTAGTAATAAGTATCTACGATCTCGTCTCGAGAGATTCGAACTCAGGACCTATCAATTTCGCGCGCGATTGCTTAACTACTAGTAGATTGGTTGAAATCAGATATTAACACCGTTGGTTACCAGTTGGCTCACTGGTTTAGAGGTTAAGGATTCGCACACGAGACTGGTACGTTTTTGGTTTGAATTTTGCCAGATGGGATCGTGGATGCTCACTACTAAGGAGTTTCATACTAGAACGCAACAGACATCCAGTGCTTCCAAGTTTTTCATGGTGGTTTAACTTCAATTGATTAACGATTTAACTATATAAATAATTATGTCTGATTATCTAGGACAATGGTTAAACAATGATGCTGGTCATTTCATTTTTATGTATATCACTGTTTATTTGTATGTAAATGTGTAAGAGATTTCAGGAATACATCAACCTAACCGTACTTTACAAAGATATGTGTATTTTCAAAAACATTTTCAAAATAATTGATTAATCGATATCTTATGTTATAACCGAATCTTGCCAGATGGGATCGTGGATGCTCACTACTGAGGAGTCCCATACTAGAACACAAAGGTCATCCAGTGCTTCCAAGTTTTTCATGGTGGTCTAACTTCAGTTGACTCATGAATTCAACTATTGAAATTAATTTATTGTCATGAATTTAGGATATTTGTTTTATTCTTGTCTAATATATGCCCATCAGTTTGTTTATTGAACAATATCAATTATAGCTAGATCATCATGGAAAACGTGGAAGCATTACACGACCGTTGATTGGTCTAGCTTGAATTGACTCATGATCTCAACTATTAAAATTACTATAATATCCACACAAAAAACCCATCCTTCTGATACATATCAATCATGTTTTAAATAATATGACTTTTACAAAAGACTGGTAATGATGTTACATCTTAATATCGAATAGTGTTAAATGCAAGGTAAAATAAATCTAATGAAATATTCAGTAGTTTGTCTACGGATGCCTTATTGATAATGCTAAGCATATATTTTCTGATTCATGTTACAGTTTAAGAATGTAGTATAATATTAAAGACTTGGTCAATCAACTATAATATATTCTATCTAATCAAAAGGTATAATTTGACTATAAATGATTCTCATTAGTGTACTACTGTGGTGTGTGCTACTTATGTAGACATAAGTAGTATATGACGTGAGTCATGAACAGAATGTCTGGCAGCACAGAGACGAGAAGATCGAACAACAAAGAATGAAGAAAGAATGCAATTTGTATGAAAATGCAAGAACAAAGAAATTCTGACTCATTTGAGACAATTGTTGAACAATTTGCAAATTCAGCATTTAATATATGGTTGTTAGAATTTACTAACAAGTTCTATAATTTGTTGTTAAATACATTGGGTTGTCCTCATAGGTGTTCTACTTCACTACACTACAATAGATAATGTAAAATATTTTGTTTTATGTTATATATTAAAAGTACATTTTATCATTCATTTCAAATATCATTCTGGTGTATTAGATGAGTTCATTCTGTGAATATTTTAATAATCTTATATTATTAAACTGTAATATCAGTAATTACGTAATAAAATGATCAATTCGAGTAATCCAAGAACTACTTATTCAATTAAGTTGTATTGAAATGAATAGGAAAATAAATGTTTATCACCATCTTTTAGATTGTAATACATTACATTGAATTATATTTTATAATAAAGTTGCCTGAAAATAAGGTGAAATGCTTTAGATTTTCTTATGTAATCATTTATGCGTGTGTATGTGTGTGTATGTGTTATGATCACAAATTATGAAAATAACAAATTATGCATGAAATCACATGGAAATACTTATGTAATCATAGATATTCATACATCAAAGTTTGTAAGCTAATTAAAGTGTAATCTATTATGAATAGGAAGAAATTATAGATATTTTTCTAACCATAAAGTTTATCGTAAGATCATTTGGAACTTACTTACTTACTTACTTACTCCTGTTACCCCTTGTGGAAGAGCATAAGTCTCCCATAAGTATTCACCATCGAACTTTTGTATTAACAACTATTAAAACCATAGTACTTAAATGAATGTTTAAATGTGTCATTTAATGTTTTAATTTATACCTATACTTTTCTCTTATTATACTAGATATATAAATGTTTCAGCATATAAATATATACAGAGAGGGGTTTTGCGGATATTATAGTAATTGAATAGTTGAATTGAGGAGTTCATTAAAACTAAACAACTATGGGAAACCTGAAAATACTACACGGTCGTCTCGTCTTATTGTGGGACACAGGAGTGCACATCCACGATTTTACCTCGCGAGATTCGAACCAAGAACCTATCGGTTTCGTGCGCTAACGCTTAACCTTTGGACCAGTAAGCCGGCCGTCATTCAACGGTGTTAATTGCTAACTTTAACTAATCCACGAAATTGCGCCACCGTCTACCATTGTCTTTAGTGATTCACTGCCTCATAACAGACCCGGTCGAACTCCACTAGTCACGGCTTCTCACTAGAACTCTAGGAACTTCCTCTTGTAGACCATCCCTAGAGAGCATATGATGAATCTAATCAGAGAGGGGTTTTGTGGATATTATAGTAATCTAATTGACTCATGAATTCAACTATTAAATTAATATAAATATATATTACTTACGTATGCCTGTTACCATTAATGAAGCATAGGCCAGCGACCAGCATTTTACAAACTATTCTGTGCTGGGCCTTCTTTTCTTGTTGGATCCAATTATTGTTCATTATTCTCATGTCTATTTTCATTAATATGTATCTATATAAGCTATTAAAACAATGTAAGGATTATCGGTAAACGTTTAAATGAAAATTATCGTAAAAAAATGTTTTTTTTTAACATTTATAGTATTAGTTCCTTTTGGAGTAACTAGAAAGTCAATATGTATTTCTCTATGCAATTTATTATTAATGATAAGCTTGAATAGAATGTAAGAATAACAAAATATATAGTAAATTGATCTGTGATACACAATGATAATTTATTATTATTATTATTATTACTACTATCATGTAAATTACTTCATTCATTAAATACTCATTGTTGAATATTTTCTCTTTAATGTATAAAAATACTCATTCATTTGAACTCCTTTGATAAATACCAGATTTTTGATCTTTTATTTCCTCTCCTCCCTCCTCCCCCCATCACAAAATCCCTATTCTTTACGTTTACATTCTTTTTGATCTTAGAATATCAATCAGAAATTTTTCTTTTAATTTATCTTATTGAAGATTATGTAATATAATGTTATTATTGTTGTTTGTACATTTACACTGTGTGTGTATGTGTGTGTGTATGTATGAATATAGTTGATAGGATACTATGAAGTAGTATGAATTATATTATACTATCAATTATATGCCGTTTATTTTAATACAATATTCATTCTAAGTAGATTGGAAGATTAATTTTATTAGATTAGTTTGTACAATTAAAGGGTACTCCTTTTTTTGGAGATTATGATCATGTTTATAAAATTAGATTAGCACATTAAACGATAAATTAATATGATATCAGTAACTAACCGGAAATTGATTCATGTAGATATTTCAATTCTGTAAGAAGTCAACTGTGACTTGATTAACTTCATATTATTATCTTAAACTATCAAGTTGAGCGATGTAGATTTAAATTTTATGTTGGATATGAATTTCTTTAAGATGATAGTCACATCTTGTTGACGACTGTTGATTACCATAAAAAAACTTCGGCGTAAAGTTTTGTGTTGAATATTTTCAACTCTCCAACATTAACCAGTGATTATAATCAGACTAGTAAATAATACTATAATGATTGAAACAATGAGTAATAAAGTTCCATGTCATCATTCTGAAAGAATTAAGCTGAATAATTCCAAAGACGATGAAATACACACAGTAGGTTATTTCCAGACTATATTAAATGTTTACTAATAATCCTTATGTTGTTGTAATAGCTTATATATATATATATATATATATATATATATATATATATATATATATATATATATATATATTACTAATTATATCCATTTAAAGATAAAATAAATGAGATTAAGAGTAATTGAGTGTTAGGGGATAAAAAACAAATTGTGTACTATAAATGTTTTTACTTTACAAAATGAACATTGTTAATCACTATTGGACTGGAATATTGTTGTTATCTATTTCACTAGTTAATCAACTGTTATCATTCAATATGATTGTGTTATTTGCTATTAACAAAATGTAGAATAATTTAACTAACAAATGAAGTGAACAAATGAAATTAACATATGCTTTTAATTTATAAGTAGTTTCTTATTTTTAATTAAAATCTTGATGCATTACACCTTTAATGGAATATGTATATATATATATATATATATATATATATATATATATATATATATATATATATATATAGGGCTCTGTATTTGCCAAATACAATTTAGGGATTTATGCAAAGAAGATTTCGTCGAAGGTACACTTTCAAGTAAGTAATTCAATGTGATGCATTTCTTGTTGTTTTCTTTAGTATGATTTAACATTATACGGGAAGCGTTAGAAAGGTCAATTTAGGATAGTCAACATTTAATGATATTTCATTGATCATTCATTGTAGTCACTTATGTTGTTATTTTCCATTTTGAGTTAGTTTTTTTTAAATATTAAGTTTTAAGAGTTTATTTCATTATAAGTGGATTAATTTTATTGTTCAATATCAGGTATATTGCATGTATAGTTATCAGTACAGGGGTTGTGAAGATTATTAAGTACTTGATTGAGATCCTGAACCGACTGATGACAGATCACCATTGAAAACCTGGATGCACAAGAATGCCATTTCGCCCTATTGTGGAATTCCTCCTTGGCAGAGAGCATCAACGATCCCGCTCACGGGATTCGATCCCAGGGTCTCCAGTCTCGCGCTCGACCGCTTAACCTACTAGACCACTGAGCCGGCCAGCATCCAACGTTGTTAATGTCTAACCTTGACCAATTCATGATAATGCGCGACCATCTTCCATTGAACTGAGGTTGATACCTGTCTCTACCCGACACGGATTAGTTCCACTGGTCACGGCTTGGATTATATACAAAGTGGATATTCTGCATATTCAAACTCATGTAACTCATTTATTTTTTCAAATACCTTTTAAAGATATCCATTCAAAAAGTATTTTCGCCTATTAAAGAGGAAGAATGTTATATTTGTAAAATCTCAATGAATGAATTTGAAGTAAATCCAAATTTTCGCCTAACAATCTAGTCCAAGTTTTTTCACTACTCTAAAATCAAAACTAGTAAGAATTAAACATTCAATACACAAGGAGCAATAACACGATTGTGTTTATGAAATCAAATTTAGTGACTTTAATGCAACGTATATAGGTGAAACATCAAGGCATCTGAATGTGAGGGTGGAGAAACACAAGCTGTGCTTAAAGCACATTCCTAAATCTTCAATTGATGTTAGAAAACTAGAGAACAAATCAGCGATAGCATTACAATCGATAGAATTGGGTCATACAATTGATTTCAATGGCACAAGAATCATTCAAAAAGGCTACAATTCATACAAAGAGAGACTAACGGCCGAATTTCTTTATATATGGGCTAATCCATATAGTAATAATACAAGTGACAGAATACAATTATCTGTCCAATGGCAACTAATAATTAATAAGTAAACCTGAACTCCGTATTCCATTTTATCTATTTCGTATTATCTGAATAACAGATATTACATTCAACGGTTCAAATCAGTTATCTTATCTGTTAAACTATTGACCGGAATATTAAAATAACACAAAATTTCAATTACATATACATTCTTCCTCTTTGATATCTCACATCAACTTAGCGCACAAATACTGTGAAACTATTCAATCAAATTTAGACGAAAGTTCTTATTTATTTTTGCCTAATTTTTATCCAGCTAACACAACCATCCTGGAGAATATTTCTAGCTGAAAGTGAGGGTACTAAAGGTTTTGTTTTCTCTAAGTTTAGTTTTTAGAATCCTTTCATTCCAGGTTATCGCTACTTAACAGATATGTAGAAATTGTTTGGATCTATATGTCATTAATAAAGCGCCTTAAAATGTTCAGGTTCTTAAATCAGATCAAGAGAGAAAAGTAACTAAAATAAATTGGTAAACAACGACCACATATTTACAAACATCAATTTATAAAATTCTAGTTCAACGGAATAAGGCTGTTAGCTAATTATGAAAGGACTCGATTGACCTGCTTCTATTTGTTGTATGTACTGAATAGTCTGACTAATCCAGTTAAGAAAGCACAACATCTTCAGTATGATTATCCTTTTTTTGAATGGTATCTTTAACAAACTATACAAGATTCCAGTCATATATTACATATCCCTGAATGTAAGTACATGGATTAAGAATGAATGAATAATTTTCCCCATTGATATTTTTGCATTAATATATTTATAGTTTGATTTGGTTGGTTTGATTAGCATAATCATTTGTCTGATCTTTATGTAAAAAAGAACATAAGTAGTCATAGTGATTAAATTGATGATATGTCCAGAAAATTTATAATCAAAGATCATCCATATGAACTTCAGATTACAGTATTGTAAATTAATTGATTTTCTTGGAATATGATTTTATTTATAAACTTTTAAATGAATATTATGTAACCGTATAATACATATAAATAATGGAATTACAAGTTATAAGGCATATTGATAAAGCTTAAATTCTACCGATAATATCAAAATAAAAAAAAATTGGTTAATGATTAAAAGAGCCCCAAAATACCCTGGTACGGCCAAGAGTGGGGAGAGTCAACTTTCCCTCTCGAAATGCACTCACATAACCCCGCATATGCAGCCACTGTCAGAGAACTCCTACTCACTACCCTCTCACAACCGGGCGTGTTTACGAAAATGAGAAGGCAAAAAGTGAATGTCTGGAGCTTTAACCGGGCTGGTAGATATAGATGATATTATCTAGGTGAGTTGGGAAAGCGGGATTCCAAACCAATGACGCACTTGGGTTTAGTATCCTGAGGGAACGAATGGCGTATGAACCAGTTATTGATTACCAGCTACCATGAGACTGCATCTTCTGACGATGCTCTACTGCTTTGTGGATAAGACTTTTAAGTCGAAGGCTCCGGGTGTGGCCCCCTAAGAAAGCCACCTACTTCGGTCTGGGAACTCAACTAGTATCCCAGTCGTCACACAAATCAAGTAACTTGTGTAACGCATATGTATTCGGTGCCTTCTAGTACCAATAATTATGTGTTCAGATAAACAAATAAGAAAAGAAGATCATTACCATGTATAATTAGTATTATTACGATGTACTCAGCCAGTCAGCTACAACGTAGGATCAAGCACATTTATGTATCGGTTCAAGTTGCCATACCTTATTAGCACAACAAGATGATCACCGGACTCATAGAAGTAGTTAATTCAATGGTGGTATTATATAAAAGAAGGATTGCATATAAGAATATAGTACGGGAAAAAAGAATTAGTTCGTAGAAAGAAAGATATGAAGTGGTTTTGATCTCATGTTTTAAGGAAAGACAGAGAGTGTATACACCTACACTATTGTGATCGATTCTGAAACATGTCATCCAGTCTCCAACCATTGGTTACGATAGCCACACGGACCCAAACCAAGTAGTTTGCATCGACCGACATGGCTCAGACCAGAAGCTAGTGACTTCAAGCACTGATGCCACGTTTTGGTTGGTTTGGCCGTCCTTTACTTTCTTTCAAACATCCCCTAAACTAGTCAGCATTTCACATCGTGGTAATCAATGTTCAGGCATACGTAACACATGGCCCATCCATCTCAGTCGATGAAGATTTACAACCTCATCAACTGATTTACCATCATTCCCTAACACTTTGAGTCTAACTTCACTATTACTTACCCGGTGATCCCAGCAGATGCGTGCAATATTTCTATGACATCTGTGTTCGAATACTGATAACTCACGAGTATTTTCTACTCTTAATAGCCACATTTCTCAGCTGTAAAGGAGAACAGAATGAACTGCCGCACAGTATACTCAACACCATATAGATGTACTAATTTTAAAATATTTTAAAAACACTATTATCAATGGAAGTAAAAAAAATATTGAAATGTTTATGTAGGATCCATACACCTACACTAGTTTGTTCTTATGGAAATTGGTTTATGGTTTTATGTTCCATTTGAATATTTAATGGGTTATTTATAATCCTGTAGATACATATATATAATTTCTAATTGATTAATTATTAACATCTATCCATGTACCTTTTTTTACATAAACGGTACTCTTGACTATCTGTTTGTTTATTCGATCATAATATTCATGTGTAATATATGGTTAGACATGAATTTGACTGCCAAGTTAAATACATATCCTACATAGCTTATATAATTGATTTTTTTTTGTTGTTTTGCATTAATCTACTCATCTTTACACAGCTAGATTGTAATTCTTACTTCTTATAAACGTTATACTCTATATATGTACTCTATTGAATAAGTAGTATAAAATATGTAAAATATATTTTTTATACATTTCGGATTCGACTTCTAATATCATATGAATTGAATTTAGTTACATCTTGAGATGACCACTGGATTCATTATCACATTCAATTCAAGAATGTTTATATGAATTTGACTAAACAAAATAGTTGAATAAATTTTATTTTAGTAATTAATTCTATTTTGTTATTGTATCAATTGAATTAAAGCAAACATTTTCTTAATCGAGAAAAGACAAAAAAAAAACGAAAACTAAGCCAGTAAATGATCAATAATGAGACTGGAAAAACAAAAAGAAAACAACTTCATAAATTTTAATTTGAGAAAAGTTTTGTGGATATCAATGTAATTTAGTAGTTGAATTCATGAATTAATTGAAGTTAGATCATCATGGGAAACCTGGAAGCACTGGACAGATGTTTTATTCTAGTATGGGACTTCTCAGTAGTGCGCATCTACGATCCCGCCTCGTGAGATTCCAACTCAGAGCCTATTGGTCTTGTGCGCTCGCGCACTGCTAAGGAGTCCTAAAATAAGACTCATGAATTCAAGTACTATATGTTAATTTAATAATCTGAAAATTTTATTAGTGAATTATCCAGTTTAATTGTTAACAATGAAGAAATACTCCATTCTTTATGAGTTTTTTTGCGAGAGTATAATTTATAGACGAACTAATGACGTATAACATAACATGTCTCGGATTTTGGCACGATATTTACTCATCCATTTGGCTAAATAGAGTTTTGGCATTATAATTTCTAACCTTATCCATCAACTATGAATCAAAATTTAATTTCCACACATTGGTTTATAACCCTCATTTGGTACCGCTTATTAGGTGGACACTCTCAAGGTCAGTTTAGCGTCACTCAAAGGTCGTCCATAAATTGTAATCTCACCGTCTTGTTTTTCTAACATTTCAATTCAATAAAAATAACTCATACATAGTTTGGATGCTCATTTCATTGTTTTAATTGTATTACTATAAAAAAAAGTTTATTTTATTAGGGAATAGATATTTATTTTATATAATGTTTACAATGAATGTATATAGATGGATACAGTGTAATTAGATCATGTCTATGGAATGATAATAAAAATAGTGTAAAGCTATACATCAGCAGTTTATCAACTTATAAATATTTATATTTAAAATATGTAATACATCAACTTTCTATGTTGTACTCATAATGTATATTCATTGATATTACAAACTAATGACTGTAATGTGAGTTTCCAAGAAGCGAACTCTCCTCTTTGTTGCTTTGATAACTTAGTGGTAATGTCGTTAACTATGAAGCTGAGTGACATGGGATTGAATACGTCACGAAGCATCAGTTCCCTCAAGACTGCAGGTTCATCTTACTTAAGAGCGCTAAGTAGCATGTAAGTTAGGTCAAACCACTCGTTTCTCGGAAAAAACAATTTATAGCTGAATAAATTCACTACAGAATGAAGATAATCATATTAATAATTTGTGTACAATTAGTTGATAATAATTTTTGATTGTTTTTTACCTGTTAAATTACTGAATCCATATAGGGACTGACTTATTCAATGGGTACGATGTATGTTTGAGTTATTTTGCTTTCATTATTTGGCACTGGATTTCAATCAGTCTTTGTTGGTAAACATGCATGATAAAGTCATTTTATTGCAAACCTTTTTGAACAGATAAATGTTGACTAGTTGTGCATTTAGCAGTTTATTAGACTAAGTTCAACGATACCATACTCATGTGATAATTTAAACATCAGAACTGTGATACTGGTATATTCAGTATATATTCAGTAATGAATACCAAGAAAAAGAAATAATTCAAACTCTTACTAATAATAATGATAATAATAATAATAATAAACTATCAGAAGGTATTTTGTGGAGATTGTAATAATTTGAAGAGTTGATATCATGAGTCAATTGTAGCTAGACCACCATAGAAAACCTGGAAATACTGGCTGGCTATTTCTTCCTATTGTAAAAATCCTTGGCAGTGCGCATCCACTAATGATCTGAACATTCACTATGTTATCGAGAGAACTGAACAGTTATTTCTTTATAATTTTATTGATACAATTACCTAAGGATCAAAAATAATAAAACAAAAAATAACAAATATTTGTTTACAGATTAAATAATAAGTTTAAAAGTCATTTGATTATATTATTGTTATCGATTAATTATTGGTTTATTATTATGATTGAATTAGGCATTTAAGACATTGGTACATGTTAGACTTAAGTTAACCAGTTAATCAATATGTGTCAAGATTGTCAAGATTATATATATATATATATATATATATATATATATATATATAGTGTAAACGTAATTGAAATGCACACAACCATACTTCAACGGTAAGCACAATGATATTAGTTAAGCCTTCTTTCATTATTGTTCATTACTTTTAATGCTATTCTTTCATAATTCTCTATATAAACATTATATATATATATATATATATATATATATATATATATATATATATAAGCATTATCACTAAGTAATTATCGTTGTCTTTTCGTTCTACACTCTAGCCAACAACAACAACAACAACAAAATCAAGGAAATACTGAATTGTTACATACATCTTCAAGTACATTATGCTCATTTATCTCAGCCACGCCTAATTGGACAGTAAGTAAAATATTGAATAAATAATGTAAAAGAGAAAAATAAACATTTTAAAGTATAGTATTTGATATAATCAGTTTCAGGCTTTATCTATCTATCTATCCATCTATTTATCTACCTACCTAAATATATATATATATATATACCATTTGTATTTTATATTGTTATGCTGAATACAAGTTAAATGTATAAAAATGAATTTTTTAGTGAATAAGTTTCATGAAGGTTGAATTGTGTCATAACTTGTCATTTTTGAAATGACAGTTAATTACAGTTTGTGTTGTGAATTACATTCAACAATATACAATCAATATTCTTTAAGTCAAGATCTATAATGATTTTATAATATTTATTAGAAATACACATAACTCAGCATAAGAAATGAAGTTATTATGTCAACGGAATATCAGTGATTCATATAAGTTAGACATTAACACCGTTGGATGCCGGCAGGCTTAATGGTTTGGAGGTTAAGCGTTTGCGTGTGAGGCCGATAGGTCGAAGGTTCAAATCTCGCGAGCAGGACCTTGGATGTGTACTGTTGAGGAGTTCCATACTACGACGAAATGATCGTCTAATACTTCCAGGTCCTCACAATTGATTGACTAGATATGCATGACATTGATCACTACCCAATGATCAATCAATTGTGATTACATCTCAGTCCTACAGGAGGTCGGTCGCAGCCCAGATAGCTCAGTGGTAACGTCTCTGACTGTGAAACTGGGAGAGACAGGATCAAATCTGTCAGGGAGCACCAGTTCTCTCAAGATTACAGGTACACCTTGCTGACAAGTGCTAAGAAGCACGAAACGCGTTTCCAGAGTTTCCTGTTAACTATCTCCAACCACCATCTAACTTCCAGGTTCTTCATGATGGTCTAGCTTTAATTGACTCATGAATTCAACTATTACATAAGGTATTGGTTTGCCAATTATTTTTAAAATACTTTTAAAAATATACATATCTTTTTAAAGCACGGTTAGGTGGATGTATTCCTGAAATCTTTTACACATTTAGATACATAAAAATGAAATGACCATCATCATTGTTTAAACATTATCCTAGATAAACAGAAATAAATATTTACATAGTTGAAATCGTTAGTCGATTGAAGTTAGACCACCATGGAAAACCTGGAAGCACTAGACGGCCGGTTCGTCCTAGTATGAGACACCTCAGTAGTGAGCATCAACAATCCCACTACCCGCGAGTTTCGAATTCAGAACTTATCCGTCTCACATACGAGCGCTTAACCATCAGACCGCTGAGACGACCTGCCGGTATCCAACGGTGTTAATATCTAACTTCAACCAATCCACGAAATCGTGCCACCGTACCCCATTGTCTTCAGTGAGCTGATATCTCCACTTAAATGACTAAAATCTCCACAAAACCCCTTCTGATAATAATAATTTACACTACATATCTTCCTATTTTGATGTCAGTACTTTATTATTTAAAAGAAAAAAACAAAATCATAATATCACTATATTACTATGGAGTAAAGGAAACATAGTACTAATCTATAGTCATCATTTCATGGAATATTCATTAGGAAATATGATGTCAAGTCATATATAATGTTTAGAATAATAAAATTATCCTTTCCAATAAGTAAATATTTAACATCAATATCATCTATATAATGACACTACTAATAAAACTACTTAAATAGTTTATATCTATAATAGGTTAATATATTTTTACTAGGGTTTTATAGAATGAACATATTGTTTGTTTTGTTATTTAAACATGATAGTTTAACTTGGTGTCAAATATATTAGAATATCAATAGATTAAATGATTATTTATACTGACCAAATGGTATTTTCTTTTTTGCAAAATAATTGAACAACAATGACCTCATGTTCTTCTCATTCATTAGAAAACTTTAAAACTATTATTAATATTAAGTTGACATACATATATGTTATATGTTAGTAAGTAAGTACTAAGTACAAATTAAATATGACCTTAGTTTCTTGAATGATCAACAATAAATGTAATAGTGTTTAGGTGATAAATTCATGTATGAACTTATGTTATCATCACATGTCATAAACTAGACTTCTTTATAAACAGTGAATTTTTCATTTATTTTACATAGTTCTTGTATATATAATCAGTTGTTGTTTTCATCAAAACATATATATTTGGAATAGTAATATCATTTTGAATGTGCTGAATTACTTTCGAGTTAACAACCATTTTCAAACTAGAAATAACACTTAACTATTCAAAAAGAGGCTAAGATTATTGACCTGAGTTATTATATTTATTCTCTGAAGAAGTGATATACACTAAGTCACGAAACGTTAGAAAATCGAATTTTTCTACTCATTGGGATATTACAAATATATTATTTATTTATTTCTAGGTTAATTAATTAAGATTTTTTTTTTGAGTATCTAAAATCAAATAAATAACTTGGATTTAAAAGTGAATCAATTGGTATTGGTTTACTTGTATCTTTCCTTTGTTATTTAGGACTACAATTGATCAGCCTCTTGTTGACATATGAGCATACTGTGCGAACTGCCTCGATATTACTTGAAGTCACAAGCTTTTTAAGCAAAGATCGATAGTGGTGGCTGGCAGTGGAATCCATGACGTGCGTCTCGTCATATTTGGATGTAAATGCATCTCATAGTAGATGTTCACTATGGGACTCGAACCCAGTATCATTAGCTTTAAACGCCATTGTGTTATTCACTATTCATCTTTGCTTAAAAAGCTTGCGACTTAAGGTTATATCGAGGCAATCCGCACAGGACGCACAAATGACAACAAGAAACTAATCAATTGCAGTCCTAAATAAAAATGAGAAGATACAATAAAGTAACATCAAGTGAATTTAAACTTCACCCCATTGCACAAGCAGGTGACTATCAGAACTCAGTAGCTAAGTGGATAACGCGATGTGGTTTGAAGTGGACGGCAATCGGTTCGAGTCCCAGAGTAAACATCAACTCTGGGATGCAGGTGCATCTATTTGACGAGTCCCAAATAGGACAAAACACATCTCCTGGATTCCACTGCTAGGCACTATCCATCTTTGCTTAAAAATAGTGTATGAATGTATGAAATTGTTCAATATTATTTTAATAAAATCCATAGCAAAATACTATTCAGTTTAATGGTATTTAAACAATAAACGTGACTTCTATCATTCACAATCGTTTTTAACAAATGAAGTTATACTATTGGGATTAGGTTTTCTTTATTTGAGTAGAACGTCGATGTTTTTGTGCCATATCTGAATCAATTAGGTTTAACGATCTGGAGTGTGAGGCAGTTAATCTCCAAAGACTGAAACGCAATACTGTGAAGTGATTGAATCGTGACGGTGAAGTCATTAGATGCTCGATCAGCAGTGTTGATATCAAGCTTTCTTTACGAGAGCTGAAGTTACTGCATCCGATGCTTAGTGTTGTGGATGCACACTACTGAAGGGATGTATACTGGGACAAAACAGATATCCGATGCTTTTCGGTTTTTAACGGTTGTCTAACTAAGGAAATTTCATAACTTTAATAACATTCAGCTAACTTCATAGAACCCCATAATGATGAAAGAAAACATCCGTAAGATTTCGAAATCAAGATGATAAAAAATGGAATTCATAGGTGATATTTAGTTGTAAAACTCTTGTGATTGTTCCTTTGAAGGCTCAATATCTTTTCACCTCATTGTATGTTAGGTACTTGTAAATGCATCTATCCCTTTCCTTGATGCAATAAACAGAATACCAAGCTGAATTAAGTATATTTCAGCATTAACCATTGACAAATTCATGTCGAAGAATCATCAATATTAAATTATACATTAAAGTTTATTTTTTGATGGATATTAGAGTTTATTATGCATATCGTTTTGCTATTTTTATAATTTGTACTTTGATGAAATTGTTACATTTCAGAATGCTGCATTAATTGGTGAACATTTATGGAATGATACAACTTCTACGGAAACGTGTTATGTTGATGAATCAGAATGTACTGTAAGTTCAATGATAGTTTCATCGTGTTTTTTTGTTTTCATATTTATAAATCATTGTATACATTTGAATGTTGATGAATTAACTGTGAAATGATGTCCAATTCACTCATCAAACTACGGATAGATTATTGACTGAGATCTTGGACCTATTGATGTTAGACCACCACTGAAAACCTGTGAGCATTGGATGGCCGATTCGTCCTATTGTGGGACTCCTCCTTGGAAGTGCGCATCCACGATACTGCTAGCGTTATTCAAACTCAGAGCATTCAACCTCGCGCTCGAATGCTTAACCTACTGGATCACTGAACCGGCCGGCATCCAATGGTGTTAATGTCTAACCTCAACTAATCCACGAAATTGCGCGACCATCTTCCATTGTACTGAGGTAGATACCTTTCTCTATCCGACACGTATTAGCTCCACTGGTCACGACTTTTAACTAGAACTCCGAGAATTCTCTCACGAAGTTAGTCACTAGTGAGCACATGGTAATTATCAGTATAAGGTTATATAGATTAAATGTAGCATTTTGAGAATTATAACTATTTCTATGATTCAACTAGAATAGTACATGATATGGTATGAGTAATTTTCTTGGAAGAATTTTACATTCCTATTTTAAATCAAAATTCTTTACATGGTTTGATTGTATTATTTTGTTCAATTCACTTTACGAAACGATTTTAGCGAGAGAATCATTGAATACTGTGGAGCATTGAATAGATACTTTGTATTACTATGAAATCTAATCTAAGGGTAATACATATTATATGAGGCATAAAGCTTTTGTGTTTAACCTTCAGATAAGGGGAGGGGGTGGTTCATAAGTATTCACATTCGACTCTTCAGCTGTGGCGTAAATTATATTCTTATTACATTTTATTTTAAGTTAATAATAAAATATTTATACGAATGTTAAAATGTTAAAAAGTCTGATTGAAAAAGCCGCATTAAAGTTTTGATTTAGTATTATTAAATGTTAGTTTAATTACCATAGTTACGTAATCTAATTAGTGAAACAACTTTTAAATTTCTTAAAAATGTAAAAAGCTACTTAATTCAAAGTAATTAGCAACTTACGTTTTTACTCTTGTGAAGTAACACAGAGTGATTATATAATTGATTGAAGAAAGGAACATTTTTATTAATTTATATTTTGCTGTGGTCTTTTACTGTCCTCGTATTTATTTCAGCTCAAGTATTTTGATATTTTAAAACCTCTAGATAACTGTACAATCCTAATTCAATGGTCTAGAGGTTGAGTACTGACACATAAGACTGAAGATCCTAGGTTCGATTATTGAGTTTGAGGTCATAAAGATGCACTGCTGAGAAGTCCCATATTAGGACGAAATAGCTGTATAATGTTTTCACGTTTCCAATCTTAATCTGACCTAGATAAGTTCATGAAATCAATGGAGGGGGTTGAGGTTTCAGATTTTGAGCGATTGTTAATTTGCCTGCTGTATATAATCTACAGGGATTGGATTGATCATTTAATCATTTTTTCGTATCACATTGTAGTGTCGAATATTATGTTAAGCCTACATAACTTATTCTAACTTCTGGACAGGTCAATTTATCCATTCTTCTTGAGTTACATTTTTGCCTTGTCAATTACTCACTTATCAACCCTGACTGTTTTCACCACATGTCTATACTTTATTTTTGTGTGACTATAAATATTGATTAACGCTTGGTTAAATGGAGTTGGCTCACACTCCTTTTCGTTTCGCTCTCTCTTCTCCGCTTCCTTTGCTATCTCTCTCTCTCTCTCTCTCTCTCTCTCTATATATATATATATATATATATATATATATATATATATATATATATATATATATATATATATATATATATATATATATATATTGAAAAAACATTCTTCGTATTTGATTTATTTTAATTCCGTTATTCACTAACGAAATTTATGTTGATGACTATATATGAAGACGGGCGACATATGTATTTCAATAACATTCATACAATTTAATTGAAATCAGTTATTATGCCACAAAAATACCATCAAAAGATAATATTTTTTTAAAATTTTCATTTCGAACGTTTTGTACAGTATAACATGGTATTTCTACCGCTTAATATTTGAATTTTACGCAAAAATTTCAAAGCTGAGTTCTTGATTCCAAGTGGTTGACCCTTATCAGTCAGTCAGTAACAGCGTAGAACTTCGTACGTACGTACATCAGTTCAAGTTGCCATACCACATTAGCATAGAGATACAATTATTGATTCAAATCACATAATGGTAGAGGTAGAGGAGTAAAGGAAAGGGACATGAAGAACTCAAAAAATTAGAATTTGAGAGAACACAAAGAGTGGATACACCCGCTCGATTGCAAACGATTTTGAGCCATGTTACGTTAACCCCTATATCATAATTTTATTTGAAAAATCTATTATTGTGTACATTACCAAAAAAATGGTTAGATAATTTTAATAATTATTTTATTTTAATTTTATAACAATAGAATAATCAGCCAACAGATGTGAGACAGATATGGAGATTGTTCAATTGTTTGTTTTTCACGGTCTACATCATTTACTAATCTTAATTAAGTATATGACCTTAATGTAGATTAATAAATTAACACAATTATATAATTTTAGCGTTTACAAATGATGTAATATGTAAACTGAAAAGTATGGTGCACTTGGTATTGTTTTGCTTGTATCTTTTTTTTAAAACTGTAATTGATCAGTCTGTTATTGACATATGTGCACACTGAGTGTATACCTCGATATTGCCTTATTTCACAAGTTTTTTGTAAGCAATGATGGATAGTGGTGGCTAGCAGTGGAATCCAGGACGTGCGTTTCGATCTATTTCGGGACTCGTCAGCTGGATGTACCTGCATCTCATAGTTGATGTTCACTCTGGGACTATTTATATGGTGTATGTTACTTATGTCTATCAACGTAAGTAGTATGTTATACCAATCGGAAATAGAATGCTTAGCAATAGATGATTGGGAAATCGAACTAAAGAGAATGTAAAGAATGTTAAAAGAGAGTTATTGTAATCAGAGCTGGAATAAAGAAAAGAAAAAGTTTGTAAGAGACAATTGATGTTTGATATGCAAGTGAATTATTTAATGTATAATTTTCAATTTTGAATTGAAAAACAAATTGGTTTTTCCCACCTAAGTGTTGATTACGAGTTTTTTTTAAAGCTTCAGATTCATTATAATTTGATTTAGTTACTAAGCTTAAATAATACCATGTTGCCATATACCTAATGGAATTTAAATGGAATTACGTAGGTGATACAAATGTATACAGTTGAACAAGTGAGAAATAAATAAAAAACCCGAACATCTGACTTGTACACTTCTGTAATTCTTCTTCATCTTTCTTTTTCATACAATAAAGATGACATATTACCATGGATTTATTTAGATCTATCTCCCCACCCAACCCCACCCCACCTCCTTCAAAATTACAACAAGAACAACTAGTTTTGTAACCAACTTCCATTCGCTATAATTGTCTGATATCTTTTCAATGAATCAAATATAATTTTAATATACAAAGTATTATAGACATTTTATAATCAAATCTAATTTATTTGTAATCATTCATTTATTGGCACTTAGTTCATCCATTCTATTTTAATTTCACTCTCTCTCTCTCTCTCTCTCTCTCTCTCTCTCTCTCTCTATATATATATATATATATATATATATATATATATATATATATATATATATATATATATATATAATCCTTCTAATTCAATTCATCTTACATCATCATCATAAGCTGTAATCTTGTATTGGATTTTGACATTTTAAGTCCATTTCTTTTTCTTTTTTTTTATTTATCTCTCATAGTTGCTATAATCATTATGTAATTTCGGGTTTTGTTTTTATTTTTTTTTTAGTTATAAATGATCTTAATTAGTTTAATCGAAAGCATATAAATAGACAATAGGAATGTTATATGAATCTTAATTAATCATTGAATAGTAACTAATATGATGTGTTTGTCTATTCTTTTAAGTGATACTTGAATTCTATCAAATAGTTTACAATTTATCTCTGTAGTTTTTCGTTTTTTTCTTTTGGAAATGATGGAGAAGATTCTTGTTTCAGATGGATACTTGTAGTTATGTTAATGTTCTTTAAAGTTGGTCAATTTACCTGAGAAGATTTCATTGTTGTTTTGTACATAATATATGGAGAACTTTTTTGTTATAAAAATGATTCGGTTGATTGGTTGGATTGATTGAAGTTAGACATTAACACCGTTGGATGCCAGCTGAATTGTCTGAAAGTTAAACGTTCAAGCGCGAGACTGGTAGGTTCTGGGTTCGAATCTCGCGGGGGGTGGGATAGTGAATGCGCACCGCTGAGGAGTCTCATACTAGGATGAAACGTCCATCTGGTGTTCTCAGTGATCCAAAAGTTGAGCGTTCGCGCGCGATAGGTCCTGGATTCGAATCTAGTGAGGTGGGGTTGTAGATACGCACTACTGAGGTGTCTCATACTAGGATGCTTCAATTCACTTATGAATCCAACTATTAAATTACTAAAAATGATTTATTTAATTTGATTTTCCGAGTGATTTAATAATGTATGAACAAAACTGAAATTTTAATTGATAGAAATTAATTAACAGGAAACTGTAGACCTATACTAATCGAATCTTCAGTCATAAATAAATACATGTCTATTTTGAATCTTCATCTCTTATTAAATGCGAAAATAATAAAAAGCGATATTGTTGTAGCATTGTCGTGGTATTCAAAAAAATACTGGAGTACCAGTTTTTGATAATACTTTATATAAGATCACGGAGAACACCAATCCAATCACACATTGTGAAGAATATCTGGGGGAGGTGGAAAGTTTCAAATATCTGGGTAGCATCATCGATGAACGTGGATGATATGATTTAAACGTAGAGGAGAGGATTGTCAAAGCAAGGACAGAATCCCTACAATTGAAGAACATATGGAATTCAAAATAATTGTCAAGAAATATTAGTCACAATATGAACGTCAATACAGTTTTATTGTACGGAGTTGAAACTTGGAGAACTACTAAAACCATCATCAAAGCTGTACAAGTATTTCTAAACAATTGTATATACAAGATACCCAATATCTGTTGGTCGGATACCATCAGCAGCAGACTACTATGGGAGAGAATAAACGTGATTCCAATCGAATAAAAAATTAGGAAAAGATGTTGGAAGTGGATAGGTCATACATTAAGGAAATCACCAAATTGAAAGTAAAGGGAACAAATTGCGATGAGAATCGGAATCAGTTATGAAAAAGATGAATAGCAACTGGAAACTAATACAAAGTATTATCTAAGACAAAGTTCAATGAAGAGTAGTGGTGAACAGCCTATATTCCTTCACAAGGGGTAACACATTTAAGTAAATAAGTATATCATGCATGATATATATCAAATTATTCATTCATTCATTCATTCATTCAATTCATAAAACTCAATCTAATACCACTGAATATAATTGTACTTCATTATATGACAACATTTACTACTTATATTTGATAGATTAAAGTTACATTTTTTATAAATAATCAACTACCTAATTTATTGATTTCAGTTTTACTTAATTTATCTCAATAGAAAATTTCAGTTAGTTTTGTTGTTTTTTTTATTGTAAATTATAACAAAACAATAAATGAAATCATCTGTAAAATAAAACATGGATTGTAAAAATTAGTGTTTACTGAATTGTAAACTATTCTTATTATAAGTAGTATAGTTTTTTTTGACAATAAATGAAATAAAAATAGTACATCTTTTAACTGTATCATAATATGATTATTCAGTATTTTCTTTATATCTTTTATCATTGGACAGAATTAGAACAACTCTCAGAGTGTGTGGAGTATTTTCCTTTTCGTGATCGAAGTATAGCAGTAACTCTCCTGTATCTAGTCTTTGCTGTCTAACTTTGATCAAATGAATTTCGCTGATTCCCAATACTGCCTCCTCATTTTCGTTGTTATTTCACTGGTGTTCCCGATCTCCCATACTGTGCGGACGTTCCGTGTACCTATAAAAAGTTTTACTCTGGTTGTTAGAAGGGGCATCGGCCTTGTGACTTACGCAGGAACTCGGCTTTCACCATGAGGTATTATAACTCTTCTAAAGGAAAACCATCTAACTCTTAGGGCAGAGTTTAAATGGTTTGAATTATTTTTTCTGGTTGGCATTGTTTTTTCTAGCGGTCTAGTTTTCTACGAGATGGGTCGCTAAACCCATACCCAACCTTCCTCCTTTAACCTGGCTTGGAATCGGCAGTAACTCTAGAAGAGCTATAGGAAGAGTTTCTTTTATCATATTTAACATAATTTATGACATTGGTTTTATTGTAATAATAAGATAGTTTTTTTCACTTTTTATTAATGATTTCTTTATAGTAAGTAATATCTTACGTCATATGATACATAATGATCAAATAAATTGAAGTTTCAACTGAATTTATTGACAATACATATGACATTTTATTAATGAAATTGATTTTGCATAGAAATTTATTCGTAGTCATATTTGGTAATAGTTAACTAGCCATTTAGTAGAAGCTAAATTCATGTTTTTTTTCGAGGTTCATCGATCTATCTGTAATATGAACACTAGTCTAAGTAATTTTATATACTTTAATGATCAGTCAGTCATAAATATCTCAATCCTATAGAAGGTGAGTCGCTGCCCGAAAACTTTACTGATAATGTATTGAACTGTAAAGTTAGGTGACATTGAATGGAATCCGTTAGGAAGCATCTTCAAGATTACAGGCGAAACTTTGTAATGAGTGTCAAATGGCTCAAAACCTACGTTCAGGGTATCCTATCGACTACCTCCAACCAACTATAGTGATATTCATTAAGTGGGATTTAGTTTATTTTTAAACAGCAAATTGATTAGATTATTTAGATTTTAATTAGATTTCATTCTATTATACAACAATACTTATGTGTATAAATGTTCGTTTATATTCATTCGCCTTACTGGGTCATTATCCATGCATTTGTACTGATTATTCGCACAAATAATGTTACGTAATTTTTTGTACTTGATTTCTATATTATTATATTCAACTTCTGACTAGACAATAGCATCTATCAGGAGACTATCAGTAATCAATAAAATAATATTGGTGTACACTATAAGTTCCATTGAAATAACATATAGTTTATTGAAAGCTATTAATTACTAATACTTTTTTTGAAGGGAGGATTCTTAATACAAAACTTAAAACATTGTTACTGTATTTTCATGTGTTCAAGTCAATATTAAATATTTATTGACATTGAAGAAGTGGTTAACATGAAGTCACGAAACGTCAGAAATACAATTTTTCTACTCACTGGGATATAACAAAATATATATTTATTATTTTTTTGAAAATGTGTTAGACATTAACACCATTGGATGCCGGCTCACTGGTCTAGTGGTTAGGCGCTCGTGAGCTAGACGGATAGGTCCTGGGTTCGAATCTTCCAAGTGTCGGAGTCGTGGATGCGCACTGCCGAGGAGTCCCACAATAAGACGAAACGGCCGTTCAGTGCTTCCAGGTTTTCCATGGTGGTCTAACTTCAACTGACTCATGGTCATAACCATTGAAAAATGTGTTTGTTTAATTGGATCTAATTGCGTCACATATACATATTGTTTATCTCCATGATAGTGTAGTGAACGAGAACACACGTGGGGACAATTGAATGTATGTGGATACAAAATTATAGAACGTCTAAGTAAAATCTGAGAACTATACAGTAAATATTTCATTTTCAAAATGTCAACCAATCGTCTCAGACTTCATTGTTCTTTCGTTTCCACAGCAATCATTCTCTGTTCTCGTTGCCTTTTTTTCGATCTTCTTAACCTTCTGCCACTAGACATTTCACTTTCAATTGATGATACATACTACTTATATCTATCGAAATCAGTAGTATACAACATCATAGCAATTATTCTACATGTTACATAAATGTATGTTAACATTACATATTCCCTTACAATTGACTGGACCATAAAGTGAAATTAAACTTGAACATACTTAATCTGGTTGGCGATTTTTTAAAAAGATTACTTCTATGGGATGGGGTCCTCAATCCCATGCCCAACCATCCTCCTTTACTCAGGCTTGGAACCGGTAATAACTCTGGAAGAGCTATAGGCGAAGTTTAGACTTGAACCTATTACCTTAAATGTAATTTATCTAAAAAAACTTTTACCTAATGTAGAATAATTCTTATTCATTAATAAAAAAAACTCATTCAATGAAGTGTATTATTACTAATCAGTAACATATTACATCATTGATAAAATGGTTATTGTTAAACTTAAACTATTCACTAATAAAATAACATATTTTCATGGTGTTTTGTATAAGAGTTTTATTTTACAAAGTAACTGAGACAATTATTAAAAATTCATGATTGGGTAACAGATAATCGATTTTTAGCGTTTTATCAAGTCACTCTTGTTTTTTTCTTTTTCTTTTAATATCAACAGATCTATGTTTTATTAATGAAGATTAGAGAAACCTATTTAACAGTTTACAATCAATAAGAAACACGTTTTTTTTTTAAGTCTTTAGACATTTGAAATATACTGACATTCATTAATAATCCCTTTATTCAGTACATTCAGATTATATAGCAACTATTAAATATTATTGAAGAGTCCCATATTAGGATGAAACAATCATCAATGGCTTCTAGTTTTTTAACACTTATTAAATGTAGATTGTTTCACGGTTTCAATGAAAAAAATTTTAAAAATATATATTTATTCCTGTAGGTGGATTCGATTGTCTACACTTTTAACATTTTTAGATTGCGAGTTACATATTTAATATTATTAATGAGTTTTTATCGTGCTCATGACTTATTTGAACCTTCGTTTTAAGGGTTAACCGAAAATGAAAATATATATATATATATATATATATATATATATATATATATATACTGAATGTATTGATCCTTAGTTGTGTGTCATGGTTGAACATTAACCAGGAGTGGAGAGGCAGAAAGAAACAATTACGTATTGACTTCTTGTTTTAAGTAGTTCTTCTGCATAATATGTACCATTATTCCACAGAAAACAGTTTGAAAAATGTGTAGTTTAATTCATGGACTGAACTTAGTTAGGTCTCACTGTGCTCTTGAATGAGTGCTTTCGGGGCGTCGCACTTCCTCATTTTTGATGAGTTTTATATATTTATTTGAATACAGAAATATTGATACAAAGTGCGCCGAATATATATGCGCCACACAAGTCACTTGGATTGTGTGTGGGCTGTGATATTACCCAGGTGCTCAGACCGAAGCAGGTGGTTTTCTTTGGAGGCCACACCCAAAGCCTTTGACCCAAATGTCTAATCCACTAGGCAGTGGAGAAACGTCAGAAGATGCAGTCCCATGGTAGTCGATGACCAGTAATTGGTTCAGACTCCATTTGTTCTCTCAAGATACTGGAGCTCATGTGCATCATTGGTTTGTAATCAGGGTTTCGCAACTCCCCTAGGTGGATCCTTCATATCTAACAACCCTGTAATGGAGCCAGACATTCGCTTTTTGTCCTCTCAATTAAGTGAACAATAACACCGCCACGAGAAGTCAGTGAGAAGGACCTCCCTGGCAGTGGTTGTATGCACGCAGCCATGTGAAAGCATTTGGAGAGGGAGAGTTGACTCTTTCCACTCTCGACCGTACCAGGGCATTTAGGGGCATTTTTCGATGATTATTTAACTGACGTCAGTTTTCTACATAAACTATTAAATTCGACAGTCTTCGTAAACCTCGTCTACTAATATCTTTGAAACTATTCAGTTTAATGCTTCTGGCTATACGTGAGTTTATGAAGGTTGGACGTGCTTTAAAAACAAGTAAATAATTCACATTTAACCTTGATGGGTTGCACTACATGGTATTTTAAACATCATTTCATCAGATGGTTTATACAATGATTTGGTTGTTTTAAAAACTGCCGTTATTTAATAAGCCACTAAATTTATTATTCCTATCTTCTACTCTTAGTGAACCTTGTGTTTATTATTGAATAATTTATATCGTGTGTTTATTCGATGATTCATTCATCTACAACATATTATGACATCTCTTCATCACTTACGTTTATTAGTATTCTACAAGAAGTCTTTACAATGATCTTCAGAAGCCAAAAGGTGGCTGAAAGCATTTTGATCAATCAGTATACACAATGTAAATAGATTATATTGCCATGCACTGATTGGATCATTACCTACTCTGTCTGTTACTTAGCTTATCATGTTTTCAGTTTTCGAATTTCAACGATTATCAATAAACGTATAATTAATGTTGTTTTTATTTAAACATCTTAAGGTAAAGATTCCATTCTTAATTTGCACGTTTTTTTTAATATTCAACTCCAAATGTAGGTGTAATCTAGGGATATAATGACAGATAATTAGTCAGTAACAAACTCTCGAGTAAAAGACATTCCGTTTGAATAAATATTCATGTAATTATAAGTTACTTGGTAAAAGTCTTATTTTTAAAACCAAATTTCTGTAAGCAAAGATGGATAGGGGCTAGCAGTGGAATCCAGAACACGTGTTTCGTCCTATTTGGGACTCGTCAGATAGATGTACGTGCATCCGAGTTAATGTTCACTTCGAGACTCGAACCCAGTACCGTTTTCTCCAAATCCCATCGCGTTATCCACTTAGCTACAGAGTTCTGATAGTCAGCTGCTTGTGCAATGGGGTGAAGTTTAAATTCACTTGATGTCGTTTTACTTGTATCTTCTCATTTTTATTTAGGACTGCAATTGATCAGTTTATTATTGGAATATGTGTATCCTGTACGGACTGCCTCGATATTGCCTGATCGATTTCAGTCCTAAATAACAATGAAAAGATACAATTAAAACAACACTAAGTGAATCTAAATTTCTATATTGAAATTTCATTTGACTTATGCAAAATTATAAACAATGAATTGCTTTTTGTTCTTTTGAAGTCAGTTGGTTGTTTTCGTTCATACGTTGAGTTACTAAACACTTAGCCTCATATGTAACTAAACAGTATATGGTGTGTGCTACTTATGTAGACATAAGTAGTATATGACGTGAGTCGTGAACAGAATGTCTGGCAGCAGAGAGACGAAAAGATCGAACAGTAAAGAATGAAAACAGAATGCAATTTGTGTGAAAATGCAAGAACAAAGGAAGTCTGAGTCATTTGAGACAACTGATAAACATTTTGCAAATTGAGCATTTAATATATGGTTGTTAGATTTGATTAACAAGTCCTGTAATTTAGTATTAATTACATTGGATTGTCCCGATTGGTTTTCTTGTTCACTACCAGTATACTTTCTTATTCTGTAATGATGGGGAGTAAATTTTCATTCCTGTAATATCAATGATTAAGATCATGAGTCATTTGAAGCTAGACCACCATGAAAAACCTGGAAGCACTGAACGGCCGTTTCGTCCTATGGTTAAGATCATGAGTCAGAAATACATGATACATATAGGAGTGTACTGATTTCTGTGATGTAATTCCTCATCAGCTTGAATGACCTATTATATATTATATGAGAAACAATAGATACATAATGATTTATTTAGTTATTTTCTGTAATTTATCAGTATAATTAATTTCTTTTTCTTTATGTATATTATTCATATTTTTTTCTTGTATAGAAATCTGGAGCGAAAAGGAAATGCTCTGTTTGTCATATTGTTTGTCATGTAAATTGTCTTCCATTGGTAAGCGAATTCATTTTAAACAGTAATAGTAGTTAATAATAATAATAATAGTGATTTATCAAATAAACTTATTTGTAAACTGATTTCACTTTTGAATAGTATCCATTCTGTGGTTTGTTTAGTCCATGATGTTGATCGAATTCTATTGAATAAGTTGTGATGTATTCATAAGTTGAAGAGATTTAGTATCTCATGAATTGTTTTTGATGTTATTGGTTGATAGGGATACAACGAGAATTTCTAAACTTATATTATATAACCTCAGTTATAACTTATTAGCATGGGTATATTTGAGAACATAAAAAATTTGTTGTTCCTCATTGAATGTGACCTTATATAATATAGATAAGAACTTTCGTTTAAATTTGATCGAATAGTTTCACGGTATTTGGGCGCTGAGTTGAAGTAAGACATTTTAGAGGAAGAATGTATTTGTAAAATCTGAGCGAATGGATTTTAAAGTAAATCCAACGTTTCACCTGACAATCTGGTCCAAGCTTTTCCAAGGAAAATATAATCAAACATCAAAATTATCGAATATAAATAGGTACATAATTCTCCAGTTCACCGTATCACTGAATAGGTCATCCAATCAACGTTAACAATGTTAAAAGTAGGTATTTGTATTATTGTGTAAGAGACACATGTGGTGTAGAACAAAAAGTGTTCAGATAACAGATTGTGTGTATACGTAAGTGAGACGGAGATATTTCATTCACTATATATTGTCTTCGTTAGGTGAATATTAAAGAAAACATAATATTTATATATGATATGAATCCCAAATGTCATAACATGCATAAGGTGAAGGTAAATAAACACGATAAAGGAATGAATTCAAAGAGGAAGAATATATATGTAACTGAATGTTTGCGTTATTTTAATATTACAGTCAATAGTTTATCATATTCAGATAAGATAACTGATTAGAACCATCGGATGTAATATCTGTTATTCAGATAATACGAAATAGATAAAATGGAATACGGAGTTCAGGTTTACTTATTAATTATTAGTTGCCATGGGACAGATAATTGTATTCCATCACATGTATTAATACTATTTGGATTAGCCCATATATGAAGAAATTCGGCCGTTAGTCTCTCTTTGTATGAATTGTAGCCTTTTTGAATGATTCTTGTGCCATTGAAATCAATTGTATGACCCAATTATATCGATTGTAATGCTATCGCTGATTTGTTCTCTAGTTTTCTAACATCGACTGAAGATTTAGGAATGTACTTTAAGCACAGTTTGTGTTTCTCCACCCTCACATTCAGATGCCTTGATGTTTCACCTATATACGTTGCATTACAGTCACTACATTTGATTTCATAAACACAATTGTGTTATTGCTCCTTGTGTATTGAATGTTTAATTCTTACTAGTTTTGATTTTAGAGTAGTGAAAAAACTTGGACTAGATTGCTAGGCGAAACGTTGGATTTATTTCACATTCATTCATTGAGATTTTACAATTACAACATTCTTCCTCTTTAATGTCTTACATCAATTCGGCGCCTCTTATATTGTAAAACTATTCAATTAAATTTAAACGAATGTTCTTATCTGTATCTAACATAATTTGTTATCCTATGTAAAACAAATAATTCTTTATATTCTCAAATATTGCCCATGGTGGAAAAAATTTGTAGTTCAGGGGGATGATTTTGATGTAGTTTTGTTCTCCGAGCTAGATGGTTTGATCAGGAAAATCGTGTACAAATATAGGAACACAAATCAAACCAATGGGAGACAAAACCAAAACAAAGAAGTAAACAATATCAAATTTAAGGTCAATAATAACCAATCAACATCAAGGTGTACAGAACAAGCTGTGAAACGCATATAGAGAAATTTGAACACTTCACTTCTATTTGATGTTTGTGCTGATGATGTCGTTCAAGAGGACTATGAAAACTCCGTGACCAAATTATCCAGGTCAGAGAACAAAACTCCATCAAAATATTGCCCATACTAATAAATTATAACTGAGATTCGATTTAAAGTTTACTAATGATTACTTTTAACTAGAATGACTTGGATTATGATAATCCTATCAAATTGATCAATAAAACAATATCAACATAAGTAATTGATTAAACACTATCATATATGAACTAAACATTTATTATACAGTGTAGTGTTATCATTTTATTGTTTTTGTTTTATTGATTGATTGAAATTATTTTACGGAACAAATTGTATGAAAATTTCTTTTTTTTTTTTTAATTCATATTACATAACAGGATTAGTGGGAAATATTTTAAAAAATAAAAATATATTCTAAACTGTTTATCATTATACTCTAGAGACTATTTATTAAGTAAATTATTATAATTAACTAATTATTATCAGTACAACATTATGTTTCAGATGGTGGTAACAGTAACTATGTGGATTAAGAAATTAGAGAAATAGATATTCAACCACTTCTCTTACCTCAACTAAACTTAAAGCTAATTAATTTAACTTTGGAATGACTCAATTTAACTAATGTACTTATAATCTTTTGTAGTTAAATATAATGGTCAGAATGGGGATTTGTGTAGAGGTATAATAATTTTAACAGGTGTATTGATTAATTAATCTAAATTAAATCACCTTTGAAATCCTCGAAGCATTGGACAGAAGTTTTATAATAGTATGGGGCTACTCATCAGTGCGCATACACGATCCCACACATGACATTCAAAAACATGACTTTCAGTCTCATCATTGAACGCTTAACCTCTAAACTAGTGAGCAGGCATCCAACCGTGTTAATATCTAACGTTAATCAATCCATAGTTTTCACAACACTTCATCCATTATCTGAAGTGTATAATTGTCTCTACCTGATACAGATTGAACTCTGTGAATCTATTGAACTAAGACATTAACACCGTTGGATGTCGGCCGGCCGGTCGGTCGGTTCAGTAGTCTACATCTTAAGCGTTTGCACTCGAAACTGGGTTCAAATCTCATGAGATGGGATTGACTGATTAAATATTACTAGCATTTTTCATAATAACCATTTATACAAAAACTAAATGAAATGAACAATTCACTTTATTTCACTGGTTGAAATCATGAATCCATTGAAGCTAGACCACCATGGAAAACCTGGAAGCACTGGACGGCCGTTTCGTCCCAGTATGGGACTCCTCAGCAGTGCGCATCCACGATCCCGCTCCTCGCGAGATTCGAACCCAGGACCTATCAGTCTCGCGCCAGGCACTTAACGAACTAGACCACTGAGCCCATTCTAGTAATAATCATCTGCTCACTAGTGACTGACTTCAAGAGATACTCCTGGAGTTCTAGTGAGAAGCCGCGACCAGTGGAGTTCAACCAGGTCTGTTGTGAGATATCAGCTCACTGAAGACAATGGTGTACGGTGGCGCAACTTCGTGGATTGGTTGAAGTTAGACATTAACACCGTTGGATGCCGGCTCAGTGGTCTAGTTGGTTAAGCGCCTGGCGCGAGACTGGTAGGTCCTTGGTTCGAATCTCGCGAGGAGCGGGATCATGGATGCGCACTGCTGAGGAGTCCCATACTAGGACGAAACGGCCGTTCAGTGTTTCCAGGTTTTCCATGGTGGTCTAGCTTCAATGGATTCATGATTTCAACCAGTGAAATTTCTAAAATCTCCACACAATCCCTTCTGATAATTCACTTTATTGTCTGTAACAAAAAAAATAATTAAAACTTAATCATATGATGTAATAAATTTGTGAATTATTTTTAAAAAAAATTTTTACATAATTAACAAACATTTAAATGATGTAAATGCAATTAAAATGGTAAACATTAATTGTTCATTCAAAATAAAAATGAAAAAAAATGAAAAAATAATGTGAAATTTGAAAAGAAATATATGTTAATTGGTAATTACAGATTGTCATAGTTACTATTATAAAATCAATGAAATATGGGAAATATTGATCAATTGTATGACACCCAGTTATTTCTTAATAAGAATAATGAGTGGTAATTTTTGGGATTTATTTATGGATCAATACTCTGAGTATAGTTTTATCATATAATGGTTATGTAACTAAACTATTCATATTCGTGTTCCTCTTATTATAAGCTTTATTTTGACCTATGAACCATTATTATACGTTTACTTCTTGAAGTATGCCTTGTCTATTAATTACTACCTCTCACATTCACAGCCACATTTGACCAAATCTTGTATAAATGTTGTTTCCTATTTTATGGTACGATGTAGTCTGTTTGATTGGTATATAAACCGAGTATGTTTGAAATAATTGATTCCTATTTCAGAGGCTGAGATTGGTGTTCTGACTTAACTGGCTGGGCTAGGCAGGAAGCAGGGTCAATAAGAACTCTAGACTGCTCATATGGTTTACACGTCATTGATTCAATCGATAATTTACTGTTCTCTAATTTGTGGTATCGTTACGTTATCCATTAACAGGGCGCACATCCCGCAAGTTATATCACTCCCTTAAAGTATACTTTAATAAGTCTATAGGAAATCTTATTTATTTATTATTTATTTGGACACAGAAATATTTATACAAAGGGGCACCGGATACATATGCGCCACACAAGTCACTTGATTTGTGTGTGAGCTATGATACTATCCAGGTGCCCGAACCGTAGCAGGTAGATCTTTTAGACGGCCACACTCGGAGCCTTAGACCTAAAGGTTCGATCCATAAGGCAGTGTAGCAACGTCAGAAGATGCAGTCCCATTGTAACCGGTGACCAATAATTGGTTCATCTGCCATTTGTTCCTTCAGAATACTGGAGACCATGTGAACCATTAGTTTGGAATCAGGGTTTTCCAACTCCCCTAGGTGGATCTTCCATACCCACCAACTCGGTTAAAGCACTGGTCACTCGCTTTTTGTCCTCTCGATTTAGTTAACAACACCGCCTCGACGAGAAGGCAGCGAGTAGGACGTGGCTGTATACACGTGGCGATGTAAGAGAATTTCAAGAGGGACAGTTAACTTTTCTCAATCTCGACTGTACTAGGGCATTTTAGGAATCTAATCAAAAGCCTTAAGTTCTCTTAGTGAAAAGTTAATTTTCAAATTACTAGGTTTACATTCAGTTATACACTTGCTTAATCTCAATTAATTTGTAATAGTGTTCATCTATTATTCATAGCTGTGGGCGGAAATCTAACTCACCTCCGACTCATATACATATTTATATACACTTTATCTTTGTTTAGTCCATAAAGATGATAAGTACACTTAGTTGACAATTATTAAATAGCATGAAAAGTAGATATATAATTTCTTATGGATTATTACTAGTTATCTTATATTTCATAATATTCCTATATTCCTATATCGTTAAATATAACTCAATAATATCATATCACCATTTAGTAGATCTGTAAATTCAAATATGAATGATTTAATTTATTTGATCCAATTGGCGGTTTTTTAATTTCTTATCAAGATTATTTTCTACAGCATAAACTTGTCAATCTTATATACTCAACCCTCTTCATTTACTTGAATTTGAGACTCAATAGTAACTATATACAATTCACATACAATTCTTTACTATATAATATAGTTATTCATATATTAGTTATAATGTAAGTGGAACTAAAAAGAATTGTATATTTCAACATGAGCAAAAAAGATCCTTGTTTTTTTTTGTAGTCACATTAACTTGACCTAAATCAAGTTTGTCAACTAATAACACTGCTGAGGAGTCCCACAATGGGACGAAATGATTGTCCAGTGCTTCCAGGTTTTCCATGGTGGTCTATCTTCAACTAACTCATGATCTCAACCATTGAAATTACTATAATATCCACAAAAACCCCTTCTGATAATAACATATACTTATTCATTGTTTATATAATTTTATTCTTTACTTGTATTTTCTTTATAGGTTCAGGTATCTTGTAGACCAACATTTCGTGAAGCATTTATTCATGATTATCGTACAGAAAAAACTGTAAGTAATTATATCTTTTTTCTATATATATATATATATATATCTCATCTCAAATATAGAGATTAGTTCACTATGGAAATGAGTCTTAATAGTTTATCTAATAATGAGGATAGAGAATAAATAAATGTGATCATAATTTTAAACAAACAATCTATGATCACAAAGGTTTTTGTGGGGATTTTAGTAATTTCGATAGTTGAAATCATGAGTCAATTGAAGTTAGATCACCATGGAAAACCTGGAAGCACTAGACGGTCGTTCCATCCTAGTATGGGACTCCTTAGCAGTGTGCATCCACAATACCGCTCACCGCGAGGTTCGGACCCAGGACCTATCAGTCTCGCACGCGAGCGTTTAACCATTAGACCACTAAGCCGATCGGCATCCAACGGTGTTAATGTCTTACTTCAATCAATCGTAAATGCGCACTGCTGAGGAGTTCTATATTAGTATGAAACGGCATCCCGATGGTTTTCTATGATGGTCTAGCTTCAATTGACTCATGATTTCAACTATTGAAATTTATAAAATCCCCACAAAACCCCTTGTGATATATGAATTTGTTTATTTTATTCGGTAGCCCAATACCCTTTCTCTCTCATTCTTGTTTTCTCACTCAATCAGTCAGTTGATGGGGGGAGATTGGTTAGCTCACAACTCATCATGTATCAAAATCAAATTTTTGACACCGCCCATCACAACATTAAACATAATGTAAACATCCGTTCTTACTAGAGATGAAACGAAAATAAACTATTTCAAGTATACCAAAATAATTTGTTAATTCCTTAATACAAAAAAAATTTAAGAATCTATAAATTGAGTTTTCTAAACAAACCAACAAACAAATAATGTATTATCAATTACCATTTGTAAGTAGTGTTTCTTTTTCATAAACAAAAACTTACTTTCATTCATATACACAATGATTAATCGGCTATAATAGTAGAACTGTCAAATTCATTCTAGTTATAAAGTTTATTAACTTGACAAATAATATTGGTATTCATTGTTTTCTAAACAAATTATGTTTATCAAGATTATTATACTCATTTTGTTTACATCATCATTTACAATTGCATAATGGATATTGTGATTGAATTTATAATATATGAATGATATTCCTATAAACATTAGTTGTTTACGTATTCTCACTTAAACAGTAACATTTCATCTCTTTATCTATTACTATTATTGTTATTGTAAATGTGAGCGATTCGAACTGAAAATCAATCAAAAATGTACTATTTTGTATTTGATACAGAAGGGGGGGTTGTGAATATTATAATAATTTTAATAGTTGAGATCATGACTTAATTAATGTAAGATTACCATGGAAAACCTTGAAGCAATGGATGGCTGTTTCGTCCTATTATGGCACTCCACATCAATGCGCATCTACGATTCCGCCTCGTGAGATTTGAACCAAGGACCTATCGGTCTCTCGCGCGAGGGAGATATCAAAATATGTTGCATATTTAAGTGGTATATCTTAATAACTATCACCTGAGTAATATTTATCTACATAAAAAGGGTTTCAGTCTACTTACAGATCAAAATAGACACAGATTTATGAGATAATGGTGTTAGAGTAAATACTATTAATGATTGATATTTTGTTGCATTACAGAATAATAATAATTTTTCAATTATATTAGTTTATTTAGGAGTTGCTAGATTTGAAATGTAATCTTAAAGGTTTATTGACTTACTGTAGTTAATAAAGATCATCATTATTCGAAATAAATACTTATCAGCCATGCCATTGAATAATCCTCGATCTATTTTGAAAATTGTCTAAAATTAAAAATTTAGATCACAGATATTAAACTTTAAGGGTAACATGAACAGTATGTAGCCCGTAGGTTTTGAGTTCGATTCCATGTGTAATTTTGGATTCTAACATATCTCTACTTGAACCCTTTATACTGATTGCCTACCTACTTTCTATATCGCCACACTCTTCCTATATATGAAACGAATATTAGAGAAAACGCGAAGGGCGAGACTCTAATTTAGGGACGACCTTTGAACGAATTTTAAATGACCTTGAGAATATTAGCCAATCAGAAGACAATTAGTATAAAGTAAAAATATATTAGAAGAAACTAAAGAATTACAGTGGATATACTTCTTTTATATGATTTAAAAACTTGTTAAGATTTGATAAAGGTTCAGATGTTTTGAAATCATATTGCATACGGTATAAGAACTCATCCATATGGCTCCATAATAGTCGACCTCTGGAGCCGTGATATGGTAGCCGTAAATATCGTAGTACCCGGCAGCACGTATTCCTGTAGTATTGGTATTATTGTGGTTGCTTGCCGGTTTGTGACCTTCTAAAAATGTCCCTTTCGAGTTGATCTATCATAAATCCCAAATACCTGTCAAGTATATTTACGAAAATGCTACTTACCCAATCTTCCTTTATACTACGTCCCCTGTTGTATTTTCTCTTTCTCACTACCGTTTCATCTATCTGCACGACACATCCTACTCCTCCAAATGATTGGTGTATACTTGTCATTTTAGTTGCGCATATGTCACGACAGTACTCATACCACTGGACTGCTGAGGTTTCAGTAACATCTGCAAATGCAGCAGCCAGTGTTACTGGTGTCTTTATTACCCAATTCTCAACTATTATCATGATCTGTCTCAATTTCAGTCACGATCGAGCAAAGAAAGTCCCCGTTCTAGCAGACTTTTTCCTCCAACATGAAGGACAACGGAATATAATCTCACTGAGGTGGTCTGCACACTTTACTGCAGTCATTTGATAACCACAGTCACACGTACAAGAACTTTTTAGTAGTCCCATCTTTTGTAGCCTCTCAATAATAACCTCTTCTCTAAAATCCGCTGTAAACCGATCGTATGTGAGCATCATGCGTTAAACTTGACTCCGTGACCTTGAAATGGCTCAAACGCTTTTGATTGGCTCGTCCTTAAATTAGAGTCTCGCCCAAATGCTCTTAACCATCTAGAAGCTTCTGGAAATATGTTAATTTTAGCAACAAATAAGTAATTATCGAGTTATGATTTGACATATAATCATTCATTACTCTGGATACTTCTGAGAAATATTTTTCAATGTTAATAGAATGAAAAATTCTTAACATTTCTTTGCATTTCTGGAGACGTTAATGAGATATTTTTGAAGGATTCCAAGAAACACATACTATAATCAGAGAGGGGTTTTGTGGAGATTGTAGTAATTTAATCATTGAATTCATGAGTCAATTGAAGGTAGACCACCATAGAAGAGGTGGAAGCACTAGACGGTCATTTCATCTTAATATGGGACTCCTCTAGCTTCAATTGTCTCCTGAATTAAATTATTACACTACTACAATCTCCAAAAACACTCTCGGATTATAATCATCATATGCTCACTAGTGACTGTCTTTAAGAGGTATTTCATGGAGTTTAGTGAAAATCTGTTACCAGTGAAATTCAATCACGATAGTAACACACTTAAGACGATGGTGGATGGTGACGCAATTTCGTGGATTATTTGAAGTTAGACATTAACACCGTTGGGTTCCAGCTGGCTCAGTGGTCTATTGGTTAAGCGTTTGTACGCAAGACTGATAAGTCATGGGTTTGAATCTCGTGAGGTGGGATCGTGGATGCGTACTGTCAAGGAGGAGTCCCATGATAGAACGAAACGGCCGTCTAGTGCTTTCAGGTTTTCCATAATGATTAAATTTCAATTGACTTATGAATTCAATTAATAATATACATATTATTTCTGTATCCTCCCCTAAAAAGAGGCCTTACACTATATTCTACAATTCTTTTATTCAATCATAATAAAAATAATTCTCTTTTAACTTGAAATCATTTGTTTTAGTAAGTATTTCATTAATTTATTAAAGTAAACATTAACCTTTAAATAGATTTGAATATCAATAGAGTTCATTTAAATACTTAATAAGTAAATAGGTTTAAAGCGAACAATGTCTAATATTATTGTTGATTATTTATTTCTTCATTAATGATTATAATTTGATTTGCAATTATTCATTTAACCTTTAAGGACAATAATCTTTTACCAGTTTAGTGTTAATTTGTTTGTTTGTCGTTTTTTTTTTTCTTTCGATTTATGTATAAAGTGATCACTTGAAATTGACCATTTTCATAAACTCAATGTTAACTTTATATGGGGTAAATTATTTATTATTTGTTTGAACACATAGTTACTGGTACAAGAGGGCACCAGATACATATGCGCCACACAAATTTCATTTTATTTGTGTGAATGTTGTGATACTGTTTGGGTGCCTAAACCGAAGTAGGTGGTTTTCTTAGGGGGTCACATCCGGAGCCTTTGACCTAAAGGTCTGATCCACAAGGTAATAGAGCAATGTAATGAGATACAGTCCCATGGTAGTCGGTGACCAACGATTAGTTCATATGCCATTTTTTCCCTTAGGATACTAGAGCCCATGTGCACCATTGGTTTGTAATCATGGTTTTTCAACTCCTCTAGGTGTGTCCACCAACCCGGTTAAAGTGCCGGATATTCGCTTATCGTCTTCTCAATTCCGTAAACAACACCGCCACTAGGAGAAGGCAGTGAGTAGGACTTCCCTAGCAGAGGCTATATACGTGTGGCTATATGAGAGCATTTCGAGAGGGGGAGCTGACTCTCTTCACTCTCCGCCGTACCAATGCATTTGGGGGCAATTAGGGGTAAATGAGATTTCGAAAAATTTTCCTTCTTTTTTTTGTCTATCTATCTATCTACTTATATATATACCGTTTAAATTAATTATCAATAAATTTTCTTTTTATGTTTTATTCTCCTCGTGAAGTATACGACACATCATTGGGTTAAACGACGAAAACAAAATAAAAAATGCAAACATTGTGGAAAGGTATGCATATTGTTGGAGTTTTCTTGGTTCAATTCCTTCTATTTATTATTGTTATTAATGGATCATTATTTGTTTCTATTCATTATTTATTATTCAAAGTAAATTTCAAAGTTGAAATGATTCAGAATATCATGGTGTATACAAATAGTCTTTTGATTTAAAGATAGAAATTTGACCATTTTACTAGATAGCTGTCTAACAGAATCTTTCCTCTTGCTATGAACGAGAGTAAAAGCGGAAACAACCAATGTATTTCAATGTAAAATCACCGAGTTCTTTGGTAAAACGTGAAAACCATACATTTAATGCATTATTTGGAAATCTTTCATCAATTGCCTGAATTATCATTGTTCCTTCATTTACATAACATTTACTATTTATTCCCATTCTCATTGATCCAATCTTCTCAAGCTTCTGTTGCTAGCTATTCCACTTCTGATTGGTGTTGTATACTACTTATGTCTGTCGACATTAATAGTACACACCACAATATAATGATAGATCCTCAAATTTCTAGTTATTCTGTGTTCTTTCGAAATATGTGATTTCATAAGATAGACTTTAAAACATGGTGTGAAAGTATGATGGGGGGTTGGGTTATGTATTTATCAAACCACTGCTTACCTTAATGGGCGATAGTTGTTAGTTTACGTTGAAATAAAACATGAGACATTCAAACTAGTACATATCATCAGTCTATGAAATCAGTAATTGTTGGCCTTGACTATGTTTATAGTTGTAAACAATCTGTTTGGATGATTGGAGATTTCAGGTAACATTTCTTAAAAAATTTTCACAATAGTTCAAATGCTGTTACTCTTTCATAAGACTTTGAGTCCCAATAGTACTTCATAGATGCTTTATTCATTCTATCGTTATGAACTATAATCTTATTACTAGAATGGGTTTTGTGGAGAATTGGTAATTTCAATAGTTGAAATCATGAATCAATTGAAGCTAGACCACCATGGAAAACCTAGAAACTATTGAAATTCTAGTAATAATCATCTGCTCACTAGTGACTGACTTCAAGAGATACTCCTGGAGTTCTAGTGAGAAGCCGTGACCAGTGGAGTTCAACCAGGTCTGTTGTGAGATATCAGCTCACTGAAGACAATGGTGACAGTGGCGCAACTTCGTGGATTGGTTGAAGTTAGACATTAACACCGTTGGATGCCGGCTCAGTGGTCTAATGGTTAAGCGCCTGGCGTGAGACCGAAAGGTCCTGGGTTCGAATCCCGCGGGGGGCGGGATCGTGGATGTGAACTGCTGAGGAGTCCCATACTAGGACGAAACGTCCGTCCAGTGTTTCCAGGTTTTCCATGGTGGTCTAGCTTCAATTGATTCATGATTTCAACTATAATCTTATTGTTTAATCTTTCCTATTATGATTGTTACTACATCATTTTGTTTTCTTTGTTCTCCATTTTCTTACTTTCTAATCCTTGTGATAATATGGTTTGATTATTTAGATGGATAGAGATATATATATAACTAGATAATATTTTACTATTAGTCATTCAAGATTTTTTTTCTATCTATAAACATCATTTTAATCATACCATCATAATAAAATAAACTATACATATGTTTTACATTATAATACGTCATTGTTTCAAGCATTTATTGCTTGATTACGTAATAGATAAATTGAGAAAATGAAAGTATTTGGTTTTTTTTTTAAAGAAAGAAATTAAATTGTCTTAGTTCTTTAGAAAACATAACTATCTAGTTGTTGGTTGTTTTACTTGTTGTTGTTGTTGCCATTATTAATTATGGTACTATTGTCATTTGAATTGTGTATGTATGTATGTATGTATGTATGTATGTGTGTGTATGTTTCTCAAAACATTATTCCAAAATGTATAGATAGACAAAGGGGAATATAAACAGAACTCATTTTATATTTTTGTTACAGGGAATTACTTTTTACTTTAAGACTAATAAAGAGATTGTTTTCTATTACTGACTTTGATACCATTCTACTTTATATTGATTTGATTTTTAGTCTTTACAATCAATACTGGGATTTTCTTCTAAAGTAAGTAATATTATCTTTGATGTTGTTTAACATCTGAAAAGATATTGGAAAAAAAACAAATATGGTGGATGTGTCGATCGATTTCTTGGATCATTGGCCTAGAGGTTAAGCGTTTGTGCGCATGACTGGTAGGTCCTGGGTTCGAATCTCGCGGGGTTGAGCGGGATCGTGGATGCGCACTGCTGAGGAATCCCATAATAGGACGAAACCGCCATCCAGTGCTTTCAGGTTTTCTATGGTTGTCTAGCTTCAATTGACCCATGATTTCAACCACTGAAATATTTTTTTCGTTTCAAAATTGACTCATATTTTCAATTTTTCACTGAATAAGATAATATAAATTTCATTCACAAATACTTTATCGTAAAATGATCAGTATATACCCGTTATTTTAGATTAATCAATTATTTGGATTATTCTTTCATACGATAAACAATGAAAGATTGTTTAGGATGATTAGTTTTGTGATATGATAGTTGGGGGTGTCTTATATTTGTGATTTCTATCCATTTATTTTATTATTTATTCAATGTTATAGTCTTGGTACAATATAGAATTCTCAGAGAAAAGTATTTCAACAAGTTTCCTTTTCTTACTTCTTGGTCGATACTGACGATAAATATTGAGCAATCGCTAATTAGATGTTAGCAGTTCAAGAATCGACTTCTAAAATAATGTACATTCATTTCGATGTATATTGCCAACAATCACGATGTCTCTAAGTGGGGTCTTTTATAACATGTACAACGAAAGGTTATGAACTAATTAGGTTGTGCAATTAATGATATGTTAAAACAAACAAAAGAAACAGATAACTTGTTGAAATATCTAGATGACAGGAACAGATAGCTCAGATATTCAAGCAGGTCGCCTTTATGAATTTCGGACTAGGGCTATATGTTATTATTAAGAAAACACAAAATAAATGAACATAACTTCTTCAATGTAGTTGACTGTATAATTTATATTAGTTAATCATGAAAAAACTAATCATCAATATGTTCATATATTAAAATCATTATCAAATCGTATTTGCCTTATTTCTTATTCTAGTTGCGTTTATAACTAATATACATAATAATAATAATAATAATAATAATAATAATAATAATACAAAATGAGTGAAAAGATATAATCCATATCTAAAGATTTTTACGAGGTAATTTTTACTCCCTCTCTCTCTCTCTCGATAATCTACAATCTCAACTGTGAACATTAACTGGTAATAAGTTCTAATTAGGGAGGGGTTTTTTGTAGATATTATAGTAGTTCAATGTGTTCAAATTTCGCGAGGCAGGATCGTAAATGCACACTAATGAGGAATCCCATACTAGCATAATGACCTGTTTATTTACGCATATACGAATAAAATATATTGATGATACAGTACAATATGTTATCATTGATAGCAACTGATCTAGACGACTATAGACATAAATTCAACTGAGAAGACGTGAAAATCTTGCAACTAGACCTGACAATACCTGGAATCTTGATATCAAGATCAATCAGTAATCAGTATATACATCTAATTAGATTCAATCTATCAAACTATTCGAAAAAATCAATCAAAATGATGGTCAATAACCAATGGAACAGAGTAATTCACTTTGATTAAAAAAAACATTCGAATGTAAGCCAACCACTTAATGATAACCGGCCACAAAAGACATCATTACAACAAATTAATTAAGAAATTTACTTTTACGTCAATTAAATACTCATAATATTGTTAAGAATAACAGTGAAAACTTACCAATTAAGTTATTTAAACTAATGAACTGAACAATATGAAGAGTATATACCTGAAGTACAAATCATCATCTACCTCTCCTCACTTCAATAGTTGAAATCATGATTTGATTGAAGCTAAACCATCATAGAAAACCTGGATGTACTGAACAGCCGTTTCGTCCTAGTATGAAACTCTTCAGCATTTGAAATGTTTATGTTATTCTATAAATTTAAAAACCAAATGTTGTTTTTTTTTATTTATTTTTCACTTGTAAAAATTATCTTTCTTTTTTATATCTACTTACAATTTATTTTATTAGGAATATATAACGATTCAATGCACTTGGTGTAAAATAGGTTATCATAATAAATCAACTTGTTTTCGTGAATCATATTTAACTGAACCATGTTCATTAGGACCATATTCAGGTTTAATTGTTCCACCTGATTGGATTATTAAATTAACTGAACGAGTGAGTTTTCCCTTTAAATATATATATATATATATATGTAAATATATATATATAATTTAAATGCTAGAAACCATATTATCAACTGCTTACAACAAAACTTCATGTTGTATAACAAGTAAAAATATGAAAACTGAAATTGTCAAGTTAATAGGATTTGTTTAGTAAACGAGAACACAATTGAAGGCAATCGAATGTTGTTTTTTTTTTAATAGTTGTGATCATAAGTGAATTAAGGCTAGACCACCATAGGAAACTTGGAAGCATTTGACAACCGTTTCATCCTATTGTGGGACTTCTTGACAGTTCGTATCCACGACTTCACCTCGTGAGATTTGAACCCAGGATCTGTCAGTCTCGCGCGCGATCGCTAAACCACTAGACTACTGAGCCGGCATCAAAAAGATGCTTCCAGGTTTTTCATAGTGATCTAGCTTCAATTGACTCGTGATCTCAACTATTAAAATTATCATAATATCCACAAAAACGTTTACTGATAGCAATCGGATGTAATCGAGTACAAAATTACAGAATCTCTTAGTAAAATTTGAGAACGATACAGTAATTACTTAATTTGCAAAATGTCAATCAATCATTTCAGACTTCATTAATCCTGCATTTTTATACTAATTGCTTTCTGTTCCCGTTCTTTCCTTTTCGATCTTCTAGAGCTTCTACTATCAGACATTATATTCCTGATTGGCATTATATACTACTTAAGTCGAAACAAGTAGCACACTCCATATTTGTAGATCAGTTACATCATAGATTGTTTTTCAAATAATATTTTCCATACACATACTATGATAATTTGAAAACAATGAATATTGAAGCAAACAACTGTATTTAATAATTTTGTAAATAAGTTTGATAGTTGTCATATGAATCCAGTATAAATCATGCTAATGAGTTCGATAGTCTAATTCTAAAAAAAAGTGAACTTTTACTTCTGTTACGGAATAAATACCTCGAAAATGTGTCACTTTTCGACTAAGAAGACTATTCATAAAGAGTTAGAGTAGGGTGTCAGAGTAAAGTAAGTATAATGATAAAATAAATCATGGGAATGAAAAATACATAGTAGGAGAATTTTTCTAGTCACTGAGTATAGTAACTAAGTATAACAATATCAATGGTAATTATGATAACAGTACATTTTTTAGAAAACTGACTTGAATGAATGAGATGTAAAGTAACACACTAATAGTTTCTTACCTTACAACTTACCAGTTTAACTGTACGATTGTTATGGTTGACTTGTTTGTTCAATCTGGTAGTCTACATGTATTAGTATGGTTCAATCCAATTGTCAATGACTTCATGATCTGATTCCGTGTTTTGATTTTGACCGCCATTAGTTTACTTTCAACCTGATCCTAAACTAGGTGACATTGCCAAGTGAAATAAGCTATATTAAATAGAAGCAATTAAAATCAAATTAATTTATAAGGAATAAACAGCTAACTTTTGATTTCATTAATATACTTTCATGGTCATTACCTTGGGTAATTTAGTTTCATATTAAAAAATAACGCCATAGACTAATGATAACGTTTATTTTCTCTAACCTAACATGATTTTTTTGATTGAGATCATGAACCGACTTGACGGCCGTCCAGTGATTCCAGGTTTTCAATGGTGGTCTAACATCAATCGGTTCATGATCTCAATCAAAAACTTGACAATCTCCACAACACCTAAATTTGTACTTTTCACTTCTTTTGTTTTTGTTTCTTTTCTTTTTTGTTGTTGTTGTTGTTAATAAATCACATTTACAAAAGTAACCTTGTTTTACTTTAAAAAGTATTCAGATAAAATACAGTCGTTCTCTGTCGATTATTATGTCAAGCACATCTTCTAGCTTTCGGACAGCTCAATCTATTCATTCTACTTGAGTCACATTCTGACCTTGTTAATTATTCGCCTATCAATCTTCACTGTTTTTTATGAGCGCATATGTGTGTGTACACCTCTTATCCCACTACTTATCACATGTCTGTAACTTATTTTTGTGTAACTATAAATATTGATTAACGCTTAACTAAATTAAGTTGGCTTATCCGCCGTCTCCACTGTGCGTTGTTTCACTTCTCTCTATCCCATTCGCTTCATATACAAAATATATGTATTCAAAAGTCCACTCTGATTATTTGACTTATTTAATTCCGTTATCGAATAACGCGATTTAAGTCAATGATTATATACGAGGATAGGCGATAACAAACATTCATATAATTTACTTGGAGTCAGATCTAGGGCCATTAAAGTGGAAAACCCATCAACACATGTACATTTTGGTAGTGTACACTTATTGATTTAAAAAAATTGATAGATTTTTTCTGGCATTGATTTATGTCTTATTAATGAATTATCATTTTAAAACAGATAATATTATGATATTGACATATATAAGTAGTATGTATCACCAGTCGAATGTGAAATGCCTAGTTGCAGAAGGTTAAGATGATCAAAGTAAAGAGAAAAAGAACAGAGAATGATTGGTGTGGAAACGAAAAAACAATGAAGTCTGAGACGATTGGTTAACATTTTGTAAATGAAGTATTTACTATATAGTTCTCAGATTTTACTAATATGTTCTGTAATTTTGTAACCACATATATTGGTTTGTCTCTAGTTGTGTTCTCGTTCACTATAATTTATAAGATATCAATACCAAGCCTATACTTGGTAGTTTCAAATAAATTAAGTATTAAATAAAAAGTGAATTATTTATTTACGATGAAAAAGTGGTTTACACTAAATTACAAAACATCAGAAATACAGTCTTTCTACTCATTGAGATCTAACAAAAAATATATTTATTATGAATGATTTATGTTCATTTCAATTGATTCTCAATAGTTTGATGTAAATTATAGAATAATATAATTAATAATCTGAATGAGAGTAATTGCATCAAAGATGCATAGATTATTGAAAATTATAGCATGTGTATTTTCAATTGTTTGGAAAATACAAATATGAATAGGTCCTGGGTTCGAATCCCACAAGGTGGGATCGTGGATCCTTGCTGCTGAGGAGTCCCATGCTAGGATGAAACGGTCATCCAGTGTTTCCAAGATTTTCTATGGTGGTCTAGCTTCAAATGACTCATGATCTCAATTATTGAGATATATTAGCATTGAAATGGTTAAGTTTAAATTTTTAATGGAATTGTGTAATTAATCATCAAAATAATTATCAATAATATTGGGTGAGAAAAATTTAACAATATCACTACATATCATATCAAAGATTTGATAGGATTTTCTCACTGAAGATGATTTTACTCATTGTTCTTATCTAAATATCCTCTACAAATGTTAGTAAAATATGAGAAGAGTACATTGAATGCTTTATTTACAAATTTCCATCATTTGTCCTTTATATTCTGTATGATTCTTCTAATTTACAATTCCTTTCTAATTTCTTTTCTATTTTATTTCAATCAATCTTCGTAGATTTTCGCTGCCAATTTTCCACTTCCGATTAGTATTGAATACTACTTATATCTGTCTATATAAGTAGCATATACAAAACTTATATTAAATCGTTAATTCATCATAATGGACTAAAAATATCAGCTTATAAGTAAAAATAACTTTTAAATGGATAGAAAATAAATATAATTAGATACGAATACATATTGAACAAGCTAAAGCTATAACAGTTGAACTCATGAGTCAGTTGTAGCTAGACAACCATAGAAAACCTGGAAGCACTAGATGGTCGTTTCGTCCTATTGTAGGACTCCTTAGCAGTGCGCATCCATGATCCCACTAAAATTAGCCAATAATTTTCTAATGAGTTTCATGTTGTTTTTTTTTTAAAAAAAAAACAAAAAAAACGATTGACATTATTTCGCATAATTTAAATGTAACTATCATAGTTTCTTTATTATGTAACTAACATTTAACATGCAAATGATACTGTTGAATGTATTAACGTTTAGTTCAACAGTTTAATGTTATTCACAGAGAGGTGAACGTTATTGATATTAATTTTTGTTTTTTACAAAAATTATCAAGAAACAATAAACTATTCGAGAAATACGGTGATCAATCAATATTTTTAGTAAACACTTAAAAATCGATTCATTGTGTTCTATACATGTAATTAGATAACTATGAGCTATGACTTGTGGAGTTGAGCAAGATCATGAATCGATTGAATTTAGATATTAACACCGTTGGATGATGTCTCAGTGGTTTAGAAGTTAACCATTCGCGCACGAAATAGAAGGTCCTGGGATGGGTTGCTGACCAGATACCTAAATTACCTCGTTTAACAAGGCTTGAAAACGGCAGTAACCCTAGCAGTGCTCGTATTGTCTAGTTTATATTGTCAAGTTCACATAGGTTATTCTAGTTTCTGGACACATTTTTCCTAAACCATATTGTGACCTTGTTACCTATTCGCTTATTAATCTTGACTATTTTTATATAAACGCATGTCTATTAACTGCTTATCCTATTTATCACATGTTTAACTTATTTTCGTTTGACTACAAATATTGAGCCACGCTTGATTAAATCGAGTTGGCTCACATGCCTTCGCTTCCCTCTCTCAATTTGGTTTTTGTGATTGTCCGTTTAGATCAATGATTGTACAAAATATACGTATCCAAACTTCATTCTCGTATTTAACCTATTTAATTTCGTTATTCACTAATGTGATTTTAGTTGATGAAAATAGATGAGAATTGGTGTCATGTATATTTCGATAATAATCAGGCTACGATGTAACTGGAAAGTGATTACGACATTTATGAGCATCATTGATCAAACGTTTTTTTAATTAGACCTAATGACTTCAATTTCAACAGTTGACAAGTTATCTACATCATTCAAACAATAAATACTAATCCCGCGAGCGGGTTCGTGTATGTGCACTGCTGAGGAGTTCCACAGTAGGACGAAATGGCCGTCCAATGCTTCCATGTTTTCATTGGTTATCTAACATCAATCAATTCATGATCTTAATCAAAAAAACTTAATAATCTCTACAACCCTATACTGATAATAAATACATTAAATGACATATACATTCATTGATATAGATTTATTTATAAGTATCTTTGAGGTGCAAAACGTTACTGATATTATGACTTTATATTAAATATAACATTTAGAAAGTTGTCTATAACATAGATCACTTATTCATATTGTATTTAGTTGAGATGATAGATAACGTGTCTTGGAATTCTGCAATGAGTATCAGTTTATTCATGACTATTGATAAGTGTACATTGATACGAAGCTTAGATCAATTACTGTTCATCATTTATCCATAACCATCAAATCGAATCAATACACAAATTAGTTTTTTTCCTGTTAATAAATACAAACTGTAATGTAAAATATTTACGTTGTTTAAGCGATATTCTTTCAATATATTGTATTAAGAAGTATTTTCAATGGTGAAATGAATATCATCTTCCTTAAATAAGTTCTGTATAATACCTTGTTTGATATCATTTCAGTCATTTACCAAATGTACATTCATATAGGATAGAGAGCTTATAGAATTTTCAGTGAGACTATAACTTATGGATGACCACTGAGCGACACTGGAATGACCTTGATAGTGTCCACTTAATAAACAGAACCAAATGAGAGTTATAAACCTGTATGAGGACTTTGAATTGTGATTTACCGTTGATGTTTAAGGGTTTTCATCACGAACTAACATCAGCTTTAATACAAAAATTATATTTATCCAAATAGATGAGTGAATTTTGTTCCGAAATCCGAAACCAGTTATCTTATACCTGATTAGTTCGTTCATAAATTATAGTCTCATCAAATTTTCATAGCTAAAATCATGAATTAAACATAATTGCATTTGTTGTATTACAGTATAAATTCTTCAAGAGGCATTTCTTAGAGTTCTAGTAAGAAGCCTTGACCAGTGAAATTCAACCAGATGTGTTGTGAGATATCAACTCACTGAAGACAATGGTGTATGGCAACGCAATTTCGTGGATTGGTCGAAGTTAAACATTAATTCCACTGCATGCCAGCCGGCTTAGTGGTCTAATGGTTAAGCGCTCACGCGCAAGACTGATAGGTCTTAAGTTCGAATCTCGCGGGGGTGAGCGGGATCGTGGATGCGCACTGCTAAGGAGTCCTATCCTAGGACAAAACAGCTGTCCAGTGCTACTAGGTTTTTTACAGTGATCTAGCTTCAATTGATTTATGATTTCAACTATGGAAATTAATTTTATATTCATATATTGTCTTTACTATTTCTTATTATCACTATACTTTTAATTATTTATATTCATTTTTCCAGAATAATTACAAATTATCCACCTCCTCCTCGTCATCATCATCATCAGCATCATCATCACCAATAACATCTACATCAATATGTCGATCAAATAGTTTTGTTACACCTTCATGTTTAACAAATTATCAAACAGATACATGTCATATTCGTTCATCATATTCTCGTCCAGATAATCTTAATTATTCAAATCAATTAATTAATAATATATCAGATCAATTAACTTCTATGACAACTATTACAACAAGTCATGAAGATAAACAATCAATTTCAATTAGTCAATCAAATATTTATATAAAATCTAATATATCATTTGTTATTAAAACAAATCCAATCAATAATGTTTGTTTAAAACCATTATTAGTATTTCTTAATCCAAAATCTGGTGGAAATCAAGGTATAAATTTATTAAAAAAATTTCAATGGTTATTAAATCCACGTCAAGTATTTGATGTATCACAAGGAGGACCAAAAATGGGGTAAATCAATCAATAATTTTTTTTACATTGAATATTTTTTTGTAAATTTCAGACTACCTTTTTTTGTTTTTTTTAGTTTTTTTTTCGTTTTTTTGTTTTTTTTCGTATTGAAATTTCAAATGGGGAAAAAAAAGGAAAAAAAATTCTTATCAATTCATTTGGTATTGTTTTTACTTGTATCTTCTTAATGATGATTAAGATTGCAATTGTGAATTCAGGTAATAAGTACAGTATGTACATATGCTAATAAGAGATTGATCAATTGGAGTGCCTATCATTAATGGGAAGATTCAAACAAACAAACAATACCAAATGAATTTAAACTTTACTTTATTGCACAAGCAAGTGGTTATTAGAATTCAGTAGCTAATATGGATAATGTAATGATGTTTGAAACGAACAGTACTGAGTTCGAGTCCCAGAGTGAATATTAACTCTGAGATGCAGGTATATCTAGCTGATGAATCCCAAATAGAATGAAACGTGCATATATATATTTCTTATAGTTAATTGACACTTGTTTTAATGAAGTTTATTAAAACAAATAAAATTTATAATAAACTGGCAAGTAATGCTTACATATGCTAGAAAAAGGGTTTTATTTTGCGCATATATATATAATAATTACTATTATTATGATTATTAGTGGATTTATTCAATATTATATTTTTGGTACAATATAGAATTCTCAGCACAAAGTATTTCAACAAGTTTCCCTTTCTTATTTCTTGATCAGTTCCTTGTGATAAATATTGAGTGGTCTCCAGTTAAATGTTAGCGATTCAGGAATCGACATCTGATAAATGTATATCCTTTTCGATGCATATTGCCAGTAACCAAGATGTCTCTGATTGAGCTCTTTTGCAACTTGTACAGAGAAATGTTGTAAACTTTTCACAAACGCACCTGAATAAGTTATGAAACTAATAGGCATAATGATGTGTTAAAACAAACAAGAAAACAGATAACTTGTTGAAATATTCAGATGGCAGGAACAGGTAGCCTAGATATTCAAGCAGGCCGCCTGTAATCAATATATTTGCATGATCTGCCATCTTCCACAAAAAAACTTTTGTGAAATATGCGAATGATCTCACTGTATGTATGCCAATTTCTAAGTCTTTACATCTTATAGAAATGAATGAGTTTTTGTCTTGTATTGAATGTTGGTCTGTTGTTAATGGTCTCATACTTTATCCGTTTAAATGTTAAGCTGTTAAGCTTAGCATGAGACATGAACGAAATTTAAACACCATTTTGGGATCTCATAATGCTTGTGCCATTGGAAAATTTTTGGTAAACACAGTGTCGAAGATTAATTATTATGGTGTTACCTTTTCCTGTGATCTCTATTGGTTTTCTTGTGTTTTACTGTTATCCAAGAAAGTTTTCCGTCTGACTTACTATATACAGAGGCTGCATGCTTTTGGGATTACTCGTCATTTACTCTTACAATTTGTAAATTCCTGCATATTACCTATTATTCTTTAGTGTTTTCCACTATTCTTTCCAGCGCTTTTGAGAAAAGACTTTGACGTACTGCGGAGATTGCTCAAGGCTGTTAGCAAAGTGTGTGGTGAATCTTTCGGGGTCATTATTAATATGGTTGTGGATAGACATCTAAATTCATGCAAACTCCTGGCAGGTGTTATCATATCAGATACTAACCATCTGTTATAACTTGTGGCTTGAGTGCCCTGTTAATGTGTACGTAATGATACCACGAATTAGAGAGCAGTGAATTATTGATCGGACCAGTGACGCACAAAACATCTACTAGCAGTCTAGAGTCCTGATTGGTCCTACTCTCTGCCTAGCTCAGCCAGTTAGGTCAAAACACCAATCTCAGCTTCTGCGATATGAAGCATACGGTGTTTATATATCAATTAAATAGACCACAACGTACCATAAAATAGAAAGTAACATTTGTACAAGATCTAGCCAAAAGTGGCTGTGAATGTGGTAGATAGTAATTAATAGATAGGGCATAATTCAAGAATTGTAAATCGTATAATAATAGTCCATAGGTCAAAAGAAGGCTCATAATAAAAGGAACATGAATATGAATAGTTTAGTTATTTAACAATTATACGATAAGAATATACGTTTAGTATTGATTCATAAACGGATCTCAAAAGTTACCATTCATTATGCTTATCGTGACCAAACACGATCCCTTTCATTCATATCTTTCTCCTTGTATATCTTCTGGTAGAACGAGACGTAATTACATTAAAATCCATGTGCCCAAGCAAAAGTATAAAAGTTCTATTTCAAAATTAGGGTGTGTGTGAGCAGGTACTTAAATGGTTGCAGAAACAAATAAAATCAAATCATCCAATAAGAGTAGAGGATAAGCATCCATCATCCTCTATTGCCAAACACATAACGGTAACATATCATAAGATTTATATGAATGTTCGTCAAAATTAGAAAAAATAGTTTGACAGAAATTTTGATTATTATCTTGAAGAAGTTCAGACAAGTTGGCTGGACGAAACGTTGGGATTATTTAAATTTCAATCACATAAAAGTTCGTAAGACTGATCTAAACTCGGCTTTTGTAGTGTTGTACAAAAGTGCAAAAGGGTGTATACTAAGGTTTATTGAAGCCTTACTTACTTACTTACTTACGCCTGTTACTCCCAATGGAGCATAGGCCGCTGACCAGCATTCTCCAACCCACTCTGTCCTAGGCCTTCTTTTCTAGTTCCATCCAATTCTTGTTCATTCGTCTCATGTCTATCTCCATTTCTCGGAGTAATGTGTTCTTTGATCTTCCTCTTCTCCTTTGGCATTGAGGATTTCATATGAGGGCTTTTCTTGTGACTCAGTTCGGTGCTTTCCTCAGTGTGCGTCCTATCCACTTCCACCTCTTCTTCCTGATTTCTTCCTCCACTGGGATTTGATTTGTTCTCTCCCATAGTAGGTTGTTGCTAATAGTTCCCGGCCAACGGATCCGAAGTATTTTGTTTAGACAACTGTTAATAAACACCTGTATCTTTTGGATAATAGCTTTCGTGGTTTTCCAGGTTTCCGCCCCATACAGTAGAACTGTCTTGACATTTGTACTGAAAATTCTGACCTTGTTGTTCGTTGACAGACAGTTGTTTTGAGTTCCAGAGGTTCTCCAGTTGTAAATATGCTGCTCTTGCTTTTCCGATCCGTGTCTTCACATCTGCATCAGATCCACCGTGTTCATCGATGATACTGCCCAAATATGTAAAGGTTTTTACATCTTCCAAATGTTCTCCGTCAATTGTGATTGGATTGGTGCATGCTGTGTTGTATCGGAGAGTGTTGCTCTTCCCTTTGTGTATATTGAGACCTGTTGCATTTGAAGCTGCTGCTACACTGGTCGTATTGAAGCCTTAGCCATACGAAAATTCAAAGCCCCTTTGTGTATTCAAAACCAGTTTGTTCTCACCTTAAACGTACCCTGGTAATATTAGCAGTGTAGATTTAGACTGGGTTATTAAAAGAGCTTAGGAAATTGATACAGGTGTTCAGTTAAAAGATTTAACAACTATTAAATGTAACTTTTAAAGCCTAAAATACTGCTATGAGTGGAATTGTACGATAGTTAACAGTAGAATCCAGGATATATGTTACGTTTTATTTGTGGCTCGTTATCTTAATGTGCAACATCAAGATAGTCAGTCAGTAACAACGTAGAACTTCGTACGTACGTACATCAGTTCGAATTGCCATACCACATTAGCACAGAGATACAATTGTCGATTCAAATCTTGTAGTGGTAGAGGTAGTAAGAGTATAAGCAGATATCGAAAAGATTAGGCTTTGAAGATTTTATTCAAAGAGTATAATCCAGTGAAATAAATTTGAAAAGAGAAAAAGGGAAGGGACATGAAGAATTCAGAAGATTAGAATTTGGGAGAACACAAAGAGTGAATGGACTTGTGTCATTGCAAACGAATTCGGGCCATGTCATTCAGGGTCTCTAACCATCGGCTCCTATCATCTCGTGGTCCCCAACCAGGCAGCCTACACCTACCATCATGGCTCAGTCCATTTATTGTTGCTTAGAGTGGTCAGAAGACTCTTCATTTTGTCAGCTTCTTCAACAAATAGAACTATGTCAACAAGTGAATCTCCGGGTAGAAGTTCAACTTATACAAAATAAAATAATCAAATAAACTCCTAAACATCAATGTAGAATGTTCCCGCACTAACATAGTTTTTATTCATATTTGATAACACAATTTGATTTAATTTAAAAAAGAATCATATTTTGTCATGTGAACATAGTACATTGTTTCCTTTCTGCATTCAAAATTGTAATTTACATTTTTCTTTAAATGGAAATTTTAAAATCGATAATGTAAAATATTTAAATTGAAGTTAAACATTAACATCATTGAATGCCAGCCGGTTCAGTGGTCTAATGGTTAAGCGCTCGCGCGCGAGACTTATAGGTCCTGAGTTCGAGTTTCACGGGGGGCAGGATCGTGAATTTGAACTGCTGGGAAGTCCCTTACTAGAACGAAACGGCAGTCCAATGCTTCCAGGTTTTCTGTGGTGATCTAGCTTCAATTGACTCATGATTTCAACTGTTTATATTATTTCTGTTTAATTCATTAAATCTACTATGATTTCATTTAATTTTTTTTATAGTTTAGAATTGTTCAGTCGTGTACCAAATCTACGTATCCTAGTATGTGGTGGTGATGGTACAGTTGGTTGGATATTTTCTACTATTGATTCAATGAATTTTAATACAATACCACCAGTTGCTGTATTACCAATAGGTACTGGAAATGATTTAGCTAGAGCATTAAATTGGGGTTCGGTAAGTTATCATTACAAAATTCGATAAATTATTGTCTATTCACTGTCCTCATATTCATTTTAACTATCTCTGATTATTACTAAGTTACTGTGGTCAAAACTAATTAAATCTGATGATTGAGATCATGAACCGATTGATGTTAGATCACTGGTGAAAACCTGGAAGCATTGAACGGCCGTTTCGTCCTATTATGGGACACCTCAGCAGTGCGCATTCACAATCTGATGACATGTTTTAAAGTAACTAACAAATTTGTTAAATAAAATGAAATGATTTTTTTCAATAATAATGAACGGACTGAAAAAAATTTGTTTTTATTTTGGTTATGTTGTGTTTCTATGACTTGTTAATTATCAAATGGCAAGATAGACAATTAGACCACTAACTTGTATGACCCTGATACTGTGCCAAACCAATGACGTGTTAACTTGTACAAGTGGCCTAGAAACTACCCTGAGCTCTTAATGGTTCTTCTTGTCTAGCCCTGTCCGTTTGAGTACAGATATCACAGTTGAGGTTGTAAATCTTCATCGACTGAGATGGTTGGACCACGTGTTACGTATGCCTGAACACCGATTGCCACGACGTGCAATGCTAACCGGTATTGGGGATGGTTGAAAGAAAGTTAGGGACAGCCAAACCAAAACGTGGCATCGGTTCATAAAGTCACTAACTTCTAGTCTGAGCCATGTTGGCAGATGCAGACTACTTGGCTGGAGTCCGCGTGACTATCGTAACCAATAATTTGAGACTCTTGATGACATGGCTCAGAATCAATCACAATGGAGTAGGTGTATACACTCTCTGTCTTCTCTTAAACTATGAGATTAAAATCGCTTCATATATTTCTTTCTACGTACTAATTCTTTGTTTCTGTACTATCTCCTTATATGCAATCTTTCGTTTATATATTACCACCATTGACTTAACCACTCCTTTGAATCGGGTGTTCATCTTGCGGTGCTAATGCGGTATCGCAACTTGTACCAATGCATGTATGTGCTTGGTCCTACGTTGTAACTGACTGACTGACAATATACACATCTCAGCTTCCACCGAATGAATCGTATAATTCAAACATATTTAGTTTATATACAAACAAACCGGACTACATCATACCATAAATAGAACGTAACAGTTATACAAGATCAAGCTGAAAATGGATGTGAATGTAAAAGATTGTAACTAATAGATTGAGAACAACTTCAGAATATTAAATCGTATAGTAGTAGTCAATAGATCAAATAGAAGCTTATAATAAAATGAATATGAATATACATATAATATAGTTACTTCATAGTTATACAATAAGCCTATATATACAATAACAGTCCATAAATAGATCTTAACAGTTACCATTCATTTATTCTTCATCCGGATATAATAGATTAGTACATAAATTTCATCTTTTGTAATTCACGTGATGCTTTGTATGATTAAAAACAAATGAAATGTAATTTATCAAAAAATCATCTAAGTGAACTACACACAATCAACATACATAAAATATCTATTTTTTTTCCCTTTAAATCATTTCTTTTCCACTTCAGTTGATACTGTATCAATTTTACCATTTTTTTTCTTTCTTTCGGAAAATAGTTTTATAGTTAGAATAAACAGTAGTGTGTAACAAAAATGAAAACCAAAAATTTTATTTTATTTTTGATTGAAATCATGAATCGATGGATATTAGACCACTAGTGAAAACCTGGAAGAACTGAACAGGCAGTTTCGTCCTATTGCAAGACTCCTCAGTAGAGACCATCCTTGGTTCTGCCTCGCAGGATTCGAACCGAGGGCTTTCGGTCCTGCGTGCGAACGCCTAACCTACTAGACTACTGAGCCAACCGGCCGGCATCCAACAGTGTTCATGTCTAACTTCAACCAATCCATGGAATTGAGTGACCATCTATTATACTGAGGTAGATACTTGTCTCTACCCGACACGGATTAGCTGCACTGGTCACGTCATATCACTAGAACTCCTAGATATCCTCTACGAATCTAGTCACTAGTGAGCACATGATAATTATCAGTATCAGATTATGGAGAATATTAAGTTTTTGATTAAGATCATGAACCGATCGATGTTAGACCACCAAACAGTTTACTCTGGAATAAAGCATCACATAAGATGTTATATGTGCAAATTATATCTGAAATAATCTCCGGGTACGCTGAAGAAGATCAGATAAGTTTGCTGGACGAAACGTTGGGATTATTTTAAATTTCAATCGATGAGATTATTTCAAATATAATTTTCGCATATAATAATTCCCTTATACTCGGTATCCGATTTCTATCAATCTATTCGTTTTAATTACATAAGATAATTAGTTAAATTTCTAGGAAATATCCTTTGTGATTTCTGTGTTCAGTTAACTGCTTCTTTGACATAAGCTGGTTTAATGATGTTTATTAATTTCGTTATATGATTATAGAAGTATATATGCATATATACATACATACATTGCTGTCACACTGTCATAAGTGATTCTGAGTTACGTTTAAATGAAATCAAGAAAAACGTAAGTGTTTGGATTGACAGCAACAATTATTTTACATTGTGAATACTAAATGATTATAAAGATAAACTAAAAAGGTAGTTTACAAATACACTTGATATTGTTTTACTTGAATCTTCCCATTGATGTTTAGGACTAAAATTGATCAGTCTCTTATTGACATATGTGCATACTATTCGTATTGCCTCAATATAGCCTTAATTTACAAGCATTATAAGCAAAAATGGATAGTGACTAACAGTGGAATCCAGGACTCGCGTACCAGAGTAAACATCAACTCTGAGATGTAGGTACATCTAGCTAACGAGTCCCAAATAGGACGAAACTCGTGTCCTGGATTCCACTGCTAGGCACTATCCATCTTTGCTTATAGTTTACAAATATATATATATATATATATATATATATATATATATATATATTGATAGATATGTAAACATATTGATAAATATTGAAAGAGATTGGAGTTATCAATTACTAAGTTGTTGTTATATCTTTGAAAGATAAATTTTAATTTCTGTCAATCGTTTGTTAGTTATAGCTTACCCTATACTAATCTGATGGATTTATAGTTTCGATAATAATAATAAGGGAAGAATTAAACCGTTTAAACGAAATACACATTACAAATAGATATATCAATTATAGTATAAAGCTCGGGTCTACAAATATATGAATAACCACAATACTAATGTAATTGGTTTACATGAACATTGATTTCAAATGTGAATGACCTGTGGTTATATTGATGAGAAGGATTTCAAACACGTTCAGAATAACACTCTTCATTTAAGTGTTTATGTTGACATATTTTAGTCGACAAGCATTTAGCTCTCTTATTTCGTTAGTTCGACTACCGCTGTCAAGCATATATATGTATATGGATCATTTAGTGTATTCTCTATCGTAGGAAATTAAAGAGTATAAAATAGCATTATTAATAGTAAGCGAAAGTGAACGCGTAAGAAATTGCATAACTGAATAATCTGTAAACTAAAGTCAATCGATCAACAGAGAATCATCATTTAAAGTTGTACTCATAGAAAACAGAAACCTATCAAATAGTAGTGGGCTTCCTTCTTCTTTACATTGTTGAAGATATATATACATATGTATATATTTCCTTAAAACTAAAATTATTCACTATTTTTTATAGGGTTATATTGATGAATCTGTATCAAAAATATTGAACTCCGTTTATGAAGGTCGTGTTATTGCGTTGGATAGGTAAGTATTAGTTAAATTCTTTTCATCATATATGTGACCATTACTTATTAAAAGTTTTACAGTATAAGTTAATGTATTTTTTCTTGTGAAACGAATTTACTACTAATATATTTCATGACTACTTTTTAATTAAGAAATTCAAGTCTATATACTATATGTCTTCCCTTATCTTTCTTATTACTTACTAATCTTTCTATGTGATTATACCATTACAGTATCTGCTTCTATAAAGCAGGTTGTAATCCAACATCATTTATCAATTGTTTAGAGACTAAGGATACACTTTAACAATGAGTATCAACCTGTATAAGATCTAGTTTCAGGATTTCTTATCGTTTAGCTTTAATCATCCCAGAGGAATCATTAATTTTTTTTGCTTTCACTCTCTTTTTGATCGGTTACATGAACAATGGAACTATATCTTTTAAATATTCTTTATAAATATGCAATTACAATTTTAACTAGAATATAGTATCTTAATGTTGCTATGGCAAGTATAATGTTCTCTATATATCGTTTTTATTTAATAAAACTTAAAATCATTAAAAGATCTATGTATTATAGATTAGGCACAATACTATTTATAAACCAAACGATTTCAATAGAATGTATACATCGTCTTAAATATGAACATACTTTACCATTTTATGTATAAACTTCCTACATAACCTGAAATAGCTACCCAATGAATACAAGTATAAAAGTAATTAAATATTAGTTTACCTAAAAAAAAAACAAAAAACAATTCTATATCAACTCACAGAATTATGAAATAAACTATTCAAAAGAAAAACTCTATATTAAATTAAAGTAAGTACAATAAATGAAATGATTAGTTTCACAAGTTCAAACAATACTATAGCAACATTGATGTCACTGATTTTTTATCATATAAACCCTTAATTTTTCAACAACAAAAAAAACAAAAAACAACCTACTGAGAGTATTTTATTCAAACGATAAATGGTCTATTAATTCATATTTGTTTTCATGTATTGTTTATACAATCAGTTTAAGTATACAGTTCATTCATTAAATATTCTACCTTTATTAAACAATCTTATATATTTTTATCTAACGTTTCTCATTACCGACTTTATTAAATTGTCTTATTATTATTATTATTATAAAATAATACTTTTGATGTCATTGAAATCTGTTGAATTTTTTTCGGGGGGGGGGCGAGTACAGGGAAGTAAAATGGAGTGAAGGGGTGGGGTGGGGTTGGTGGGGTTGTGGAAAAAACAAGATCTTATCAGATAGAAAAACAATTATAAATGTTCCCTCTCAAACTGAACATAAATAAATAAAAAAAATTAAAAAAAATAAAACAATTTCCTTTTTACTTCAAAATACTTTGTAGTTAGTGAATGATTAGAAAAATCGAGTAAAATGTAAATTAAATGATAATAATAATAATTTTTTTTATTTTTATGCTCATATAATGAATTACATAATTATTAATGATTGCGTGCAATCTGTTGAATTCATGCATTTATTTTATACTACTACTACTACTACTACTAATAATAATAATAATAATAATAATAATAATAATACCGACATAATAGGACATACTTATTTAACGTTAAAATGTATATAGAAATGGGGTGGAAAATCAATGATGTGAGAAATTCAATGAAATGTTTTTTTAAAAAAGCTTTTTATTTTTAATTTTATGCATAAATAATTAAAAATTAGAAATGGGATTTTTGTAGATATTATAGTAATTTTTAATAGTTGAGATGATGAGTCAATTGAAGCTAAACCACCATGAAAAACCTGGGAACGCTGGACGGCCGTTTTGTCTCATTGTGGGACTCGTTAACAATGCGCATCCATGATCCCACCCCCCTCGATGGATTCAAAACCAGGACCTATCAGTCTCACGCGCGACGGCTTAATCACTAGACCACTGAGCAGGCATCCGACGGTGTTAATGTCTAACTTCAACTAATACACGAAATTCAGCGACACTTCCACCATTGTCACCAGTAAGTTACTATCTCACAACAGACCCTGTTAAACTCCACTAGTCACTACTTCTCAATACAACTCCAGAATATACCTCATGAAGCCACTCATTAGTGAGCATATATTGATAAATAAATATTTCAATAGTTGAAATCATGAATCAATTGAAGCTAGACCACCATGGAAAACTAAATAATACAACCAAATAATTGCACACATTTTCATGTGTTCATCAGTGATCTATTTATTTTCTGTCTGATACCTGGTGCTATCACTACTACTACTACTACTACTACTACTGAGTAGTGGATTAGCCTTAAAATAGATATGGTAATTTTAAGAAATACAAGTGTTAAGAATTTCATAATTCAAGAATAAAGATACTATTTTCCATTCTACTTAATACACGATAAGTTTTACACAATGAATCAACCAACCTATTCCTCGATGATGATGATGATGATGATGATGATGATGATATTAATAATATATAGATAATTTAAATATTTAAGAATTCATGATTCAGAATGTCTCAAAGTTCCCTTTTAATTCTTATCATAGATATGTTTCATATTAAAATAGTGTGTAGAAGTTTTTCTCATAATTCATATTAGTTTCAAGCTGATTACAAGATATACCCATAGATAACAGAAATAAACAACATGATACGTGATGCATAACTGAATAAGGAGTACATCATGTTACTTTTTTTAAAGAAAATAAAAAAGATACAAACAAAATTATAATCAGAGAGGGATCTTATGGAGATTGTATTAATTTAATAATTGAACTCATTAGACCACCATGGAAAACCTGGAAACACTGGACGGCCGTTTCATCCTAGTATAGGACTCCTCAGCAATGTGCATCTATGATCCCGCTTCGCGAGATTCGAACCCAGAAGTCCCAGAATAGGATGAAATAGCCGTCCAATGCTTCTAGGTCTTTCATAGTGGTCTATCTTCATTGAACTCATTATCTCAACTATTCAAATTAAAAATTAATTCTTTTTTGATAAAAGAAAAAAAAACAGAAAAGAATTAAGTTTAGTGATTAATTGAATTGTAGAATACATTCTAACGAATTCTATGTTAATCCGATTCTACCCATAAAGTTACAATGTTGCAAGTACTCAAGGTAATGCAATATTTTGATATAATATTTTTCAAATTAGATCGTGGAATTTATTTGATGGATTTTTATCAGCAAGAGAGAAAAAAAAGAGATCATGTAATTTTTATTAATCATAAGTAATGGGAAACAGTATTGAGATCACTCAGTATGAATGTTCTGGATTTATTTCTGATTGGTGGAAGATTTATTGTTGCTAGTAATATTATTTGCTTGTAGTTTGCCAGTATTCCTTGCTGATGATTGTCAATCAGTATGAAGTCTAGTATTATGTTGATCAGCTTTTTGACAATATATCATCAAAATCAAAGATACAAGATAATAATCCAAAACGTCTATATAAATTCAAAATATTAGAAAGCTTGTATTAGCCTAAATATTCATAATGAGTAACTGATGTAAATATTTCTAACTGTAATATCATAAAGTTATGCAATAGGATATTTTGTAAACTGTAGAATTTGAAACATTCATTGTTGAATTCCAACTCTTTGCCTTAATCATATTGAAAGATATATGAATAAAATAACATTATGTGTAGATATTAAGTACTGACTTCAGTTTATAAGGATACCTATCGCTAAATCATACAGTTGTAGTTTTTTCACTATTACTGTAGTGAATCAACACTAAATTGAGGAAGACGAATTTGTTTTTTAATGCACAATCACACAATGTTATAGTAAGATGTGAAAATCATGCATCAAACACACCCTTTTCACATCTTTTTTGAATTGTCTCTTACAAACTTCATTATTCCTTTATTCTTATTGTTATCTTGATTGTTTTCGGTTTCCTTCTCTGTTCTCTTAATCTCAATTTTCTCAACTTTCTGATTGCAGATATTTCACATCCGATTGATGTTAAATACTACCTGTATCTGCAAACATAGTAGCATACACTGCACTACTACTACTACTACCACTATTAATAGTAGTAGTATTCATTTCTTTTTTTAAATTTTAACTAACATTAAAGGTCAATAGAAATGTTTTTAAGTTGTTTGCTTTAATATTTCAAGTGTGCTTTTGACAATTTTGTAAATTATGACCTAACAATTCTTCATCCATTCATTGTTTATGTCACGAACAGTTAAATAAGAGTTCATCATCCTTGTTTTCTCTCTGAATAAACTTTCTCTCTCTAATAAATTTTTACTCCAACCATATTATATATATATATATATATAACTTACGCATGTTACCCTCAATGTAGCATAAGTCGCCGAACAGCATTCTCCAAGGTACTCTTCTAGTACTTTCTAGTTCTATCCAATTTTTGTTCATTCGTCTCATGTCTGTTTCCATTTCTCGCTGTTATGTGTTCTTTGATCTTCCTCTTTTCCTTTGGCCTTGAGGATTTCATGTGAAGGCTTATGTTGTGATGCAGTTGAGTTCTTTTTCTCAGTGTGTGTCCTATCAATTTCCAGCGCTTCTTGCTGATTCCCTCCTCTACTGGAATCTAGTTTCTTCTCTCCCACGGTATATATATATATATCGATTCAATTATAATTCTTTTTCCATTGATTATAAATGGTTAATGCCATGAATAAAATTGTATTCATATTTTAAACATGATCTTTAATATTATCTTTATCTTAATATGCTTAACTAATGGTTGCTCTGGTTGTCAGAAGGGTTATCAGCCTCGTGACTTCTGAAGGAACTCGGCTTTCACCATGAGGCATCATAAATCTTCTAAATGAAGACCTTCTTACTCTTAGGGCTGAATTTAAATGTTGTTTTTTTTAACGAGTTAGTTTTCTATGTGATGGAGTAGCTAACCCCATACCTAACCCTCCTTTTTTATCTGGGCTTGGGACTGGCAGTAGCCCCAGAAGTAGCTCCAGGCTCCCAATGATCTATGCTCCATTGGCAGTAACATTATATTAACTGTATTAATTTATATTTTATTTAAGTGTAATTCATCATTCACTTAGTTCCGTTCTTTTTTCATTTCTCATCATATCATTGTCAATAATATAATTATTGTAATTTAATAATTATTATTATTACTGGATAAATTTGTAACCATTCCTATTATTATTATTATTGTTATTATTATTATTATTATTATTTCTATTATTACTAATCATAGTGTAGTGAACGTGGACTTGGGGGGGGGTAAAACCAATTTTTTAAAATTTATATTGTGTCTTCATTAAATATGAAAATTATACATTAAATACGTTATTTATACATCTCCCTTCAGTTGTTCATTACATTCATTATGATTCGATCAATTCTATTGTTATTCTAATTACTCTTTATTTCTATTTCTGTTCTGTTTAATTTAATCTTCTACTGATAGACATTCCAATTTCATTTGGTGTTACATACTATTTATATTGTATTAGTGTAAGTAGTATACATTAAAAATAGAAATGATCACCAGAAAAGCTAGTAAATAATAATAATAATACTATAATTAGTCATAATGACAATTTGTTTCACCCTAGTGTGTCCTTTGATATCCGGTAATTTTTTCAGTCTATAATTAAATCAAATTAATTTACTACCTCATTGTTAAATCTATAGGTTATTGACCAGTGCCAACTAACACTTCTGAATTCTCAGTATTGGGGTTGTTGAGATTAATAAGTTTTCGACTGAGATCATGAATCGACTGATGTTAGACCACTGTTGGAAACCTGGAAGCACTGGACGACTGTTTCGTCCTAGTATGGGACTGCTCGGCAGTGCGCATCCACGATCCCGCTCGCGGGATTCGAACCCAGGACCTTCAGTCACGCGCGCGAACACTTAACCTAGTGGACCACTGGACCGGCATCCAATGGTGTTAGTGTCTAACATCAACCAATCCACGAAATTGCGCGACTATCTACCAACGGTGGTCTAAGATCAGTCGATTCATGATTTCAGTCAAAAATATCTGAATTCACTTGATGTTGTTTTATTTGTATCTTCCCATTGTTATTTAGAATTGCATGGATGCAGAGTGAACATCAACTCTTTGAGATGTAGATACATCCATCTGAAGAGTCCCAAATAGGACGAAATGTGCATCCTAGATTTTACTGCTAGCCACAATCCATCTTTGCATAACAGATCTGAGTTTATTATCAATTAATTTCATCTACTTAACTTCAATATTATACTACTTATGTTATAACTTGAATTTTATTACAATTTGTATATTACATAATTTTCTCATAGTCTATTGGGCCTCATAAATACTGTATAGGGATTATGAATAATTTCTATTATAACTGCGGAGAACTAGTATTTTTCTTTCTATACTAGAAAATGATGAATAACGTGATATATATAACAATATAAAGTCAGTAGATAAAAATAATTTAATATACACTAGGGATAAATTTAAATGTTCTTTGAATAAAGTCATTTTTATATGATTTATTTACATGAATTGACAATCAGGTTTGTATAAATGAAAATATACTTAAGATCAGTTAATCAATTACTTATTGTGTATAAACATTTCTTATTGATTCAAAAGATTAAGCGTTCATGCGCAAGACTGATAGGTCTTGGGTTCGAATTTTTCTGGGTAGGATCGTGGATTTGCACTGATGAAGAGTCCCATACTAGGATGAAACAGTCATCCAGTGTTTGCAGGTTTTTCATGCTGGTCTAGCTTCTATTGATCCATAAATTCAACTATAAAATTACTAAAATCTCAACAAAACCCCTTCTCAAAATTATCATTATATGCTCACTAGTGACTGTCTCCAAGAATTATTTCCTGGAGTTCTAGTGAGAAGCAATGACCAGTAGAGTTCAAACGGGTCTGTTGTGAGATAGTAACTTATTGAATAAAATAGTGAATGTATCGCTCCATTTTGTGGATTGGTTAAAGTTAGACATTAACACCGGCCGGCAGGCTCAGTTGTCTAGAGATTAAGCATTGGTCTTGGGTTCGAATCTTGTTGGTCAGGATCGTGAATGCTTACTGATGAGGAGTTCCACAATAGAATGAAACAGACGTCAAGTATTTTCAGGTATTCTATACTAGTCTAGCTCCAATTGATTCAAAAATTCAATTACATAATTATTGTTTCTTAAAATGTGATTACATTGTAATAGATTACTCGCACTATAATCACTTAAATTGTCTTTCATCATATGACTTACCTTATTATTGTATTGAAATCGAATATAAAAGAATTTAAACTTGTAATAATATGATTGATATATCAATATTCAATTTACTGAATTATAAGTAGAAATTGAAATCACAATTCAAAACTGATATCACTAGGCATAGTTACAAAAGTTATATGTCTTATTCAAAAACTAAATAAAAAAACATAATAAATTATTCATCATTACAAGTTACGTACAATTTTTTAAAATATCAGTCACTTTGGAAACAACTACATAAATATATGTCTATACATTAGTGCTACAATACAACTAAGTTGAGGTTTTCATTAAAATCGATGATAAATTAATAACTTTTTCTTTAAGTTAAACGTTATGATAAATTTGACCTTTAACAGTTAATCAATCAATTGTATCAATATCAGTTTAGGGGTTGCGGAGATTGTTAAGTTTTTGACTGAGATCATGAACTGACTGATGCTAGACCATTGTTGAGAACCTGGAAGCACTGGACGATTGTTTCGTCCTATTGTGGACTCCTCAGCAGTGAGCATCCACAATCCTGTTCCGCGAGATTCGAACCCAGGACCTTCAGTCTCGCGCGCGAACGCTTAACCTACTGGATTTCAATCAAAAACTTAACAATCTCCACAACCCCTAAACTGATAATTACCATGTGCTCACTAGTGACTAACTTTGTGAGGGAATTCTCGGAGTTCTAGTGAGTAGCCGTGACCAGTGGAGCTAATTCATGTCGGGTAGAGACAGTACAATGGAAGATGGTCGTGCAATTTCGTGGATTGGTTGAGGTTAGACATTTAACACTGTTGGATGCCGGCCGGCTCAGTGATCTAGTAGGTTAAGCGTTCGAGACTGAAGGTCCTGGGTTCGAATCCTACGGAACAGGATCGTGGATGTGCACTGCCAAGGAAGAGTCCCATAATAGGACGAAACGGCCATCCAGTGCTTCCAGGTTTTCACTAGTGGTCTAACATCAATCGGTTCATGATCTCAATCAAAAAATTGTATAAATAGTTTGTCTAAATATTTGTTGAAAAACATACACGTCTGATTAAGAAACAAGAAATAGTAATCAGTAGAATCTTGGATCTATGTTTCATCTCATTTCGGACATGTTATATAGGTTTATTTGAATCTCAGTGGTGATGCTGATATTCAACTTTTAAAGACATAGGGTTATCGTCAAATAGTACAATTTCAACTTCAATAAATTTGTGTTACAGAATAATGATGAGTCATTGATATTATTGAGAACTTATGTTTGTTCAAACTCAGAACTGAACCGTAAAATTATACCACTGAATGTCTTCAGAGTGATTCTAGTGGTTTCGCTTTTGTGAGAGCTTAAACTCTAGACCTTTGAACCGGTATCTGACAGTGGTAATGTCTAACTTCAACCAATCAGCGATATTGCGTAACCAATCTCCATTTTTTTCGGTGAACAAGTAATCACACCAGACACGGTTGAACTCCACTGGTCACGGATTCTCACTAGATATCCATCTTGAAGCTAATCACTGGTGAGCACATGATGATTGCCAGTATAGGGTTTTGGAGATTGTTAATTTTTGATTAAGATCATGAATGAATCAATGTTAGACCACTATTGAAGACCTGAGAGCACTGGAAGGTTTACATTACTGATTGATCTTACTTAGATAACTACAAAAAATTAATCAGCACTGGAGATCAATTTAATAGGTTAGTTCATAGTGTAACGTTTACTGTAGAGTATGGTTTTTCATTGGAATGGATAAATGAATACCGAGCCAAAATCCAAGGCTTACTATCTTTTGTTTCATTATTTCATTCACAACTTATAGTATCGCTAGAAGATTTTCTATTGTTATTGATTAGTTAAATTACTATCTACTGTGTATATCCGATACATATGATAATAAATAGTTCTCATTTGTAAGTTTACATTAACCATTTTACAGACATTATTTAAACATGGAATAATTTACAAATTGTTTACAATAATAAAAATAATCTATAATAAATTACTTACAAATAAGATTTACTTACGACTGTTACCCCCAATTGAGCATAGGCCGCCAAACAGCATTCTCTAAGCCATTCTGTCCTGGGCCTTCATTTCCAGTTCTATGCAATTTTAGTTCATATTTCTCATGTCTGTTTCCATTTCTCGGTGTAATGTGTTCTTTCATCTTCCTCTTCTCCTTTTTCCTTGAGGATTCCATGAGAGGGCTTGCCTTGTGATTCAGTTTGGTGCTTTCCTCAATGAGTATCCTATCCACTTACAGAGCATCTTCTTCCTGATTTCTTCCTCCACTGGGATCTGATTTGTTCTCTCCCTTAGTAGGTTGTCGCTAATAGTATCTGGCCAACGAATGCGAACTATGTTGAGTAGACAACTGTTAATAAACACTTGTATCTTCTGAATGATGGCTATAGTAGTTCTTCAAGTTTCCGCCACATACAGTAGAACTTTCTTAACATTTGTATTGAGAATTCTGAATTCGGTGTTAGTTGACAGACAGTTGTTTTGAATTCCAAATGTTCTTCAATTGTGCATATGTTGTTCCTTCTTTGCCGATCTACGCCTTCACATCTGCATCAGATCCACCGTGTTCATCAATGATGCTGCTCAGATATATTAATGTTTCTACATCTTCCAAATCGATTGTTGCATGCTGTGTTGTATAGGAGAATCTTGCTTTTCCCTTTGTGTATGTTGAGATCTACACAAATTCAATTTGTAAACGTTTTTTGTCACATTTTTAAGCATCATATCACTTCATTTATACTTTATCTAGATCTATTTATTTAATCATTTCGATTTTACATTTTCTATACTACAGATGGCAAGTAAATAGTGAAGTACGAACAGATTTTCAAACAACTCAACAACTAACCGACTATGAAGATGATGATTCTACAAAAAATAGACCAATTTCTGATGTATTACCTTTGAAAGTTTTCAATAATTATTTTTCTCTTGGCGCAGATGCTGCAACAGCATTACAATTTCATGAATCAAGAGGTATGTTTACTGTAGAAATCAATAAATTCATGATATTAGATAAAATACATGATCTTTATATCGAATTTTTTTTGGATAATGGTTATGAATAGAATCTTGGATAAATGCTTTATCTTATTTTGCTATCTTGAAATATCTATATCTCGATGTTGCTATCCACAATGAGACTTGATTTTAATACCTATAGCTTTAAACTTCAAAGCTTTATTATCCTGTTTAACAGGTATGGTGTACTTACTTACTTACTTACGCCTGTTACTCCTAATGGAGAATAGGCCGCTGACTAACATTCTCCAACCGACTCTGTCCTGGGCCTTCTTTTCTAATTCCATTCAATTCTTGTTCTTTTTCCTCATGTATATCTCCGTTTCCTGGCGTAATGTGTTCTTTGGTCTTCCTCTTCTCGTTTGGTATTGAGGATTCCACGTGAGGACTTGCCTTGTGATACAGTTCGGTGCTTTCCTCAATGTGTGTCCTATCCACTTCCACCTCTTCTTCCTGATTTCTTCCTCCACTGGCATCTGATTTGTTCTCTCTCATAGTAGGTTGTTGTTGATAGTGTCCGGCCAGTGTATCAGAAGTATTTTGCATAGACAGCCGTTAATAAACAGTTGTATCTTCGAGATGATTACTTTCATAGTTCTTCAAGTTTCCACCCCACACAATAGAACTGTCTTGACATTTGTATTAAAAATTTCAACTTTGGTGTTGTTTGCCAATTGTTTTGAGTTCCAGATGTTCTTCAGTTGTAAATATGCTGCTCTTGCTTTACCGATCCACGCTTTCACATCTGTTAGTTTGAGGTTTTTACTTTTTTCAACAAAATTCAGAGTGAGTCAGTCCCCCCAATGTTGTTAGTAAGTCTTGCGCACGAGTGCCAGCTGCGTGAATGCTAGATCTGGGTTTTCCTGTCAACTACATCCAATCACCTAAAATTTCAACACAGTACGCGAGATAATGAACGGCCGTCCAGTGATTCCAGGTTTTCCATAGTGGTCTAGCTTCAAATGACTCATGATGTCAACCATTAAAATTACTAGAATATGCACAAAACCCCTTCTGATAATATTCGAAACTATCAAGTCCAACCTTCGCATTGATACGTACATAGTTTACGAGATGTAAAGTCATTCAGACAATTGGTCACATCATGGTTTGATCAGTAGAATTAAATAATATTTAAGGACGAGGAAAATATGACTTTGATGGCTACTTGTCGCTCAATCAATATTAAAGTTTCAATAATAAATTATTGAGAACTAAATAGAAAATCAGTAGTCTGATGATACATCCTGAGATGGCGCTCCTAATTATTTAAATTCAACTCTCTTGTTACACTTTTCCACTGGCTACAATTTGATTACAATTACCGTTTCGGTTAGAGACAGGTATCTACCTTAGTACAATGGAAGATAGTTGCTCAATTTCGTGAACTGGTTGAGGTTAAACATGAACACCGTTGAATGCCGGCCGGCTCAGTGGTCTAGTAAGTTGAGCGTCCGAATCCCGTTCACGGGATGGTGGGTGCACACTGCCAAGGAAGAGTCCAACAATAGGACGAAACGGTCATCCAGTGTTTTCATATTTTCCATGATGGTCTAATATCAATCGGTTCATGATCTTAATCAATAACTTTATAACCTCTCTAACTCCTATACTGAAAACTGAAACTTATGAATTTATTTCAGTTGCTATCCAACATTTAACATAAATGTAAAAACAAAAAAAAAAAGTGAGACACATTAATAATAATGACGTTTTGTTATCATTTCTGTATCATGTTGGGTATTTTCTAAAATGATATAAACCACCATAAGTAAGTAATAAATGGTAAACAAATTATAGTATTGATAAAAATTAATGACTGATATACACAAAATAATACAATACAGAATTAGTTTCTAAATTGATTTTTATTTCAGTTTTTATTTACTTTTTTTTTTGATATTTTGATACAATTTATTAAGGAAGTATAATTTAAGACAAAAATTATAATTTTTTTTAAAAAAAATAACAAATCAAAGGATAGGAAGATCCTTTTGAAGAGGATCGTTTTTCAGCATATGCCGGTTTTGATATTGTCCGGGTGCCCAGACTGAAACAAGGTGGTTTTCTTAGGGGACCACACCATGAATCTTCGACATAAAGGTTTAATCCACTAAGCAGTTGAGCAACATGAGGAGATGCAGTTCCATGGTAGCCAGTGACCAACGATTGGTTCATATGTCATTTGTTCTTTTAGGCTACTGGAGCTCATGTGCACCATTGATTTGAAATCACGGTTTCCCAACTCTCCTAGGTAGTATCCTCGATATTCACCAACCCGGATAAAACGTTGGAAATTCACTTGTTGTCCTCTCAATTTCATAAACAACAGTAATGCCACGAGAAGGCAGTGAGTAGGACTTCCCAGGAAGTGGCTATATACGCTTGACCATGTGAGAGCATTTTGAGAGGGAGAGTTGACTTTACCCACTCTCGGTCGTACCAGGGCATTCGGGGGAATCAATATATTTGGAGACTGTACAAAACTAATTTCTGAATTAACTGATAATCGTTTCGAGAAAAAGATAAATAAAGGAAAGATGCAATTAATGTTGTATGTTGTATGCAATGAAAATGAAAACATAAATTTTATTTGATTAGTAAACAAAACAATTATTGTCTAACAATAGTGAAATTTCTTTCTTTTTTGAAAAGAATCAACTACCCTTGAAAATATTTAATACTGTCAAGTTGAAATGATGAATCTCTTTTAGAAAATAAAATGGTTTATAGACGACCATTAGAGCGACACTAAAGTGACCTTGAGGGTATATACCTAGTAACTAGGACTAAATGAGGGTTATAAACCAATGTGAGGAATTAGAATTAATATTTACAGTCGGTGGTTAGAGTTAGGAATTAGATTTAGGGTTTTCATCACGAACTGATATCATCTATAATGCCAAAACCCTATTTAATCAAATGGATGAGTGAATTTCATGCCAAAACCCGAGATCTATTATCTTGTATCTCATTGGTTCGTCCATAAATTATAGTTTTGGCGTTGTGATGTGAAACGTTTGACATATTTATCTACATGTCATTACGAATATTTGGCTTTGTATTTTGAGCATAAATTTAAATAGTAATGTGTTAGTGTTATAACTTGTGGCATGTGTCGTTAATAATGTATAATGTAATGATGCTGCCAATTAGAGAACAGTGAATTACCGGCCGGACCAATGACGCATAGAACCTCCACGAGCAGTCTAGAGTCCTTATCGGCCCTTCTTCCCGCTTAGCCCTGCCTGTCAAGTCCAGAACACCAATCTCAGCCTCTAAAATATGAATCATATATTTCAAACATACTGGGCTTATATACAAACCAAACAGACCACATCGTATCATAAAATAGAAAACAAGATTTGGCCAAATGTGGCTGTGAATGTGAGAGGTAGTAATTAATAGACAACGCATAATCCAAGAATGGTAAAACGTATAACAATGGTTCATAGGTCAAAATAAAGCTTATAATAAGAGGAATATGAATATGAATAGTTTAGTTATTAAACAATTATATGATAAAAATATACTCAGAGTATTGATCCATAAATAGATCCCAAAAGTTACCATTCATTATTCTCATTAAGATATAACATTAAAAAATATATTGCTCTGATGAATTTGAACTTTCATTATCTTATTTAAATTTATCAAATTGACTAACTGTTTGTAACAGATCTATGTGTGTATAGATTATCAGAGATCTTTTAATTGATCAAATAACCTGTAAAGTGTTATTTGTCATTTGAGTCGATTTGATCAATATTTGAACAGATAAACTTTACTATCTTTATATTATTATTTAGTAAACAGTCATATTGAAATCAAGGGTATTATTGATAAAGACAATTCAGCTATTAATGAAATGGTACTATTGTACTAAGGTGTACTCGTTTGAAGTTGAAAGACCTTGATTAGTCAGTCAGCTACAACGTAGGACCAGACACATATAAACATCGGTACAAGTTACTATACCTCATTAGTACAACAAGATCAACACCAGATTCATAGAATTAGTTAATTCAGTGGTAGTGGAAGACAGAGAGTGTATTCACTGACACTATTGATATCGATTTTGAGCCATATCACACACAGTTTACAACCATTGGTTACGATAGTTTAGTAGCCTGATGTGTTCGCTTGTGGTGACGGGATCACCATTTTAGTGGCCTGTGATCTGACTCCAATTTGATCGTAATGATTGGTTGCTATCGTCTATCCTCGTATATAATCATTGACTTAAATCGCGTTAGTTAATAACGGAATTAAATAAGTCAAATAACGAGAATGGAGTTTTGAATGCATATATTTTGTATAATTGTTGATTAGACAAACGAACGGGAGAACGACGCGAAAAGAAGAAAGCGAAGCAAAATTGACGAGCGGTGGAGATGGCTGATAAGCCAACTCTCCCTTTAACAAAGAGTTAATGAATATTTATAATCCCACAAAAATAAATTACAGACATGTAATGAGTAACGGGATAAGAAGTGTGCATACGCCTACGCGCTCATACAAAGACAGTCAAGACATTGATAAGCGAATATTTAACAAGGTCAGAATGTGACTCAAATAGAATGAATAGAATGGGCTGTCCGAAAGTTAGAATAATGAGGTATTTGGGCTTAACATAATGACAGACACTACAATAGTCACACGGATTCCGACCAAGTAGTCTGCATCTGACAACATTGCTCAAACTAAAATTTAATGACTTCAAGAACTGATTCCACGTTTTGGTTTATCCTCCCGTAACTTTCTTCCAACCATTCCCCACACTAGTCAGCATCACAATTGATTGATCACTGGGTGGTGACCAATGTCATGCGTGTCTAGTCCTGTCGACTACCTCCAATCACCAACTAGTCAGCATTGCGCATCGTGGTAATCGGTGTTTAGGCATACGTGGCTCAACCGTCTCAGGTGATGGATACTCATAGCCTCATCAACTGATTTGCAATCATTCCCTAATGCCCTACGTCTAACCTTGATAAAATTACAGGACAGTGAATGTGAAAGCAATAAAACTTCACAAACTCTGTTTTAAATAATAATCTACCCCATAGTTAGAAGTGATGATGAATAATATCTTAATCTAATGAAATTCAATAAAGTTAGAAGAACTATCTTTTCTAAAAAGAGATTATAGTCAATACAATATTGTAATGCATCAAGTTAATATGAAATAGTTCCCAATTTATGGTAAAACTAATTGTAAAAAATATATTAATCTCAAAATATCATCTTTACACTATGGTATTGTGGTTAATCTGTTTTGTCGTTTCGTTCTATTATGGGACTCCTCAGCAGTGCACATCCACGACCCCACCTCGTGAGATCCAAAACCAGGACCTATCGGTCTCGCGTATGAACGCTTAACCCCTGGGTTCGAATTCCGCAAGTTGGACCTTAAATACACACTTCTGAGAAGTCCCATACTAGAATGAAAAGGTCATTCAGTGCTTTCAGGTTTTCTATGGTGGTCTAGTGTTTTAACCAGCAAATCTTAAAATTGGTAACATAAAAATATGCTCAAAAATTTCCAAAATATTTTTTAGTAATTTCATTTTATAAAATTCCATTCATCAAAAAATGGCGCCAAAGTATAACTAACAACAGATATAATTCTGTGATTAACTTCAATAATGTCTGGGGGAAAATGTTAAAAAAAGAAATATGCTTGTTATGATTATCTGAATCAAGAAGTTTACAATGAAAAAAAAGGAACAGTCTGTTTTTGTCTCTCAATACAATCATCTGTGAATAATTTCAACGTATTAGAATCCTTCAAAAAAAAGCATGAACTGAGAGTTGAATATTCAACAGAATAAACATTAAAGTACTTGTTATCAACTTTAATCGTTTGATTAGGAACTCCCTACGAGATTTTGAATACCGAACAGATATTATTTATGTGTAACTTATATATAAATAGGTTGGATTATATAGAAATAGCTAACATATTGTCATCTGTATTCTTTGCTATTGATCAATCACTTGACAGATAATATGAAACCTGTTTTGTTGGGTCCTTTATTTTGTTGTCATTTAGATCGGACGATTTTGCTTGAAAGGGCTCTCCACTTTAGTGGACCGAGATCTGACTGCAATTCGATCGTATGAATGATTGTTGTCGAAATGTATATGTCGCCTATTCTCTTATATAATCATTGACTTAAATTGCGTTAGTCAATAACAGAATTAAATAAGTCAAATAACGAGAATGGACTTTTTGAATACATATATTTTGGATATGGAGCAAATAGAACAGAGTGAAGCGAAACGACGCGCAGTGGAGATGGTGGGTAAGCCAACTCCCATTTAACCAGGCGTTAATCAATATTTATAGTCACACAAAAATAAGTTACAGACATTTGATGAATAGGATAAGAAGTGTACACACTTATATGCACTCATATAAAGATAGTGAAGATTGATAAGCAAATTATTAACAAGGTCAAACTATGACTCAACTACAATGAATAGATTGACCTGTCCGATAGCTAGAATAAGGTATATGGGTTTAACATGTCAACCGACACTACACCTGTGTGGTAAAATGTTAAACTATGTAATATCTACTCAGTATCTTAAATATTACTGAAATATAGTGATGACTGATTCTAATTAACAAGAAATTTAAGCTCCGCATATCATATAAATCACTTTCAGCTATTCTGCACCAAAATAATGTACACTTTTGTATTGAGTCATGTAAATTACTGGCTATATTTAGGTTTATTGAATAAAATTCGAGCATTACTTGACATTAGGTGAAGTGGCTAATCACTGTGGATATCACGTCTGTACCAAAAATAACTAACCAATGTTTAAGTATATACTTTTGTTATGTAATATACATGATCAATTACGAATGTTTATTTAAGCTCATCTCTTATATCTATAAGAATAAAACTCTACAATAGAATTACAATGAAAACGTTCCTGACTCTTTCACACTAGCTAAGTTGCACTTATAATAAATTGATTAAATCATTTATTGATTTATCAGAAATCATAGGATCAAAGTTTTATTTATTCTACTTATCATAATTGTTGATATAAATGAAATACACTATGAATTTGATATTTAAATGTAAAGTATTTACACACACACACAATAGCCTTCAAAACATTTTAAATTACATTTCAATAATTGACATCATGAGTCAATTGAAGCTAGACCGCCATGGAAAACCTGGAAGCACTGGACGGCCGTGGACTTCAACCGGGTCAATTGTGAGATAGTAACTCACTAATGACAATGGTGGATGTGTCGCTCAATTTCGTGGATTAGTTGGAGTAAGACATTAACACCATTGGATATCGGCTCAGTGGTCTAGTTGGTTAAGCGCCTGGCGCGAGATTGGTAGGCCCTGGGTTCGAATCCCCCGAGGTGGGATCGTGGATGCACATTGCTAAGGAGTCCCATAATAGGACGAAGCGGCCGTCCAGTGCTTCCGGGTTTTCCATGGTGGTTTAGCTTCAAGTGACTCATGATCTCAATTATCGAAATTACTACAATCTCCACAAAATCCCTTTTGATAAAATTACATATTAGTTAACTAACTGTTTCTCCAGTCTTCACAGCGGAAACACATTTGTTTTATCAAATATATTAAATAATTAAGTCGGTTATAGTTTACATCAGCACCGATGAGGTGCTGAAAGCATTAAATAGCCGTTTTCTTCTCTAATGGAATTTCTCAGAAGTACTCATTGATTAGCCCTCCTAGGATCAAACCGAATACCTATGAGTTTCACTGTAAGCTTTTAACTTTTTGACCATTCAATTGGTATTCTATGGAATACATATCTAAACAATTGATTGTAAAGAGTGGTCATCGTCAAACTGCCATTAATGATAATTAACTTTTAAGCTTGACATATTTGAACTCTATCGATCATGGTGATTTCACGAATTAAAAATTTAGTCACTCGTTATGAGGTTCATCATACAATCCTGGGGAGGGAGAACACAACTGATCAGTGTTTCTCTATTTTTATTGGTTCATGAAGTCATATTAATTTATAATACAAATTGTACGTGTTAATAAACATCACAAACTCCTAAATTTTCTAACTGTGCTTCTGAATAACATGAATTGTAGTATGTACTTTTACCTATTATGTACGGTGATATAATCTATATCATTATGATTATTGACTCAAATTACCTTGATTGATTTATTATTTTCATATCAATATTCATGTATATTATTAGAGTAAACCCTGATAACGATTTAATTATTTGCTTAAATGTGTTGTTATCATTTATTAAAAGTTTTAATATGGTTAAATGTATACATGATCAATAAAAACTAGGATAACTTAGTAGCTTAAATCTATCGACTTTTACTTAAATATAATATAATCTAATGGAGCTCGTTTTATTGATTGTTAATGTTGTAATATAAAGTCAGATCATATCTATTATGGAACTTAAATAATTAGATATTTAAATTGTTAAGCAAAGATAGATGATGGTGGCTAACAGTGGAATCTAGAATGCGTACCAACTTCGTCTTAATTGGAACTCGTCAGTTGGATGTATTTGCATCTCAGAGTTGATATCCACCCTGGGACTCGAACCCAGTACCATTCATTTTGAACGCCATCGCGTTATCTACTTAGTTACGGAGTCCTAATAACCATTTGTTAGTGAAATGGGGTTGAGTTTAAATTCACTTGATGTTGTTTTATTGGAATCTTCACATTGTTATTTAGGACTGCAATTGATCAATCTCTTATTGGCATATGTAAACACTGTGAGTATTGCCTCGATATTGCCTAAATTCACAAGGTGGGTAGTGGCTAACAGTGAAATCCAGAACGCATGTTTCATCCTCTTTGAGATTCGTCAGCATCTCAGTGTTGATCTTCACCCTGGGACTCGAACCCAGTACCCTTCACTTCAAACGTCATCACATTATCCACTTAGCTACTGGATCCTGATAGCCACCTGCTGATCAATTGCAGTCCTAAATAACAATGGGAAGATACAAGAAAATAACATCAAGTGGAGATATTTAATTTCATTTATATTAATCTATACTACTAACTTGAATGAATTTGTATTATTTTACTATAAAATGTGTTTTAAAATAAAATATTAATATTCACATGTGTGTAGTTTAAATGAAAAAAAGTTTTTCAATACTCTTCAAGCTACTAATAAGTAATAACAGAGTAAGCAATTTATCTCTAGTTTTGTCTTTTATTTACTAACATATTTTACTACGTCAGTTCATTAATTAGTAAGTAAGTAAGTAGGTAAATGTTTATTAGTATAATTACAAATCATTTATTACATAATTGATTTGGATATTAACATCAAACTTGAGATTAAATTCAGCGAATATAACCTACTTATTTAAGCTTGTTACCCCCAATGGAGCATAGACCGCCGATCAGCATTCTCCAACACACTCTGTCCTAGACCTTCCTTTCTAGTTCTATACAACTTTTGTTCATTCTTCTCATGTTTGTCTCCATTTCTCGATGTGATGTGTTCTTTGGTCTTTCTCTCCTTCTTTAGCCTTGAGGATTCCATGTGAGAGCTTGTCTTGTGATGCAGTTCGGTGCTTTTATCAATGTATATCCTATCCAGATGATAAAAAAATACGTACTTGTGAATAAAGAAAAATGAATCATTGTATATACGTGATAAGACCACTAAGTCAATAAAAGAAAGGACCAAACGTACAATACTACATAAAATACCGAATCATCAATCATTTATTATTTATTCAATACTGATCATGATACCCAATATTGACTAACATGAGTAGTGTAAAGAAAGTAACCAGAGAACTAGAAAAATATACCTACTTACTTACTTAATTACGCCCGTTACTCCTCGCGAAGGAGCATAGGCCTCTCACCAGCATTCTCCATCCAACCCTGTCCTGGGCAGTCCTTTCGAGTTCTTTACAGTTGTAATTCATCCTTTTCATATCTGCTTCTATTTCCTGATGTAATATGTTCTTTGGCCTTCCTCTTTTCCGCTACCCTTCAGGATTCCGTGCTAGGGCTTCCCTCGTGATGCAGTTTGATGAATTGTGTAACGTATATCCTGTCCATTTCCATCATCTTTTCCTAATTTCCTCTTCAGCTGGAAGCTGGTTTGTTCTCTCCAACAGAAGGCTGTTTCTGACTGTATTCGGCCAATGGTTGGTGAGTATCTCGCGTAGACAGCTATTTATAAATACTTCCACCTTCTTGACGATGATGGTTGTAGTAGTTCTCCACGTTTCAGCTCCGTACAGTAGGACTGCCTTGACGTTGCTATTGAAGATTCTGACTTCGATATTGATTGAAAGACAGTTGTTTTGAGTTCCCTATGTTCTTGAATTGTAGGAATGCGGCCCTTACTTTGCCAGTCCTAGCCTTTACATCTGCATCTGAACCTCCTTGTTCATCGATGATGCTTCCCAGGAAGATATTAAATCCTTCACATGTCTGGGAAGCATCGTCGATGAACAAGAAGGTTGAGATGCAGACGTAGAGGCGAGGATTGGCAAAGTAAGGACAGCATTCCTATAATTGAAGAACATATGGAACTCAAAACAACTGTCTTTCAATCAATATCAAAATCAGAAAAAAATATATTCCTTCAAATCATAAGATCCACAAGTCATAATGTATTTCACTATACGATAAAAATATAAAGGGTATATAACTTTTTAGAAAATAACTATCCAATATTTGTGACCAAAATATAATATCATCTACATTTTTCAAAGAAACATTTTACTAATTCAATTCATTTATGCATTGAACATTAGTCTATCCATAAATATTACTTAAGTATTAATGAATAGATAAATGAATGATGAATGTCTCAAGATTCTGCACCAATCTTTGTTCTTACTCTCTTGAAAAAAAAAAAGAAAGTCGTTTATTGAATCTATTCATTATCTCTTCATCAAATATCATGGAATTGAATAAAACAATATCAATTTAAGTGATCTAATTAAGAAGAAGTCGACCAGTGAAGCAATAGCCTCAGAAGCAGTAGATCTCAACATATACAATGGAAAAAAAAAACAAGATTGTCGGATACAACACAGCATACATCAATCAAATCACAATTGATGGAGAAACTTTGAAAGATTTAAAAACCTTTATATATCTGGACAGTGTCATTGATGAACATGGTGGATCTGATGCAGATATGAATGCGTGAATCGGTAAAGCAAGAGCAACATATCAACAATTGAAGAACATCTAGAACTCAAAACAATTATCAATTGTCAAAATCAAAGTTAGAATTTTTAATACAAATGTCAAGACAGTTCTAGTTTGTATGTTATCATCTAGAAGATACAAGTGTTTATCAAAAACTGTCTATTCAAAATACTTCGGTTTAGTTGGTCAGATATTATCAGCAACAATCTACTGTGGGAGAGAACAAACGAGATTATAGTGGAGGAAGAAATACTGGAAGTGGATAGGACACTCATTGAGGAAAGCACCAAACTGAATCACAAGGCAAGTCCTCTCATGGAATCCTCAAGGAAAAAGGAGAAGAGGAAGATCAAAGAACACATTACACCGAGAAATGGAAACAGACATGAGAAAAATGAACTAAAATTGCATAGAACTGGAAATGAAGGCCCAGGACAGAATGGCTTGGAGAATGCTGATCGGCGGCCTATGCTTGATTGAGAGTAAGAGGCGTAAGTAAGTATGATGAAGAGAATAAGCAGAGGAATGATTATCATGTACACAGCATGTGTTTTTAAGTAAACTGTTAGTTAATCATTGTAAAAGTTTGAATTTCATTGAAAGAGTTGATGGTAGTTAGCAATAGAATCCAAGAAGCGAGTTCCGTCCCATTTAGGACTCATCATCTAGATGTACCCGCATCCCGGATTTAGTGTTCACTCCAGGACTCAAACCCGCTACCTTTCGTTACGAAAACCATCACATTATCCACTTAGCTACTTAGTCCAAATAGCTGTTAGCTTTTACATTGGGGTAAATTTTAATTTATTACTGGCCGAAAGAGGACGAAATGTGCGTCCTGAATTCACTGCTAGCCACTATTCATCTCTGCTTGTGAATTAAATCAATATCGAGGCAATCCGCACAGGATACCAGAAAAAAAAACCAATTGCAGTCCTAACCATCAATGAGAAGATTCAAATAAACAATACAAAAAAATAAATTGTAAATTTCATCATTGTATTTCAACCAAATAACTGTTGTGACTTCAAACCCAATCGCCAATCGAAATACAACTTATTCAATCTTAGTACTGTGCCAAATCAATGACATTCGACCGGTATGAGCAGCCTAGCATCCTTATTGGTCCTTTGTTCGTCTAGCCCGTCCATTTGAGTTCAGAACGGCAATAACAAATCCCACTATGCAGATCATTTATTTCAAACACACTTGGTTTATATACCAACCAAACAAACCTCATCACACCATACATTAGGAAATAATATTTATACATGATCAAGACAAAATGTGGCTGTGAATGTGGGAGACAGTAATCAATAAACTTGGAATAACTTAAGAATAGTAAATCGTATAATAACGATTGGTTGATTGATTGACTGATGAGTTGTTGTTATTGTTGGGGTTTTATCATTGAATCACATTAATATTACTTATCAATGAGTAATTATACATTGAGAAAACAGTAGATAGTTGTGTTAATTGTTAATCATTTGACAATTGATTTGAATATATATAAGTTATATGTATATATGTATAATATGGCCATTTTCATAAGTTCAAATGTTGTTAGTGGCTTTGCTTCGTTAACCAATCATCCTTGTAACCGTTATTATATAAATCTCAATGGTGTTTGAAATCAGAAAGCAAAGAGAAGTGGCAACTATAGTTTATTAGAGGATTGAGCAGATCACAAAGTTATAAACGAATTTCAAGTGGAGAATATATGCAAGCAATTACATAGGCAAATTTCTAGTCAAATTGCATAAGGACACAGAAAGGCAAAGCAAGGACTAATAATAGGATTTGAGTACATATATACATGAGGAGAAGGAAGAGGAGGATGAATCATTGAGTGATATTTAAGCAATCAATACTTTAACCAGAGTCTATCATATGATCTAGTGAACATAACGCTACAAATAAATATGAGAATAGTTACTATTCAAATAACATTATCTGTTAAGTAAGTTTATCAAAAGGGTTTAACCAAAATTAACCATAATCGAAATTGGTTATAAGATAGTTACCATATAATCATTAATTAAGAATGAGTGTAAAATATTTCATAATAAATTCTTAAATATGCAACAATTTAATAGGATTAATAATTCAAAACATTACTGAATTACGCCCGTTACCCCTCGTGAAGGAGCATAGGCTGTCCACTAACACTCTCCATCCAACCCTATCCTAGGAAATCCTTTCCAGTTGCTATTTATCATTTTTCATGTCTGCTTCCAATTCCTAATATAATGTGTTCTACGTCAGAGACTAGGTCAATTCAAATATTTCATTTATAAATATTTAATTTGTAATACATACATTAGAACTACACATATTCGTATTTTTTTTTGATAATGATTTACAGTTTGTTCTTACGATAACAATCACAAGACTCGAACCAAATGAATCTGTATAGAAATAGACAATAATCAATTTACCGCTAACTAATATAACCTGCAATGATCATTATTATTATTTTTATTGTATTTGTTTTGTTATATAATCCTTGCTAAATTAATTACTATTCCATATACACTAAGTTATTCTTTCATTCACCTGTTCATTATTCATTTGATTCTTTAAAATTTTGTAAAAGTATTTCAGTCTTTTATGTTTATTATGTAATCGATTATGTATCAATAACCGCTTCATTGTTCTTAATCTGCTATATATTTATATATATTTCAAGTGATCTTCGACTGGTTTATCTTTCATTTTCTTCATTTGTTTGTTTTTAAATCTTTGCGTTGTCAATATCAAAGACTGAATTTCAACCAGTCTCTTGTTGAATATACCCATCCTCAGCAGATTGCGTTAATATACATACTAAGTTACAAATGTTTTATGTGAAAATGAACAGTGAATAGCAGTGTAATCTAGGCTTCTTGTATGGCTCTATATGCGACTCATATGATGGATAACGCTATATGTCTAGTATTAATGTTCACTTAACAACTAGAAGATTCAATATTTTATCAATAAAACTAATAAAATTCATGCCTTTTGCAAAATATTGTATTTAGTTTAATCGATAATCCATTGAACATTTGAAATGTAAGGTGCTGAGTTCATATCATTGTGTGAATAAAAACAATGAGATGTGTTAGATTCATCCAGCTGATGTGTTGTATATGAGATAAAACTTAATTCTTGGATTTTAATACTAGCTATTATTACTATTGAAAATCTAGAAGTACCGGACAACCGATTTGTCCTAATATAGTACTCCTCAACAGTGTCCATATACATGGCCATCTAGTGCTTCTAGGTTTTAAATAGTAGTCTAGCTTAGATTAACTAATGAATTCAACTTCTAAGATTATTACAATCACCTTGATTCCTATGTAATCTTATATGTTTTATAGTCTTGGATTCATTTATGATGTAATCTTTTCTATCCTCCTATAGACCTATATTTTCCAGAAAAACAATCATTGATATATGTCAGTCAGTCAGTTGTAACGTTGGACCAGGCACATATATGCATCGGCCCAAGTTACCATACCGCATTAGCACAGCAACATAAACACCGGATTCATAGAAGCAGTTAACTCAATGGTGTCATATATAAAATAAAGAATGCATATAAGGATTTAGTACAGGAAGAAAGATTTAGTACGTAGAAAGAAAGATATGAAATAATTTTAGTTTCATAGTATAAGGGAAAATAGAAAGTGTATACACCTACGCCATTGTGATCGATTCTGAGCTATGTCACCCAGAGTCTTCAACCATTGGTTACGATAGTCATGTGAACCTCAACCAAGTAGTCTGCATCTATCAACGTGGTTCAGACTAGAAGTTAGTGATTTCAAACACTGATGCCACGTTTTGGTTTGGCTTGCCCTAACTTCATTAACATATATATCTATAATTAATAACTAATATATTCCTATTTACTTTCTTTTATTTACTTAATAGAAGCAAATCCTGAAAGATTCAATAGTCGTTTAAAAAATAAATTATTTTACGCTGGAGTAAGTCAATATATTATGTTATTACATAATCCTATTTTGAAATATTATAGATGATTTTGATTACATTTATACTGGGTAATTAAATGTAATTAAGGAATAAACAATTGTTCTAAATTAACATTATTATAACAATGTTCATGTTATATTTACAGCTTAGATTCTTGATATACTATATACCGCCGCCGGTTGGGCTCGAACCATCAACCTTTCGGTTAATAGCCGAATGCGCTAACCAGTTGCATCATGGAGACCCCTCTTGTACCAATATTTATGTGTTCAAATAAATATAAATATAAAATACTATGTAAAACTTGAACAGTCGAATGTTAGAACCCTCCAAGAATCAAATACGGTACAAAACTATTAGGTATTTATAGTTTTTAGTAAAAACGAAATTATCATTATAATCATCCAATACACTTACAAGGGGAGATTTTAGCATTTGCCCAATAGGGAAGTTATACGTAGAGATTTTGGAATTTTTTTCCAAAAGATGATTGGATGGAATATTTTGGGCTCTTTTTGAGGTTCTTTTAGGGCTTCCTCGAGTTCACCAACGGGCCATCCTCACAATTCACATAATTAAAGTATCTTAATCAGAAATGTTGTAGCATAGTGTAATTGAATAAATGTGATCATAGATAATATATTCAAAGTTTATTCTAATATAGCGTTATGTTAAAAACAACTGTTTTCTTATTTGACAAAGAAACGACGAAAAGGCCATCCAGCGCTTCCAGGTTTTTCATAGTGATCTAGCTTCAATTGTTTTATGATCTTAGCTATTAAAAAGAGATATTTGTTTGTTTTTATTTTCGTAAACTTAAATGTATTTCTTATGTACCAGTCGGTGTTGATAACATTCCAGATGTATTAATCAGCTCAACAACAAAACTAAATTAAGTTTATCTTAACTTAGGAATTCTCAAAGTACTTCATGATAATCAAGTTCATAATTAATGTAGCAAAACATTATGATGTACTGTTTCAATCCACAGTTTTATTCTTAATTCTTAATCTCTTCATATGATCATCTTTGTATACTTTAAAAGAGATCAGCATGAGATGAATTAATTAATTTTAACTTTGTCTCATTGTTAAACATGGATATGTGTATGTCAAGTGGTTGAGTTAGGTAGAGTTTTATTCTCTGAGCTGAATACTATAATCATGGAGCTTTCATTATACTTCTGAACAACGTCATCAACACAAACTCCAGGTAGAAATGAAGTGTTCCAGTTTCTTTACATATGACTCATACATTGTCTTGTCGACCTCGATCATGATTGGTTATTGTTGACCTTTAACCTTTCATTGTCCACCTCTTCATTTTGATTATATCTCCACCCGAAAGTTAAAAGTATTTCAACTGTTTTACAATAAAAAAAAGTTTTAACCAAAGCCATGATTTAACTTAACGATTTCGAACAGATTGAATATTGGGTGGAAAGCTAATAATAAATAAATTTTTTTGTCCTATTTGCATGAGCAGAAAATTGTATCTCTGATGTTTTGTGACTTAATGTAAGTCACTTCTTCAGAGTAAATAAATCACTGAATTAAATTAACACAAGTTTAACTAGTACAGTACCTTTTTTTTATTTATTATCATTCCTAACCAAAGTACCATGTCTATTACTTCTTCTTCTCATCATTATTATTTTTAAGCGTTGTCATTGTTAAGGATTTCCATGGATCCTTTTATTCTAACTTGATATGAAAAAAATACATAGAACATACAAACTAAAATCGATCCATCCAATGTTCTGTGGATGCTTTGGAATAAATAATATAGCTGTTTTTCTAAATAAATAACGCAGTTTTTAACAATGTTGGTCATAGATAACAGAAACTTGGTACTGCCCAAGCAGCAGCTATTCGCCATTTTAAATTGTGAAAAGGTGTGACCCTAGTTCATATATTATAGATTTTATCACTTATCATAAAGATTAGTGGCAGACATTATTGACGAGTACCAACTGATAAAGATTAACTGTCGTCTAATTTCGATCATTTAATATAGAGCCCTAAATTTTTCGCAATTTATATATAATTATCAAAGTGTAGTTAAGCTAAGATTATTTGATTCAGTCTTGAGTGTTTTTAGAGGTATGAGGGCGGTTATCACTTGCCGGTTTCCCACACCATGGAAGGGTTCTTCCAGAGTTACCTGAAAAGGAAATTGGATCAAAAGGTGGTCTTAGTGACCTGAAAGCATGACCGCAGTGCCCAAGGGACAATTGCTTGAGGTCCGTCACACACGACCTTTTTGTGAGTAATTTTCGTGTTAGCTCCGTACTTGTTGAAACCTTACCGCCGAAGACAAAATTTGTGGGAAAAGGCGAGGTTTGTATTTTTAGGGTCAACCTTCTATAACCTCACCCTTCCTTTGCTGGAAGGTAGTATTGCTGTTATGCTGGTTCTCTGAAAAACACACCTTACTGCCGCCAAACCTCTGGATAGTCAGCGGCATAACTTCTCCCTCGGACCTTGGGTTTGCTTCCTTTTAGTCTTACTACTCTTCAAACAATCTACCTGGCATGATAGGACCTTGAGAAACAATTATCTCAGGTATATGTGTTATATCCCAGTGACGATTAAATTACGAGTAACTTCTGAGACCTTTTAATGGACTAATCTTATCTGTATATTCTTATGGTATAACTATTCAGCAATTAGATTATGTATATCTATATTCATCTTATTATAAGCTTCGTTTTGACCTATAAATAATTATTGTACGATTTACTGCTCTTAAGTTATACTCAGTTTATTGATTACTGTCTCCCACATTCCCAGCCACTTTTTGGCTTTATTGCGTATGAATGTTATTTCTTATTTTATGGTGCGTTGCGATTTGTTTGGTTGATATATAAACCCAGTATGTCTGAAATAAAAGGAGTCTCATAATGAGATTTGTTATTGGTATTCTAGACTCAACTAGATGGGCTAGGTGAGCAAAAGACCAATAGGATGCTAGGCTAATCCAACTGGTCGGACGTCATTAGTTTAGTAAAGTACACGGGCGAATAAGTCGTATTTTAATTATCGAGTAGATTACATGATAACTAACGGGTCATAAATTCACAACAATATGATCCGATTAGTTCATCACAATAAAACAAGTCAAACTATCACTTCAACAATAACAATAACAGTCGAACCTATCTACAACTAGTTTTATTTTGTAAGTTCATGAATATTCAAGAGAACTTTTAAAACACATCAATGTGTAACTTCAAATTGAAATACTTGACTCATTCCATAATCACTTAGTAATTGTCTGAAATTTACTCGAAAATAAGAAATATTACACATCTGTTGTATGCCTACATCATTGTAAATATCAATTAATTAATTGAATAAATCGTATCTAATATAGAACATATTGTAAATTAAACTTATCAACGTTTTCATTAATGTTTTGTTTTTCGTTTTTATCTAAAATGAGGAGAAAAAAAGGATTATTTAAATATATATATATCAGTATAGGAGTTGGGGAGATTATTAAGTTATTGATTGAGATCATGAGACGATTGATGTTAGATCATCATAGAAAACCTGGAAGCACTGAACAGGCCGTTTCATTCTATTGTGGGACTGTTCCTTGTCAGTGCACATCCACGATCCTGCCTCTCAGGATTCGAACCCAGGTCTTTTAGTCTTGTGAGTGAACGCTTAACCTACTGAACCACTGAGCCATAATAGGACAAAATGGCTGTCCAATGCTTTCAGGTTTTCAATGATAGTCTAACATTAATCGGTTCATGGTCTCAGTCAAAAAAATACTTAAATATTTATCTTTTTTTACATGATTTTTTTTTTAGCTTGGTGGTAAAGATCTACTTAGACGAAGTTGGCGTGATCTATCGGAACATATTACACTTATTGTAAGTTTATAGTTAATATTTAGTTTACTTGACATTATTATTACTTTAAAAGAATAATTATGGTAAGACTATTAAATATGAATGACCATTTGAGTGGTACTAAAGCGACCTCGAGAGTGTTCACCTAGTAACTAGGATCAAATGAAGGTTATAAACTAATGTGAGGAATTAGAATTCTGATATAGATTTAAGGTTTTCATCACGAACTGATATCAGCTAAAATGCCGAAACTTTATTTGATTAAATGAATGAGTGATTTTTGCGCCGAAAATCCGAGATCTATTATCTTGTATCTGATTGGTTCGTTCATAAATTATAGTTTCGCCATTATCATCATTAGAATACTAATCGATGAGTAAAATAACTGATGTATTAATAAGAATCTTTTTTTTTATTTTTTGAAGGAAAGACTTATTAAGTGAAGTTCATCGGATTAAGAGATACACATAAGAATTTGTGTATATTTAATTTTGATATTCCAGACGGAATAGAATCAATCTTCGTTGATAATATAGGTTTCTTCAGTGTATGCATTCATATATTACGGGTAGTTGCTTGTTTAACTATAGAATATGCGTAAATCTGTTTGACAAATTCCAAATAAAATGAAATGTATTTCATGGATTCCATTGCTACTAGTTATTAAAATGTTTATTTTAAAGGTATCTCTATTTACATATGAAATATTATAGTGATATCATGAACTGACTTCAGTTGGATATCTATTAGTAACGAGAAAGTACTGGGTAACTGTTTAATCTTAGCATAGAACTTGTTAACAATGCAAATCAACGACTACACCAATTGATTGAACCCAGGAATTTTGGTCTCGTGAGCAAATGCCTAACCTTTAGATCACCAAACCATCGTGTAAGAGTTTAAATATCCAACTTTAATCAATTAGTGATAATAGACAACCATTTTCTACTGCCTTCGGTGTGTAATAGCCTCATATTAGATTCAGTTGTGCTTTTTTAGTTACAGCTTCTCACTAGAACTCTGAAATCGTCTTCTCAAAATTCATCACTGGCAGTGACATAATCATCATTGGCATAGGTGATTTAAAGCGATTACTCCGTATGTATAACTTAAACCAGTTTGTGATATAAATAACAAAAAGAAACATCCTGACAAAATTTTAAATTGATGAAATATCATACCTTACTACTTTTTTTTGTTCACAATGTCTCTGTCATATAATTGTACATAACTTTTACATTACAACTTGTAGATTTCAGTTTAGCTTTACTTCTTGTTATCTTTATTTTTGATAGTTGCTTTGACATATTTTACACATTTTAACTAATATACATCAGAAGGTGTTTTATAGATATATTATAGTAATGTCAATAGTTGAGATCATGAGTCAATTGAAGCTAGACTACCATGGAAAACTTGGAAGCACTGGGATGACCGTTTCATCCTTATGTAGGACTCCTCAGCACCAATTCAATACTTCTGGTTAATATCATTATAAAATAAGGTTATTTCATTAATTCATAAAGATATTAGTTGATCAATAACCCTATTTTTAGTTATTCATATATTTCTCTGAATACGTAGAAGTAATTATTATAGGAATTACTACATAATGAAAGTGTATGAACTCCATCAACTTATTTTACCATTTAAATAGATGATCATAAAAATTTGACAGAACAGTTCAAAAGCCTTTATCAAACACTATTGTTTAATCGAGAACTAATGAATCCTACTTATCTGTATTTTTATAAATCTATCCACTGATAATAGTGGATATAAACCATTAACTTCACTTGGTATTATTAACTTGAATCTTTCTATTGATGTTCAGGACTGTAATTGATCAATCTCTTATTGGCATATGTGCATCCCGTGCGTATTGCTTCGATATCGCCTTAATTCACAAGCATTCTAAGCAAAGATGGATAGTGGCTAGCAGTAGAATACAGAACGCGTGTTTCATCCTATTCGGGACTTGTCAGCTGGATGTACCTGCATCTCAGACTTGTTGATGTTCACTCTGGGACTCGAACTCAGTACTGTCCGCTTCAAACGCCATCACATTTTCTACTTAGCTACTGAATCCTGATAGCCACTTGTTTGTTCAATGGGGTGAAATTTAAATTCACTTGGTATTGTTTGTTTGAGTCTTCCCAATGATGTTTAGGACTGCAATTGATCGATCTCTTATTGGCATATGTGCATACTGTGCACATTGCCTCGATATTGCCTTCATTCACAAGCATTATATATAAAGATGGATAGCTAACGGTACTGAGTTCGAGTTCCAGAGTGAATATCAACTCTGAGGTACAGGTACATCCAGATGACGAGTCCCAAATAGGATGATGTGGCACGCATCCTGGAGTCCACTGCTATCCACTATCCATTTCGCAAATAAACCACGAACGTTTGTTAAGGCAAATGAATAACATAATTCCTTCCAAACATTAATCAATGTGTATAGTTATAAATGTGTGATGTCAAAGACTATTGTAATGAAAATAATCTACTCTATCTTAGGTACTTCTCTTAGAGATTATCAGTAACTACCATACTAAATAATTTTTATCATAATTAACGTTTTAATGACCGAATATAAGTGACGTTAATTGATATTTAGTACATTATATCAATTCATCAATCTTATTGATTAATTTGTAAACAAAAAATGTAATACATAAAATTACACAATAAAATACTGACTAATATTACTATTGTGGTGTATGCTACTTATATCAAACTAAGTAGTATATAACACTAATCAGAAGTGGAATGTCTGGTCGCAGAAGTTTGAGAAGATCAAATATGAAAAGAACAGGAACGATGTGTAATTATAATAGCAATAAAAGAACCATAAAGTTTGAGATAATTGATAAATGATTTGTAAATAAATCATTGGATATATATGGTTTTTACATTTTAAGAAAGAAGTCTGTAATTTTAATAAACATTGATTGTACCCACTTATGTTCTCGTTCACAACAACATAAATCCGTCCAATGCTTCCAGGTTTTCAATGGTGGTCTAACATCAATCGATTCACGATTTCAATTGAAAACCTAATATTCTCCACAACTCCATACTGATGATTACCATGTGCTCACTAGTGACTAAATTCGTGAGGGAATTCTCTGAGTTCTAGTAAGAAGCGGTGACCAGTGGAGTTAATTTTTGTCGGTTAGAGTCAGGTATTTACCTCAGTATAATAGAAGATGATCACGCAATTCCGTGGATTGATTGAGGTTAAACATCAACATTGTTGGATGCCGGCTGGCTCAGTGGTCTATTAGGTTGAGCGTTTGCTCACAAAAATGAAGGTCCTGAGTTTGAATCCCGTGGGATGGGATCGTGGGTTCGCATTGCTGAGAAGACGTACAATAGGACTAAACGGCCTGTTCAATGCTCCTAGGTTTTTAATGGTAGTCTAATATTAATCAGTTTATAATCTCAATCAATAATCAATCATTTCTATTTGATTCCTGTCTCGTCTATAATTCCGAGAAAAAAATTGTAAGCGATTGTTCAGTGCAATTAACAATTTCACATAGAATCTGTATTTTATTTTATTATTTAAAAAAGTAAAAATAAAAATAAAAACAAACAAATAAAAAGAAATTGCCAAGAGATCATTGAACAGAAGCACCAAACTATTATTTAAAAAGAAAAGTATAAAAATACAACTATGCAAATGTTAATTTTCCTCAATAGAACTATTGCATTTCATCATTTTTTTCTCTTTCATGTTTTTTTTCTTTTTTTTTTCTTTAGTCTATTTAGTTTCACTAGAATTTAAATAGTTTTTCTAGTTCTCTCTTTTTTTTTGTTTTCCTTTATTCTTTTGCACTAATCATTAAGCATTGTACAATTCAATTTGAGTTAATAATTAATTTATTCCGTGATGAAAATCATGAGATTCTTCTCTTTATTTTTTCTTCTTTTTTTTTTAAAAAAAAACGTTTTACTCACTAATTATCAATTGAATGAATGAGAGAAAAAATTACAAAAAAAAAGAAAAAGCAAGAAAACTGACGATTTTTTATTTTATTGTTTTTATTTTCAAAAAAAAGAGAAAAAAACGAAAGAAAAAAAATAATAATTACTCTGTTTTGTGATGTCTTTTTTCTGTTTTTTTTTTCTTTAATTGTGAGTTAAGTGTCGATCATAATCATAGTTTAAGTTTAATTGTTGCTATTTATTTATTCATTATGTTTTGATTATGATTATTATTTTAACTGAAATAAAAAAACAAAAACTGTTTTAGTAAAATATATGGATAAAGTAAATAGGGAATAGAATAGTTGAGAAGAGTTAATAATTTTAATAGTTGAGATCATAAGTTAATTGAAGCTAGATCATCATGGAATATCTGGAAGAACTGGACGGCCATTTCGTCGTATTTTTGAACTCCTGAGTAGTGATTATCCACTATCTCACCTTATGAAATTCGAACCCAGGACCTATTAGTCACGTGCACGAACGTGAAATTACTATAATATCCACAAAGAGCTTTCTGATATTAGTCAACATATGCTCACTGTTGACTAGCTACAAGATATATTTCTTGAAGTTCTAGTGAGGAGCAGTGACCAGTGAGGTTCAACTGAGTTTGTTATGAGATAGTAAGTATCTCACTGAAGACAATGATGAACGGTGGCGCTCAATTCCGTGGATAAGTTGAAGTTAGACATTGACACCGTTTGATGCCGGCCGGCTTAGTGGTCTAATGGTTAAGTATTTGCTCGCGAGACCTATAGATCCTGCATTCGAATGTTGAGAGTCTGGATCGTGAATGCGCAATGCTGAAGAGTACCACGATGGGATGAAAAGGCTGTCCAGTGTTTCCAGGATTTCCGTGATGGTCTAGATTTAATTGACCCATGATTTCAACCATTAACATTACTTAGAAATTATCAGCATACATTTCAAATGGAACTGAACTGTTCCAATTTATTCATTTGAATTATGGTTGTTTTTGATCATCTTCAACTTGTTAGTAATTACATTATCATATTTATCTATATTGAAAGTTTACCTATAAATGTTAGACTTGTGTTAAAATGAAGTTATTTTTGGTAAACTTTATTTATTCTTTTTTATTATCATAGTGTGATGATGAAGATTTAACTCCACTTATTCGTAGCTTGAAACCACATTGTATATTGTTTCTAAATATTCCAAGGTAAGTCAATCATTACCGTGGTAAAAAGTTACTGATTATTATTATTTTTTATATCTCGATGCTTATATTCTTGAAAAACCACGTATAACCTGAGCACTAGAACGCTAGAACCCTTCCAAGTCGCAATGAGAAAACAGAAGACTAGTAAAAGGACTGTTATATTCCAGACAGTGTCAATTAAAGTACAAAAATGTCAGCTATTTATAGCTTTTAGTAAGAAACAAAATCATCATTACAGTTCTCCAATCCACATACAGAGGGTTATTAGCATTGTCCGATCGGGAAGCTACATGTAGGAGCTCTAGGATATTCTTCCAAAAGGTGATTGGATGGAATATCTTCAGCTCTTCCTGAGCTTCTTAGAGCTTCCCCGCGTTCACCCATGGACCGTCCTCACATTATTATTATTATTATTATTATTATTATTATTATTATTAGTTATCAATACCTTTTAGGGATTCGATTGCAAAAAGCTTAATTTATAACATATATATGATAATGCAACGTATTAAGACGCTTTATTTAGAAAGGTTATAAATAATTGATAACAAGTTTATTTCTTATTTGATGAATAATAATCATTGTCAGTTTCGTCTTATGAAGTAATAAGGCTTACTTAACCCGAAAATCAATAAAATTGTTTATTGAGTTATGTCTTTTCAAGAAAGAGACAAGAGTGTAAGAAGTTTCATTTGAACACATAAACAAGTCATGTAACTTCAAATCTCTACAGAGGCCTCTAAAAGTAGGCGACAGGATGAAAACCTCATTAAAAATGATTCTATCATACAATAAATAACTCGAAAAGATTTGGTTTCTTCTATGATATGATCGTTTCGAGTGATCCGTTGTATGCTTGAGTTTTCTCTAATGGATTTCGATCACGTCTCCTACATATAGTAGACAGTATGTAGATCCGAGTCTTTGACACCAGTTCACGTGTTCTGAAGGAATTTTTAACACCCCTATCCCTTTCTTTAATGGGTATAACCTAATAAACGATCTTAATAACTTTTTTCAAATCTGGTATTTATTTGAGGTTTTTCATCTTATTCAGTTTGTATCCTTCACTATCTGGCTATTGACACATTTTTATCATCATAAAAACGCAGATTCCTACTTGCATGTTTTTTTAATCTTATTTTCGATAGATATGGATCTGGTACCTTACCATGGGGTCAGCCAACAGCAGAATTTCAACCTCAAAGAATTGATGATGGATATATTGAAGTCATAGGTCTTACATCGACGTCATTGGTAAGTTGAAGCACTTTTACATCCTACCTGTTGTTATATCGTTGAAATCATATCAGAATATTAAAAAAATACGTCTATTTTTCTGTTGTCATGCTTAAATTAGAATATCGTAGTGGAAATGCTTTGAAACCTCTTTGACATTAAATTAACGATGGAACTTCTAATAAAATGTATCAACACAGGTCGCTAAGAACAGAATCATACAAAATATTATCCTTGAAAACAATGAGAAAACAAAAACAGTCACCACAAAATCCCTTTACTAATAATCATCATATGCTCACTAGTAACTAATTTTGCGATTGTTCTAAAGTTTTATTAAGAAACTATGACCAATTCAGTTTAAAAGCATCCAGTGTGAAGTAACTACCCACCAGGTACATTTGAAGACGGTTGAGTGGTATTATCTAATTGTTGAAGTTGAACATGTAAACCATTCATCTCTAGCTCACTGACCTAGATATTAAGCGTTCACCGCAAGACCTAAAGGTAGTATTTTTGATCCTTAGTTACGGTCATGTATACTCAATACTGAGAAGTCTGTTAGTTAGCAATTACATATAATGAGATTGTGATTTCTAGGTTCGAAAATGAAATATTTAGTTTTATATGGTTATGTAGTTAAAATTACTTCATAATAAAGACTAGATTATCTAAATAAAAGAAACATATTACTCAATATATATGAAGTTGAGAAACTCTTTAGAATTCATTTTCAGACAACCAATCATTTATAATATTTTTCTTAAATTACATTTTCTTTTCAATCTATATATTGTTACTAGGCAACTTTACAAATAGGTGGACATGGTGATCGAATTTGTCAATGTCGTCGTGTTCATCTTACAACAGATATTGTTATCCCTATGCAAATGGATGGTGAACCATGTCGTTTAATGCCATCAAAAATTGATGTATTCTGTTCACATCAAGCATTAGTTATACAAAAATTAACACGTTCACCTATCTCAGCTGTAACACTTAACGAGTAAGTTTATTTACATTACTTTTTTTTTAATTTGAATAATTTTAATATTGTTGGTTACATTAGATCCCCAAAACTCATTTGGAAAAGGACCTAATCTTCTAAATAAAATTACAAAATTAGGTCCTTTTCTAAATAAGTTCTAGGGATCTAACGTCCCCAACAGATATTCAATAAAGATTATTCAAGTAATCAATGGAAATAAACAACACTATTAATTAAGATGATAACTTACGATTTGTTTTAGTATTCAGTATTCATCATTGAAAAGATTCAACTTTGTTTAATCTTAAAGACTTATAGGATTCTAAAGAAAATATTTTCATTATGATATCGTAAAGATATTGATCTTATTAGAGGTTAAGAGTCCGAGCGCGAGACCGAAGTCGTTGAGTTCGAATCCTGCGAACGGAATCGTGGATGCACACTGCTAAGAAGTCCCACAATAGGACGAGATGATTGTCCAGTACTTTCAGGTTTACAATGATGGTCTAGCATCAATCGGTTCAAGATCTTAATCAGAAGGATCTTGTTAGAATCATTATTTGATGGAAATATGTTTCTTTGTTTCTTTTTTTGAAGTGAACCCGTATTTAACTCATGATACTAATGGTACATTGACTGGAATGTACACTTGTATTGTAAGAGTGGTATGAAATATTCAATATTTCATTTACATCACTATCAGATCGTAATCTGACAACCTTATTTTGACGATCATCAATAATTGAAATATAAATTCTGTGAAACGTAGGATTCAATGAATAATTACTTACTACTTACTAACTTACTGCTGTTACTCTCAATGGATCATAGGTCGTCAACCAGCATTCTCCAACCCACTCAGTCACGGGCCTTCCTTTCTAGTTCTATACAACTTTTGTTCATTCTCCTCATGTTTGTCTCGATTTCTCGATGTGTGTTCTCTGACCTTCCTCTTCTCGTTTGGCCTTGAGGATTCCATGTGAGGACTTACCTTGTGATGCAGTTGAGTGCCTTTCTCAGTGTGTGTCCTATCCATTTCCATCGTTTCTTCCTCCACTGGGATCTGGTTTGTTTTCTCCCACAGTAGGTTGTTGCTTATTGTATCTGGCCAACGAATCTGAAGTATTTTGCGTAGGCATTTGTTCATAAACACTTGTATCTTGTAACTCACTAAAAATACACTAACCAGAAAAAGATAATGAATAATAGAGTAGTTATTATACAGGGAAGTACCTAAATATAAACTAACTTCTTCTCTGATAAGTGAATGTTTACAGAAGAACAAACAAACAAGGACTTGCTTCAAGGTTTAAATAGAAACCATTTAGAACACTTAGAAAACCTTATGATATGTAAAGGCACCGTCCACATTAAAGTTTCATCATATCTGTACTGATAATTTCTCTTGATTTTGATCAGTTTTTTTTCTAATTATTATCTAAAAAGGACTACAAATGAGTAGTGTTATTCTTAAGATCACTCGATGTGGTCAGTACAGTCGAGTTGTATGATCATTATTATTATTATTATTATTTATATTTTTATAGTGAATTAGCATCATATAGAAGGTTGGAAAAAATTAGTTAGAAATAATCTACTGTAAACAATCAAGGTTTGTGAACACTAATGTTTATTGTCCGTGTCAAAATATACTGAGAAATAAATTATTTCAATAAATAACTTCATAATCAGAAGGGGTTTTATGGAAATTATGGTAATTTTAATAGTTGAGATCATGTGTCAATTGAAGCTAGATCACCATGGAAAACTTGGAAACACTGGATGGTCGTTTCGTCCTATTGCGAGACTCCTCAGAAGTGCGCTTTCATGATCCCACCTCACGAGATACAAACCCAGGATCTATTAGTCTCGCGCGTGAACGCTTAATCTCTAGACCACTGAGCCGGTATCCAATGGTGTAAATTTTTTAACTGGGTTAGAATCTCGCTAGGTGGGATCGTGTATGCGCACTGCCGAGAAATCCCATACTCGGACGAAATGGCCGTCAAGTGCTTTTAGGTTTTTCATGGTGGTCTAGCATCAATTGACTTATAATCTCAACTATGTACATTTCATAATTTATGTAGAATAATTTGTCTGTGTAAGCTTTCATAAATAACTGGTGATGTTAGCGAAACTCTTGTTTATCCCACTTTCCTTATGTGATATGTTCGATCTATTCACTTTACTCAGCTGTTGGTAAATAGAAAAGTCACAATTAATTACATATAACTTCTTTTTGTGATCGGATCAAATATATTTATAGGTTATGTATTTATTTTATGAATAAGTACTCATAGCGTGTAGTATACAGAAATTTGTGATTGATATTATGACATTTAATCACTTTATGATCATCCGTGTAGGCTTGTGAAAATTGTGAATGTGTACTACTGGACACGCGTTTCGTCCAATTTGGAACTTGTCAGCTGGATATACCTGCATCCTGTTCACGTTGGGATTCGAACCAAGTACCATTCTGTTTATAATGTTTATGACTCAGGGAAATGTGGAGGCAGTAAGCACTGGTTGCACATATGCTAAGAAGAGATTGATTAACTGTAGTCCTGTACAACAGTGGGAAAATTCAAACAACCAATACAGAAATAAATTAAAACTTCACGCCATGGCACAAACTAGTGGCTATCTGGACTCAGTAGTGCGTTTGAGTCCCAAATTGAATATCAACTCTTAGACGCATGTACATCCATCTGACGAGTCCCAAATAGGATGAAACTTGCGTCTTTGATTGCACTGCTAGCCACCATCCATCTTTGACTATAATGCATTATCACAATGGTTATTATTCTTAACAAACTGATTTTAAACTTTTTTTTTCTGTGAAAAACAAATACAATTCACGTAGTTAATTTATTGATCGTTTAGAGTTGTAATTAATTAGGAATAGTGACGGTTTCAGGAACCAGCATAGTTTTTTTTAAAAAACTTATCAGTACCAAGGTCATTGTAATTCAGTTTTTACTTGTTAAAATAAAATAAAATTAGATAGTTCATAGATATCACTGAGAGTAGATAACTCATTCTTTTTTAATGAAATTTTCGAATCTCAAGAGGCAGGATCATGGATGCGTACTGCTGAGGAGTCCCTCAGTAGGATGAAATGGCCTTCCAGTGCTTCCAGGTTTTCTTCGGTTGTCTAGGTTCATTTGAAACTTGATATCAACTATTAAAATAATTTCTTCGAATTAATAATCTTTGAGCTCAGTGACCAACAGTATTTATAGAGGACAGAGTTAACAAATAATATACCAATAGATGCTATTCATTTGATAGTCACTAAAGAGAAACATAACTATGAGATATAATTCTATATCCCTATTAGTAAAGGTTTGAATGATTTTGATGTTAATAATGCGAATTGAATATTAATCATTTTTTATTACTACCTGAGCGTTTTGTAGAGATTAATTGAATGTGATCATTTTGTTACCAGTTATTGTAGTATAGATGAATTATACTTACTTACGCCTGTCACTCCCAATGGAGCATAGGCCGCCGACCAGCATTCTCCAACTCCCTCTGCCTTAAAGCCTTCCTTTCTAGTTCTATCCAATTGTTGTTCATTCTTCTCATGTTTATCTCCATTTATAATTGATAATGAAATCCAGAATGTGTCCTTATCCGCTTTCAACTGGCCTCTGCCAGGGAAGTACTACTAACTGTCTTCTCATCGAGGCGGTGTACTTCATGAAATTGAGAGGTCGAAAAGCGGATGTCTGGCTCCATAACCGGGTTGGTGGATATGAAGGATCCACCTGATTTCAAACCAATGGTGCACATGGGCTCCAGTATCCTGAAGGAACAAATGGCGTATGAACCAATCATTGGTCACCGACTTCCATGACACTGCATCTCCTTACGATGCTCCACTGCCTTGTGGGTCAGTCCTTTAGGTCAAAGGCTCTGGGTGTGGCCGCCCAATAAAACCACCTGCTTCGGTTTAAGCACCCGGGGAGTATCCCAGACCTCACACAAATCGAATGATTTATGTGGAGCATATCTATTTGGTGCCCCCCCTGTACCAATAAATAAATAAATCAGCTGGAAATATTTGGATCCGAACATTGATATTCACAATGATCTTATCATTGAAAATTGTTTATTCTGTGAAATATTCTCTAAAATTATTTCAAATAACAAAAAAAAGCAAATACTACATATTCTCTACTTTTATATATTTTCCATATTATTAAAAATAGAATAAAGATTTTCTATTTTGATCTAAGTTTATCCTATATGGAATATAGGTATATACATATATCATTGATGCAACATTAATAATTATTTCTGATCATAGTAAATATTTATTCATTTAAAATCAATAAAATTGTTTTCTATCTCTTTGATAATGATATTAATAATAATAATAATAATAATAATAATAATAATAATAATAATAATAATAATAATGGCAACAACAGTAACTTCATATTGTTCTCTTTTCTTTTATCTCTTCAATTCTGTTCATATTTAATTACCTAAAAATTGATAATAATAATAATAATAATAATAATAATAACCTGATTAAACGTAAATTTGCTTCACTGTTTTTAACTGCTTGTGTTTACTTTTTTCATATATTGATTAACTCATCTGCCATTATACAAATTATTCAATGATTTGTGTTTGTTTATTTATTTACGTGTTTGTTTGTTTGTTTTTCATACCTGTAAAACGTTTCTGCGTGGGCGTGTTTACGTATAAATATGTTTATTTATTCACGTTAATTACATTGTTTGTCTTACTCTGTATGTTTGCGTGCGTGTGTGCGTGCGTGTGCGTGTGAGTGGTTTCTAATTTGATGGCATTAATCACTGATAATTTTCATTTTTAATAATCAATTTAATTATTATGGAATATGATTAATATGATATGGGAAAATTGTAATTTTATTTACTCGGGTGTGTTTTTGTTTTTTTGGGTGTGTGTGTGTGTGTTTTAAAAACTAATTGAACCGGTGCTTATATATAACATGTAATCATTATTAACAATTAAAGATTTTGGAATCATTGTAATTGTTTTGCTTAACAATATCATCTTGTTAGATTATGGATCATATCATAATTGATTTGTCACAGCTGATTAATCATTATTACTATTATTATTATTATTTCTTTTTTTGACATTATCTTTCAATCATTGGATATTGACTTCACTATTATTGTTTTGTTTTGCTTTTGTTTTAATTTCTTAATTATCAATATTATTATGATTATGATTACGTAATTAAAACGATTATTCATTTAATTAAGATTTATTGTTACCATCAGTATCTATCATAAGATTTAATGAAAATAGTATATATGACTATGACATTCTACTATGAGATGTTTCGTTCGGTTTTTGATTGTTTCTTTTTTTGTATAAAGAAAAAGTATCCTAATAAAAAAAAGAACGAATAGTATATATCATGAGGGTTAACAAGTATTTATGTACTTTCTTCCTCTCTGTCTCTCTCCCTCTCTCCCTCTCTTTCTCACTTTGTCCCTCAATCTGGATTAAGTGTCTTTAAGTTTCAAATCTTTTGTATGTTACTGTTGACCCGATCACATTGTTATCGAACCGGAAGAAGAGAAATCTCTAGTTAATTAATTTGGCATATATATATATATATATATATATATATATATATATATATATATATATAGGTAGATAGATAATGTTTTTGATGATTTTGATTTTGATCATTACCCTGAAGAAGTCCAAACAAGTTAGCTGGACGAAACGTTGGGATCGTTTAAATTTCAATCGCATAGATTATTTCAAATATAATTTTCACATATAAAGACAGATAGATAGATAGATAGATAGATGGATAGATAGATAGAACTTTATCGTTCCTACATCCCTCTTGTTATACATATGACTGTCTATATTTTCATTTTCTTAAACAATTTCCTTACAATGATTCACATCTTTAATCATTATAATTATTTGTAATTAATTTTTTTAATATTTAATAATTATATAAATTAGAAAACAATCAATATTAAAGATAAAGTTGGCATATTAGTTTGTTTGTTTGTTCGTTTGCTTCTTTCTGTTGTTGTTGTTGTTGATGATGATGATGATGATGTTATTAGTGTTTCATCGTTTCTTATTTTATCTAAATAGTTGAGTGAATTGATTGAATTGTTGTTTTATATTATTTTCAATTTGTACATTTGTGTATTTCTGAGATATTAATTATAAAATGATTTAGATTAATTAACACTAATTGATAATTGATTATGTTTTCTTTTCTTTTCTTTTCTTTTCTTTTTTTCTTTGTATTTTACATTTTAATCTTGTAAATTTTTACTACAATTTGTTGTACAGTTTTGTTTATTTTTATTTTTATTTTTCTTTTTCATTATTTGTTTATAAGATTTATAATCTTATTTTGTATTTATTTTTAAAAATACATGACATCACTTTTGTATATTGAATAGTTATATAGTTATATAATATACCCTTGTGGGCCAGGGTAATTTTACATCGGTTTTCAGGAGAACCAGATACCGTCCAGACTTTCACGTGACAACCCAAACAGTACAGTCACTTTGTTTATATATGGATAGAATATATTGTATAAACGAAACAAATATTATCATAATCAGATTGGGGTTTTGTGAAGATTGTAGTAATTTAATCATTGAAGCGAGACCATCATGGAAAATGTGAAAACACTGGACGAACGTTACGTTCTATCGTGGGATTCCTCTTTGACAGTGTGCATCCACGATCCCACCTCACGAGATTCGAACCCAGGATCTAACAGTCTTGCGTACGAACAATTAACCTACATATCACTGAGCCGGCTGGCATCTAACGATGTTAATATTTAACTTCAACTAACCCACGAAATTGAGCGACATATCACTCATTGTCTTTACTGAGTTACTATCTCACAACAGACCTGGTTGAATTCCACTAGTCACCGATTCTCACTAGAGCTCCAAGAGATAAATCTTGGAGACAGTCACTAGTGAGCATATGATGATTAAAATCAGAGAGAGGTTTTTGTGGATTTGCAAATAGTCATTTACACTTTAAAACAATACCATAATTTGTAACTGAATGAATAATAACTAAGTATAATAAACATTTAACTTAATCGATCAATGCTTTTTAATCATTTGTAAACAACAACAGAAAAACACTTATTTGTTAAACTAATAAATTAATCATTTAACTAGTAAACGATATGTTTCACAATTGATTGATCACTGGGTGGTGATCAATGTCATATGTGTCAAGTGCTTATTAATGCAGATCGAATATTATCGACGAGGTTGCAATGTGTCCCGGATAGCTCAGTGGTAACGTCTCTGACTGTGAAGCTGGATGACATAGGATCTAATCCATCAAGGAGCATCAGTTCCCTCAAGATTACAGGTACAACTTACTGACGAGTGCCAAGTAGCATGAAACCCTGATCCAAGGTTTCCTGTTAACTATCTCCAAACACCATCTAATCTAAACAATATGTTTATTAAGAATATTTACATTTAACTAGTTTCAAATTACATTTTTCTCCTTAACTACTAAATTTTATATGAGTAAAAAAAAAAGAAATCAATCAAATTCATTTTATTTAAAATATAATTTAAACATTTCACCATTGAAGAAATGTTCAAGTAGTTGTTTAACACTTACTTGCATCTTTTATACTACTATTGTAAATATTAATCATTGTTTGCTTATTATTGAATAATATACATGAATCAAGTAATTGATTATAGATTTCTATTTGTTTGTTTGTTTATTTGTTTATCTTTGTAGACATGAAAATCATCTACAATGGAAAACAATTAGTTATGAAGCAAGAATAAATGTATTTGTAATTACTTTAAAAGATTATAATGAAATGTCTGATGATGTAATCAGTTTACGTCAAACTGGTAAGTAGAATAGTTCACTAATTAATAATAATTAACTTAATAATATACTGAATAAATTCTATATTGAAGATAATTACAAAAAGATATGTAGTGTCGGTTGATATGTTAAACCCATATATCTTATTCTAGCTATCGGACAGGCCAATTTCTTCATTCTACTTGAGTTACATTCTGACATTGTTTATTATTTGCTTATCAATCTTCACTGTTTTTATATGAGTGGATATTAGTGTGTACACTTCTTATCCCACTACTCATCATATGTCTGTAACTTATTTTTGTGTAACTATAAATATTGATTAACGCTTGACTAAATGGAGTTGGCATATCCGCCGTCTCCACTGTGCGTTGTTTCACTTCTCTCTATTCCATTCGCTTCATATACAAATATATGTATTCGAAAATCCATTCTCGTCATTTGACTTAGTTAATTCCGTTATTGACTAACGCGATTTAAGTCGATGATTATATACAAGAATAGGCGACATATATATTTCGACAACGATCATTCATGCGATCTACTTGGAATCAGAAATCGGGCAACTAAAGTGTAGAGCCCTTTCAAGCAACATCGTCCGATCTAAATGATGACAAAGTAAAGAGCCCGACAAAAAAAAACATACCAGTTTATGATGAATGTATTCGGTTGACACAGTAAGAAACTTAATATATAAAGCATAAGGTTATAACTATAACTTATGTTATATCCCGATAAGAATAATGAATGGTAAATGTTGGGATCCATTTATGAACAAGTACTATGAATATATTTTTATTGTATACTTGTTCAACAACTAAACTATTCATATTCATATTCCTCTTACTATAAACTTTATTTTGACTTATGAACCATTATTATACAATTTACTATTGTTGAATTATGCCCTGTCTATCTCGCACATTCACAGCCACATTTGACTAAATCTTGTACAGACGTTGTTTCATATTTTATGATACGATGTGGTCTGTGTGTCTGATATATAAACCCAGTATGTTTGAAATAAACGATTCATATTGCAGAGACTGTAATTGGTGTTCTGGATTTACCTGACTGGGCTAGGCGGAAAACAGGATCAATAAAGACTCTAGACTGCTCGTACGAGTTTTATACTTTATTGGTCCGGTCGATAAAGCACTATTCTCTAATTGGCGGTATCATTACGTCATATCTTAATAGAACATAGGGCACAGTTTATAACAAATTACTTGAAAAAACTTGATTTATAATTTATTTTGAAAATACTCTTATTACAGATATTGTAATATCAGAAGAAACCAGTAAATCTTTTTATAGAATGACTAAAACATCCACTTAAACGATAAATAATATTCTAAAGAGAGATTTGTAGTGCCAATACAGGATAATTATAATCATTTTCAATTAAAGAGAAGAGAATCAAGACAGAGAGTACAGAACAATAACATAAAAAATTACTGTAATAGATTTACTGACATATATAGATGTGCAAGATTGTTTTATGAATTACTGATATAGATAGACATTGGCCGAAATAATCAACTTAACCAAGAATTTTGTTTTGTTTTTTGTTTTTTTTTGAATGGTGAATGATTGATACAACAATAAGTTTAGTAAAACTGTACAAGGTAATAACCATGATCAAACATATAAAGTCTTTATTGTTTTATTAGAGAAGTGATATATAATCACTGATGTAAACCTTTTTCAAACAATATCAAAAGAGAGGTAATCATTGATGTATTATACAAATAATGAAAGTGATTTTATTACTCAAAGAGATTGTATTAAATTATAGGTTTATGGAAATATGTTTAGAAGTTTATTAAATTACACTGGTTAAATTGATAGAATTCAAGTTTGAAGTTCAATTCAGTGAAAGTAATTTCAATGAATTGTTTGATAATGTAATTTCTAAACAATTGTTAGAAATTGTGACCGCCAATTAGAGAACAGTGACTTATCGATCGGATCAATGATGCGTAAATCCGTATGAGCAGTCTAGACTCTTGATTGATCCTGCTTCCTGCCTAGCTCAGCCAAATAAGTTCAAAACACCAGTCCAAGCCTCTGCGATATGAATCATTATATTTAAAATATTCTGAGTTTATATATCAATCAAACAGACCACAACGTACCAATAAAATATGAAACAACATTTATACAAGATTTAGCCAGATGTGGCTGTGAATGAGGGAGGTAGTAATTAATATACTGGGTATAACTCAAGAATGTTAAAACGTATAGTAATAATAATTTATGGGTCAAAATAAAGCTTATGATTAGAAGAATATGAATATGCATAATTTAGTTACTTAATAATTATACAATAGAAATATACGTTTAGTATTGGTCCATCAATAGATCCCAACATTTACCATTCATTATTCTTGTCGGGATATAACAACTATAACCTTTGATTATTTCAATATATTAAAGATTAGTTATCATTGAATAACCTGATTCAAGTCATTATCAATATACTTTAAAGTTAGAAATATACTAAGTATATCGTGAACAATTACTATCAATTCAAGAAATCAGGCATATGTGTGTTTATTCGCTGATGTAAACTGAACTTGTTTGTAAAAATCTCAATAAAATACATTCTAGACGATTGATTGTGTATACTTTACAATTTATTCTGTGAAACTATATTAAATATCTAACTTGGAGAATACAATTAGACCTGAAGCTTAAAAATCATATTAACATACACTTTTCGTCAGATTTACCACTACTATTACTTTTCATTGAAATCATGAACCCGTCGAAGTTAGAACACTATTGAAAATCTGGAAGGATTGAACAGATGTCTTGACTTAATATAGGACTCATCAGAAGTGTCTAATCGCAATCCTGCACATGTCAATTAAACCTAGGACCTTCAGTTTTGCGCGTTCGCCTAACCTTTAGACCACTGAGCCGGCACCCAACGGTGTTAATGTTTAACCTTAATTAATTCAAGATTCTATGCTACTAACTTCCGTTGTCTTCGGTGGATAACTACCTCGACGTTCACACAGTTGAACTCCACTGGTCACAACTCACTGGAACTCCGAGAAGCTAGTCACTAGTAAACACATAATAACCAACAGAATTGGATTGTGGAGATAGTTGAGTTTTTATTGAGATCATGAACCAAGAGATATTAGATTACCAATGAAAACCTGGAAGTACTGTATGGCCATTTTGTCCTAGTATGGGACTCCACAGCGATGCGTACCAAACACCATAATTTCAATAAAACTCAACAATCTCCACAACCCTATACTTACTATTACTTTTAATGAAGTTCAAGTATTGATTTCCTACAATATCTGACTTTGAAACAGATTGTAATGTACACTTCTTATTTAGTAGAAATACACGTGTTACGTATGCCTGAACACCGATTACCACGATGCGCAATACTGACTAGCTTTGGGGGTGTCTGGAAGAACGTTAGGGGCGGCCAAACCAGCCAAAACGTAGCTTCATTCACAAACTTCTGATCTGAGTCATTTTGGTAGATGCAGATTAATTGGTTGGGGTCCACGTGACTATCACAACCAATGGTTTGAGACTGTGGGTGACATGGCTCAGAATCGATCACAATGGTTTAGGTGTATACACTTTCTATCTTCCCTTAAACTATGAAACTAAAATTATTTTATATCTTTCTTTCTACTAACTAATTTATTATTCCTGTACTATCTCCTTATACACAATCTTTCTTTTATATACTACTACCTTTGATGTGACTACTTCTATGAATCCGGTGTTTATCGTGTAGTGCTAATGCGGTATGGCAAATTGGACCGATGCATATTTGTGCCTGGTCCTACGTTGTAGCTGACTGACGGAATAAAGATACATCTTGACGATTGTACTTCTACAGACATACCAAACCTGTAATTGATGTTTCAAATTTTAAAACTAACGATTAGTTTTATCGTATTGTTTTTTTTTTTTACAAAATCTCTTCCAAATCTGTTATGTTTTCTTTTCTTCTTCTTGAAAGCTGTATGGATCGGTATTATTACTGCAAAATATGATACAGACTTATCAACTGTAAGAAAAATTATTACTCAATTGAATAAAGACAATGCTCAAGATAATTTATACAATGAAAACTCTGAATCCATAGAAACTAATTTAAAATTTCGACTTCATTTATCGGATTCTTGGGTTTTTATTGATTGTAAGTAATTGATTGTACTATATACTTTATTGTTGTTATTGTTGATATTAGAAAGAATTTTGTGGATATTATAGTAATGTCAATAGTTGAAATCATGAGTCAATTGAAGCTAGACCACCAATATGGAAAACCTGGAAGCACTAGGCGGCCGTTTCATGCTACTGTGGCACTCCTCAGTAGTGTGCATCCACGATTCCGACTCACGAGATTCGGACCCATGACCTATCGATCTCGCGCGTGAACGCTTAACCATTGTTAATATTGTTACATTCCATGAAGTTGTTTACTTTCCAGACAGTTTATAGCAGCTCATGTGCAATTGAGTTTGTTCACATCTAATTTGGTTAAGCCCTTTTTGTTAACTTATTTAACGGATAGAGTCATTCGTACAATAACAGCTTATCTTATATCATTGTACCTTTATTATTGTTGCACTTGTACGAATATGTATGTATGAGCATTGCTTACTGCCTACTCATATATTCATTGTGCTAGCCTTCTATTATTCATTCATTTTCCTAGGCACATATATGTACATTTTAATCCTGTTCATTGACTCGATGACTGGCTCATTTGACTCGCTGGTGAGACTTTAATTTATGGACGACTATTGAGCGACACTACACTGACTTTGAGAACGTCAACTTAATAACCAGGCTCAAATGAGGGTTATGAACCTGTCTGAGGAATTAGAATTATAATTTACAGTTGATGATTAAGCTTAGGAAATTATATTTCGGGTTTTGATCATAAACTGACATCAGCTATAATGGCAAAACTCTATTTATCTAAATGGATGAATGAATTTCGCGCTAAAATCTGAAACTTGTTGTCTTATACCTGATTGGTTCGTCCATAAATTATAGTCTCGCCGACTCTCACGCTCACTCGCTTGCCTGCTAACTTTTCGGCACCACTTCAAAGATATATACACATTTCAAGATTATAAAACATCGTATAGAATAATATCACTAACAGTTGGAATTGTCATCTTTGAAGCATTTATCCCATATGATGGAACACTTTAGTTAGCATTATCGGAAATGGAAGTAGGATACTAAGTAAAAATAACCATTAACCATCAGTTTAGGCTGGTAGAGCATGTAATATAAACGGCTATTCCTAATGTTGTCCGATATAGAAGATTAAAAGATGGGTAGATGCTTCCAAAAAAGACCATCCTTCTATTAAATCAGTGGCTATTGGTTTTAAGGATGTTGACGTGCATAAACTATAATCGTTATCATTTTCCAGGCACAATACCTTTTCTTACTACTAAGAAATTGGGAATAATGTCAATTAGCACTCGGTGACCGGTTTGCACAATATGTATATATGTTAAAAATAAGGAAAACAAGTGTTCACATATCTATGCATATCTATGATGTCTTACTATAACTGCAAAAACAGGCTCTGTTCAGAGTTGCCTGAAAATTTCTTATTGGCAGTCTATGCCCTAATTAAGGTAAAAGGTGTGAGTAAGTATGTGATGTCGTCTAACTTTCTAACTGTAATTCACATTTACAAAAGAATGTGATCGCGATCAATTTAATGAGATATCACCTAGTCAGAAACAACGGTTTCATAAATAATACAGGTATACCATAATCAATAATAATATCATCATAAGAGAAACCCACTTTCTATTATCATCTATTTATATTTTATGGATAGTCACGAATTACTTTCAACAAAGTTGACGACAACAGTTTCAGCATAATTAGAGTTGTTATAGATCACCGAATCAGGAGTCCTTGATGTTGCAATTTATAAGATGTTCGACTAATAATGATTTGAATTATGCCAACAAATTGTTTTAATTTTCCCAATAGATAAAATATGGTCAACATTATAGAGAAGCATACTCTGCTTCATCTTTGTATACAAAATATCGGACACAAAAATAAGCACAGTTAGACAAAATCAAACATATTAATGATTGTATTATATATTGTTTCTTGTTATAACTTGCAGATTGAGTGTCCTGTTAATGTATAACGTAATGATACTGCCAATTAGAGAGCAGCGAATTAACGATTGGAACAATAACGCATAAATCCCGTACGAGTAGCCTAGAGTCCTTATTCGTTCTACTTTCCGCATAGCCCAGCCAGTCAAATCCAAAACACCAATCTCAGCCTCTGCAATATGAATCGTTTATTTCAAACATACTGGGTTTATATATCAGACAGACAGACCACATCGTATCATAAAATATGAAACAACGTCTGTACAAGATCTAGTCAAATGTGTCTTCGAATGTGCGAGATAGACAGGGCATAATTCAAGAATGGTAAAACGTATAATAATGGTTCATAAGTCAAAATAAAGCTTATAGTAAGAGGAATATGAATATGAAAAGTTTAGTTATTGAACAATTATACAATAAAAATATATTCATAGTACTTGTTCATAAATGGATCCCAACAGTTACCATTCATTATGCTTATGTAGTTTAATCACTAACGAATGATAACAAATATAACTATGCAGAAATAGACTATAGGTAAGTGGGTTAAATGCAGTCTACTTCTCACTGACATACTTCATATCAAATCCAATCATATATAGTTCATATTATAATCTTCTTTTCTCTTTCTGATCTTCAATTTATCAATTAAAGGAATTTTTTCTATTCAGACTACTATGAAAAGAAACAAACTATTGAATATTAGATAAAACATGGATCAATTAATTGAACACTATACCTTCTAAGATATTTCTAGGAATACTATGAATAGATGAAATATAATTAAGAATCTTATATATATTGTCATATATTTGAAATGTTTTAAAGTAAAGTAAAGTAAAAAAAAAGATTGATATATAAAAAGTAACATACTACTTTTAAATATAATTTCTTTTCTTTTGTTTTTTTTTCTTCTTTTTTTTCTCTTTTTCTTCTTCAATAAATCAATATAGCAACTACTGCAGCTAGTCGATTTTTTCGTATTGATATAGAACAAGAAAATGTACATTTTCTAACAGATGTTTGTAATATGGAAGATTTATTCCTTATTGATTCTATATTAGAATCGTGTTTAACATATAATAACAATAATAATAATAATAATAATAATAATAATAATAATCCAATGGGTAATTCTTTTATTGATGATCATGTATTACTTCCATTACCATCTACCTCATTACTGCAAGATGATGATGATGATGATGACGGTGATGATGGTGATGATGGTGATCATAATAATCAATTAAATCGATCAGGAATCAAGGAAAGTTTAACATGTAAAACAAATTGTGAAATCCAGGATGTTGAACAGAAAGATGAAGAGCAATCGAATAATATATTACTTCCAATTGGTGTAAATTTGTATTGATTATTTAAGTTATCATTTCTTTTTTTTTTTGTTTATTTATATCAGATTATGATTTTCTCTTAAATGAATCAAATGACAGTATAAAAAAAATTGACTTCAGTACACTTCTTCTTCCCTCTAATTTCTATCCATATAGAAGAAAATGAGAGATTTATGTCAAACAGATTACTTAAAAGTCCGGTTCGTTTTTCTGGACTAACTTCATTGCTTTAGTAATCCTAATACTATAAAGTAGTAAACTTAATTGACAGTATTTTCTTTTAATCATAATTGTGTTTGATCGAATACTATTGATACAGTATCAATGTAACTACTTGTATAATTGATTTGATATTATGTTCACTATTTTGATGGAAGATCAATGATGATCGACAAGAAGAAATATTGAGATTATGTTTTGAACCAGATTAGTAGAGATTTGAAATGAACAACTGTATAATAATGATTTACATTGTTTACAGACTTATGATAACAACTTGATGTAACAAATATTCCTAAAGTTGCCCAATAGTATAAAATCTAATATAAATACAATTTAAATAAACTGATATTTGATATCATAAATTTTAACTTTCAATATACCTATCCCATATAAGTCATATGTGCATCCTATACGAATTGCCTCGATATTGCTTGAAGTCACAAGCATTGTAAGTAAAGATGGATAGTAACTAACAGTGGAATTCAGGACGCGTGTCACTTCGTCCTATTTGGGACTCGTCAGTTGGATATACCTGAATTTCAGAGTTGATATTTACACTGGAACTCCAATCCAGTACCGTTCGGTTCAAACGCCATCGCGTTCTCCACATAGCTATTGAGTCGTCATAACCACCTGCTTGTACAATGGCGTGAAGTTAAAATTCACTTGGTGTTTTTTTGCTTGTGTCATCCCATTGTTATTTATATTTTACATCAAGAACTTACCTTAGTTAAACAACCAGTAAAAACCAGGAGATTTTAGACAGTTGAGATGGTGGAGAAGATTTATAGCTCAGGTGGATGATTTTGGTGGAATTTTGTTCTTTGAGCTGGATGACTTGGTTGTCTTTTTTGTGACTGGTAGTTTCGACAGGTTGACCATGCAATTGTTTGTGTTTTCTCCCATGGGTGGTTTTGAGATATCGATTAGTTTCTTCTTTGTTCCCCGTGTCGTTTTCATGATATTTCGATGGCTATTGTCAAGATTTTCATATGTTCTGACGTGAGTGTTCTTTGTAGTTTCATCTTTTGGTCCACTATTACGTGTTGTTATTTGCGGATCCTACAATGTGCATCCGTTATCATTAGGTGTACCGTTTTTCTCCCACTTTGTTCAGCTATTCTCCATGCGACGACCAAACCATCCATCTGAGAGAACAAAACTCTACCAAAATATTAAACAGTTGTTTTATCGTAGTATAAAACGTCATAATAGCGTAAATAAGGCTAAAACCTTCAAGTCTTATGGAGTGTGTTCAATATTTAAGCCAGTCATTTGCCAATCATTAGTTCATATTCAATTACTTGGAAGATATTCTATGCATAGAAACGACATTTTTCCTGGAGATTACATCATTTCAAGTTATACAATTGGATAATATATCATAATAATAGACTAGCATAATGCTTGTTATTAACAAATAATTACATCTTTAACAAACAATTAATAAATATCCTTTTTGATCATTTTAGGCAAGTAATCTTATAGCGTCCGATAATCCAAATGAGAATGATGATCATGATGACCATAATGATGATAACTCCATTGACGACGATAATAACGATGATGACGGTGATGATGCTGATGCTGATGCATGCGGATAATGATGAATGCATGAATAAAACTCAAGCACAACATAATTTCATTCCTACAAATAATCCATCTTTTGATGGAGAAATTTCTACTCCGTAAGTTACATTAATATAAATTGACATAAACTGTGTTCTTTCTTTCTTTCTTTCATTTTAATTAGATCGATTAGTGATTAAGAACAATTTACGTTTTATTATTCATAACTGTACCCAATTCAAACTATATACGGTTATAAAAATATTAAAAAAAACACAATTACCGAATTTATTATTATTATTATTATTATTGCTCAATCAACAACAGGTAGGCTGAATAACCTTTTTCTTTTTCTTATTTTTATCAAAAATCTTGCTTATCTTACATTCTTATATAAATCGGAAACTATATTTAATCAATGATTTTCATTATGATCTGAGTTCAGTTGAAACATTTATAGAATATTGAAACACAGCTCCTTCAGTCAGTTAGTTAGTCAATCAGCTATAACTTAGGATCAGGCATATATATTGCATCGGTCCATACCTCATTAGCACAACATGATCAACAGCGAATTTATAGTAGTTAATTTAATGGTAGTAATATAGAAAAGAAAGACTGTGTATAGGGATAAAGTACAGAAAGAAATAATTAGTTTCTAGAAAGAATGATATAAAGCAATCGCAATTAATTGATCTTTAGATGGTGATCAATGTCATGTGTTTCAAGTCCTTATTAGTGCAGATCGAATGCTATCGACCAAGTTGCAATGTGTCTATTAGTCTAGGTGAATCCACATTGCATGCACTATGTTGAGATTAGATGGTGGTTGAAGGTAGTCGACAGGAAACCGTGGACCTGGGTTTCGTGCGACTTGGTAGGTATCAGTAAGATGTACCAGTAACCTTGAGGGGACTGGTGCTCCCTGACGGATTTGATCCCGTGTCACACAGCTTTACAGTCAGAGACGTTACCACTGGGCTACCCGGGCCACGACCTACCTCGTTCGGGACTGAGATGTAGTCACAATTGATTGATCAGTGGGTGGTGATCAATGTCACGTATGTTTCAATCTAATCTAATTTCAATGATATAAACAATTTTAATCTCATAGTTTAAGGGAAGACGGTGATCGATTCTGAAACACATCACACAGTCTCCAACCATTGGTTGTGATAGTCACTCGGACCACAACCAAGTAGTCTGCATCTATCAACATGGATCAGACTAGAAGTTAGTGACTTGAGGGACTGATGCTACGTTTTGGCTGGTTTGTCCGCCCCTGAATTTGTTCCAACCATCCCTTACACTAATCAGGATTGCTTGTCGTGGTAATCAATGTTCAGGCATACTTAACACATGGCCCAACTATCTTAGTCGATGAATATTCACAACCTCATCAACTGATTAACCATCATCCCCTAATACCCTGCGTCTAACCTCACTATTACATACCCAGTGATCCTTAGAAAATACTAATCATTTAAAAATTGAATTGTTAAGTTTCCAAAAAAATTTTTTTGAATTGAATTACTTAAATTGTTACATTGAATTTAATGTCTATAGTTACTATATATAAAAGTATAAAGTTGTAGAACATGAAAGTTGACGTTATAACCTGTAACTTCTATCTCTTTTTGATGGAGTTTTGTTCTCTCAGCTGGATGGTTGGGTTATGGATCTTTTGTCTTTTTTGTTCATCGTTCAGAAGAACGATAAATGTTCCACGACCAAACTATTCAGCTCAGAGAACAAAACTCCATCAAAATCATCCACTTGAGCTACAAATCTCCATCAACTTCCATCTATGTACATTCATCAAAATCAATATGATATATTTATATTGATTACAGTAAGTTTTCATGTTATTATTTGCAGAACTTAATGAAAAAGATCAATAAATAATCAAAGAATAGTTATTCTTTCATCCTATTCAACATAATAGATCAATTGTGTGAAAGTGACCGTTATTATAAGGAACTGCTTTATATCAATATAATTTATCATTGTTTAATCAATATCTCCTCTTCAAAGCAATGATGGATAGTGACTAGCAGTGGAATCCAGGACGCACAGGCTTAAACCTCAATGGGAAGATACAAGCCAAACAATACCAAGTGAATTTAAATTCACCTCATTGCATAAGCAAGTGGCTATCAGGATTCAGTATCTGAGTGAATAATGCGATGGCATTTGAAGCGAATGGCACTAGGTTCGAGTCCCAGAGTGAGCATCAACTCTGAGATGCAGGTACATCCAGTTGATGAGTCCCAAATAGAACGAAACGTGCGTCCTGGATTCGATTGCTAGCCACTATCCACCATTGCTTACAAAAAGCTTGTAAATTAAGGTAATATCGAAGCATACGCATAGGATGTACATATGCCAATTGCCGTCTTAAAAACTCAATGGGAAGATACAAGCCAAACAATACCAAGTGAATCTCCTCTTCAAATTTCTATTTTCGTTTATCACCATTGGATGTTATTCTGTATCATAAGAAAGAATAATATCCAAAGTTCCATAGAGTTTTCCCAACACCTTATCGATCCCAATTGTAAGGGTTGTAGATACACGTTGCTAAGGTGTTCTACAGTAGAAAAGAAAACGAAACAAATATCCAATGGTTCGTGATTTTTAATAGTCACCCCAATAAGATCAACTCTTTATGTAGTATGAAACTCAAAGATGATAAACAAAAACAAAAAAAAAAATAAAACTTATTCATAGAATACCTTTAAAAGTAAACAAAAGTTCAATTTAGAAATCGATTAAACAAGACAAATAAATGGAATGGAATTTATCACTGCACTTGAAAATTTCAAGTTCATTTTAATGAATGTTATCTATTCAAAAGAATTTATAATAGAAATTGTATAGATCAATAAACAACGGCATTTCGTTTCAAACTCCAAGTGATTGATTACAATCCAGTTAATATTGTAGTGAATGAGAACACAATTAAAGACAATGGAATGTATTTGAGCACAAACTTACAGAATCTCTTAGTAAAATATGAGAACTATACAGTAAATACTTCATTTATAAAATGTCAATCAATTGTTTTAAACTTGACTGTTCCTTTAACAAATATCATTCAATTATCATAGACTTCATTGTTCTTAAATTCTCATATCAATTGCTTTCTGTTCCCGTTTTCTTTCTCAACCTTCGGCGGCCAGACATTCTAATTCTGACTATCGTTATATACTACTCTTTGTCGATATAAGTAGCATACACACCATAATATGAATAAAAGTTATTTATCTACGACAGTTTAGTTAGCTCTAAATAAAATAATAAAATTGTATTTTGTTCAAACACATTTTTGACTATTATTCTATAATTGCCAATCATTTATGGACCAGTTCATCAACCGTGGTCAATTGAAGTTATACTATCATGGAAAACCTAAAAGCAATGGATAGCCATTTCGTTCTATTGTGGGACTCCTCCTTGACTGTGTGCATCCATGATCCCGCCTTGCGAGATTCGGATCCAGGACCTATAAGTCTCGTGCGCGAACGGTTAACCTCTAGACCACTGAGCTGGCCGGCATCCAATCGTGTTAATGTCTAACTTCAACCAGTTCACGAAATTTAGCGACACACCCACCATTGTCTTCAGTGAGTTACTATTTCACAACAGACCCAGTTGAAGTTTACTGGTCTCTGCTTCTCACTAGAACTCAAAAAAATACCTCTTGAAGTCAGTCACTAGTGATCATACGTTGATTAATTTCAGAACGGGTTTTGTGGATATTATAGTAATTTGAATAATTCAGATCATCAGTCAATTGATGTGGATACGCGCTGTCAAGGAGGAGTCCCACAATAAAACGAAACGGCCATCCAATGCTTCCAGATTTTTCATGGTCGTCTATGTTCATTTCATTCATGATCTCAACTATTCAAATTAAAATTAATCAATGTAAAACAATGTGATTATTCACTACTTATCAGAAAAAGGAATTATAAATTAAACTGTTACAAGTATTACAATTTCTATGCATAAGATCTATGGTATCTGCTACTTATGTTGACAGATAGAAATAGTATATAACATTAAACAGACACAGAATACCTGGTAATAGAAGATTATGTGTGAAGAGAGATTGAAAGAGCAAAGGAATGTAAACAAAAGAGCCATTTAAAATAACAATCCGAATGAAGGAACAATGAAGTTTATAAAAAGATAACTAATGTAAGATATAAAAATGATGCATTTAATGTATAGTTTTTAAATTTTATCAAGATGTTCTGTAATTTTTGGATTAACACAATAAATTGGTCTTCCATATTTGACTTCTTCATTCACTTCAGATCTACAACATTACATCACTTAGAAAACATCGACAATATTTCATTGAAACCAGATAAACAATATTGAAGACTTTTTGAACTACTGTTAAAATGTCAGCAGGAAATCCTGATCGAATTGTCTTTTTTTTTTTTGTTACTTGAAACTAATTTTTGGGGTTCAATCTCATAGATTGGGTTGATAAACTTGAGAATAGAGTAAGTAGATATATGATGATATAGTCAATGTTTGTAGATTTGATTTACAGAATAGAATTATTATTGTCTACTATATTCTGTCATAGTAGTATTTAGTATATATAAACCATCAATAATATATAGGTTAAAACGTTTAAACATTTTTCTATGATAAATGGTTCCCCTTTATATTAATATGCACAACAACATAAATATATTTTAATAGTTGAATTTATCAGTCAATCTAAGCTAGACCCTCATTGAAAACTTGCAATCACTAGACAGCCGTTTCGTCCTAGTGTAGGACTCATCAGCAGTGTTCATCCATGATCCAACATGCGGGATTCGAACCCAAGGCTTTTTATCGCGTACACGAATGCTTAATCTTTAGACCACTGCTACAGTCTCCACAAAGATGAAAATTATAAATATCACTAATTGACAATTACAATAGTTTGAAGTGTACTTCACTTTAAGACATAACGCTTGAATTATGAGCATAACAACACAATCTATGCATTATTAGAAAGGATTCATGTACATCCAACTGATAAGTACCAAATAGAATGAAAATAAAACATACTAAATTTAACTGAAAGTTCACAATCTATCTAGTCTATAAAAAAGCAATTGTTAGTGAGACTATAACTTATGAATGACCATTTGAGAGACACTGAAGTGACCTTGAAGGTGGACACTTACTGAGGGTTATGAAGCAGCTAGAATTCTCATTAACAGTTGATGGTTAGGGTTAAAAATTAGGTTTAGCGTTTTCATCACGAACTGATATCAGCTATAATGCCAAAACTCTATTTAGCCAAATGAATACATGAATTTCGTGTCAAAATTCGTGACTCGTTATCTTATACTTGATTGGTTTGTCCATAAATTATAGTCTTGCCCAATTGTTTCAAAATGAAACAATTACCTATCTCATTATCATTAAACAACATCAAGTGAATTTAAACTTCACTCCATTGCACAGGCAATTGGCTATCAGTAGCTAAGTGGAGAATGCGATGGTGTTTGAACCGAACGGTACTGGGTTCGAGTCCCGGTGTGAACATCAACTCTGAGATGCAGGTACATCCAGCTGACGAGTTTGAGATAGACTGAAACGCTTATCCTGGATTCCACTGCTAGCCAGTATCCATCTTTGCTTAAAAAGCTTGTGACTTAAGGCTATATCAGAGTAGTTTTTATATGAGCGTAGGTGTGTGTACACTTCTTATCTCATTACTCGTCATATATCTTTAACTTATTTGTATGTGACTATAACTCTTGATTAACGTTTGGTTAAATGGGAGTTGGCTTATCCGCCATCTTCACTGTGCGTTGTTTTGCTTCTCACTATTCTATTCGCTTCATATACAAAATGTATGTATTCAAAAGTCAATTCTCATTATTTGACTTATTTAATTCCATTATTGACTAACGCGATTTCAGTCGATGATTATATACGAGGATAGACGATAACAAACATTTATATAATGTACTTGGAGTTAGATCTCGAGTCACTAAAGTGTAGAGCCCGTCAACAAACATTGTCCGATCTAAAACGACGACAAAATAATGAGCCCAACAACAACATCAAATGAATATTACTTTATAACTATATTTACGAGTTAATATATTCATTTGAAATCCATAAAACATTATACAATTTATTGATCAATTCTAATCATTATACAAGTAGTTGATATGTTTATCAAATTTTTTTTATTTTTTTCTTTTCTTTTTTGTTTTTTTTTGTTTTTTTTAAAGGAATGATGATATAATCAATTCAACATTATATCCAACTTATGTTTTTAACAAAGAATCCCCTAGAGACAAACAAGTACAACAAATAGAAAATAAAATAGATATAATAAATAATAATTCAATTCATTTATACCAAAAAAATCATTTTCTTTATACACCATATGAAATGAATCAGTTGAATTATAAAAACAATCATATCATTATTAATACTAATGGTGATAATGGTAACAGTAGTAATAGTACTACTACTACAACTATTAATAGTAGTATTCAAGATACATCAAGTACCGCAACCAAAAACTACCCGGATAATATTCTCCTTAATAATAATAATAATAATAATAATAATAATAATAATAATAATCCAATCAATTCATCATTGTTACAACAAAATGATGTAATATCTTCCTCAAATGATTTCATTCAATTAATCAATTCAAATAATGACATAATAATGAAACAAACAATTGAAACTGAATTTCAACATTATAAAGATAATGAAGAAATATTATTAACAAATTATGAAAATAATAATTTTACTAGTGAATCTAGTAATAATACAATAGAAATACAAATTATATCTAGCGATGAAGATGACGATCATAATACTAATGATGGTGATGATGATGATGATGATGTCGATATAAAGGTGACAGCATCTAATCAAGGTAATGTTCACTTGTTTTGTTATTACCGATAGAAATTACTAAAATAATTTGAGATTAGACATTAATACTGTTGGATATCAGCCGGCTCAGTGGTTTAGTGGTTAAGTGCTTGTGCGCGAGACCGACGGGTCTTGGGGTTTGAATCCCACGAGGCGGCATTGTGAATGAGCACTTCTAAGAAGGAGTCCCATGATAGGCTGAAATGGCCGTTCAGTGCTTCCAGGTTTTTTATGGTGGTCTAGCTTTAATGGACTCATGATCTTAACTATTGAAATTACCACAATCTCCACAAAACCCCTTCTGATACTTATATACCACTATTATTTTTTTTTACATACAATGATTCATAATAGAAATAGAGAATTTTGATGGAATTTTGTTCTTTGAGCTGGATGATATGGTTGTGGAGCTTTCATCGTTCTCTTTTGAACGACATCATCGGCATAAACTACAGGTAGAAGAAACGCAGAATTAATTTGTCATCAACAAATATTAAAAAAGTAATCAGAGTTTAATAACACATAGATAATTGACTTTGATAATTATAAAGTCGATAAAAATACAAAAATATATATCAAAATGAGATAAAGAATAGTCATATGAAAGATAATTCTTCAATTAAATAATATAGACATGAAGATGAAGAGCGAAGAGAAAGTCCACCTAGAAAAGTTGGAAAACCCTCATTCCAAACCAACGGTGCACATGGACTTCAGGATCCTGAAAGAACAAATGGACCTATTGTTGGTCACCAACTACCATGAGACTGCATCTCCTTACGTTGCTTCACTGCTTTGTGGATCAGACCTTAAGGTCTAATGCTCTAGGTGTAGCTTTCTAAGAAAACCATCTGCTTCAGTTTACGCACCCGTGCAGTATCCCAACCCTCACACAAACCGAATGGTTTATGTTGCGCATATCTATTTGGTGCCACCTTGTACCCATGTTTATGTTTTTAAATAAATAGTAAATAAATGAAGAGCGAAAACCAATAGCGTGTTAAAAGTTAATTTAGAAAAAATATGAAGAGATGTTAAGATCATCATGAACGATGAAACTGAACAAAACACACCTAAGCACATATAAATCAGATTTGAACTGACAAGATATTTGGAAGGAGTACGATTTATGAACTCAACCCTACAAGAGTACATTCTTTTTGTTAAAATATCTTCATCTTGTTATAATGATTCAAAGGGGGGGGGGTTCGGTTACTTTAAAATCAGCACACATATTTATAAGGATACTTGCTGATTTTATAGATCATTCATCTGTCAATAATATTGACATTTCCGTCAGCCACTTAACAACAACGTAGAACTTCGTACGTACGTACATCAGTTCGAGTTGCCATACCACATTAGCACGGGGATGTAATTGTCGATTCAAAGATCATAGTGGTAGAGGTAATAAAATTATAAGCAGTAATCGGAAAGATTAGGGTTTGAAGATGTTACTTAAAGAATATAATCTAGTGAAATAAATATAGAAAGAGAAAAACAATGGACATTAAGATTTCAGAAGATTAGACTTTGAGGGAACACAAAGAGCAGATGGACCTGCGCCATGGCAAACGATTTCAATCCATATCGTACAGTGTCTATAATCATCGGTTACAATCATCTCGAAGATCTCAACCAAGTAGTCTACACCTACCAACATAACTCAGTCCACTTGTAAGTGACTTATTCCTCACGATATACCTATTATTACTATTATTATTATGAATTTATTTCCGATTCTTTTTTCTTTATAGAAATTAATGATTTATCATTGAAATCTAAAGATTATGATCATCATCATCATCATCAGAAGCCTGAAAAATTGATTCTTCCAATGACATCACAACAATTACAACATTGTCTCAATAAAGGTAAATAAATATGATAATAAAATATATATATGAATTCATATAACACAATTTATTGATTGTAAACAATGTAATTTATATTGGTAATAATTCTATACAGAGAAAATAAGAGAATAAGTCAAGGTCAAGTGATACTACTTAAATTAGCTATAAGCCAATAATAATCGGATGATTTGTTAACTTGAGAAAAAGAAACGAAAACAAAGGACAAAATTCAGTAATAAGGTTGATTGTAAATTCATGCGGACACTTATCATTATGGTGTGATATGATTTTAAACAAAAAGAAATGGATAGCTTAGAATTAATAAGATGATTTGGACTTCGTAGATGACCTGGTCCACTTGTCTCATACACACGAACATATACAGATGAAGACAACTTGTGTAGCATCAGTCTCTGAATCAGTAGGCCTCAACATACACAGAGGTAAAAGCAAGATCCTTAAATACAACGCGGAGAAAAACAATCCGATAACATTTGATGAAAAAACTCTGGAAGAGGTGGAATCTTTAATGTACCTGGGAAACATCATCGATGAACAAGAAGGATCCAATGCAGACGTAAAGGTGAATATTGGCAAAGCAAGGATAGCATTCCTGCAATCGAAGAACATATGGAACTCAAAATAACGGTCAACAAATATCAAAGTCACAATCTTCAATAAAAATGTCAAGACAGTTTTGCTGTATAGAGTTGAAACGTGGAGAACTACTACAACCATCATCAAGAAGGTGCAAGTACTTATAAATAGTTGTCTACGCAAGATACTCAGCATTAATTGGCCAGATACCATCAGCAACAGCCTTTTGTGGGAGAGAACCAACCAGCTTCCAGCTGAAGAGCAAATTAGGAAAAGACGATGGAAATGGATAGGACATATATTACGGAAATCACCAAACTTCATCACGAGATAAAACTTAACTTGGAATCCTGAAAGGGATCGGAAAAGAGGAAGACCGGAGAACACATTGCGTCGAGAATTGGAACCAGATGTGAAAAGGATGAATAGCAACTGAAAACAACTTGAAAAGAGTTTAATGGAGAATGCTGGTGATCGGCCTATGCTCCGTTACGAGGAGTAATAGGCGTATGTAAGATTTTAAACAAAGTTTAAAAGACTAGAAAGCAAAATCCTGAAAAGGAAATGACAGTAGCATTACACCATATAGTCGGAAATAGGTGCCTACTTAACCTAGAAAAGTTACAATAAATAAGAGTAAAATTAACAAAGCTCAGTTAGATCCATGAATGATTAAAAAACGACCAAATAAACTATTTAAATTATAGAATTTGGAAGCTATAAGTTATGGTTTAGTGGACTAGAACACAAGTGGAGACAATCGGATGTATTAGAACATAAAATTACAGAATCTCTTAGTAAAATCTGAGAATCATATAGTAAATACTTGATATGCAAAATATCAATCAATTGTCTTAGACTTGACAGTTCCTTCGTTTCCATACCAATTGCTTCCTGTTCCTGTTCTTTCCTCCTCGATCTTCTTGACCTTCTTCTGCCAGACATTCTATTCCTAACTAGCGTTATATACTACTTATGTCGTTAGAAGTAGCACACATCACAAGGGTACCAGGTCAAACAAAGATTAACAATTATTTCTTTTTATACATAAATCAAGTTTCTGAAGCTTTCGAAAATAATCAGAAACTAGGTCTCAGTTGTACATCAATCCTTTGAAAAGTTTTTATGATACTCACCAAGTGTATCTAAGATATGTTCATAAATTATATTATTCAACTTTTTTACTCCTTTTATGAAACAACTTCTTGTTTCTTCTCATTCTACAAATATAATTGCTTTAGATGGTACAGATCAAGTTTTAGCTGCGATTTACAATATTATGTAAAGGGTAAAATGGGCCTTTAATTTGTTTATTGAATATTACTTGTCTCATGACATGTTAAGCTCTAATTACTGAAATAACAAGTCTTCTGCCCAATGCCTACCCAACATTACTACCTCCTACAAATTGAAGAGGATAAACCTGGCTTCTTAATGATCCTCCCACAAAAATTCAAACATAGATCAGTTAGTACTTCAGACAATGTCGATAACATTGAACTATTTGGATAGAATACGAATTCCTTAAACATCCCATATAGATTACCATGTTAATGAGTTTTAACCAGTATAAAATGTATGTTATTGCTTTCTCATTGATTATTTCAAATCATTCAACAGTAAATAAGTTTCAACGTGACGCCAAGTAACTGAACCTATTGAAGACTTTGACTAGACTATAGTTGATATTAAGGCTCAGGCAATGTGAAACTGATCATCAGTCAATTATCAATAAGCGTCAAGAAATTGTAAATAGTGACAGTTCAACAAACTGCATTAAATGTTACATTTACAAATCTTCCATCAATATTCCTTTACATTCTGTATGATTCTTCCAATTCATAATTTCTTTCTATTTTTTTTTCATTTTCCTTCAATTTGTTCTTCATAGACTTCTGCTGCTACACATTTTGTCTCTGATTAGTGTTATATACTACTTATGCCGAAAGATATAAGTAGCATATGCCAAAATCGTTGTGATACCTTCTATTTACACAGTACATAATTTTATTGATATACTAAATTAATGAGAATCTGATACTTGTATTTATTAGAACTCTCTTTAAGAATTAGTTTAGAACTTCCAGTGTAAACAATACTTAAAACTTATCCAATCTATCAGGTTTAATATGACTGACTAGATAAGTAAAACAGTTAATTGAGAAACTTATTCTCGTCAAATTGTATATTCATTTTAGTATTGAATCAAATTGATTCAATCTGATATTGTTAAATTTAGAACTAACTGATTCATAGAAGACAGAAATGATATTTTGATATGTAATGAATATATGAACGTCTTTAAAAACAGGTTTAGAGTTATATATTCATTTACTTATCTGTTCAAGAAAGTCTCTTAAATATTTCTTATTTACCCGACCGTTGTTGCCACTTTGACGTGATAGCTAAACTAATCGAGGTATACCGTCTGAGACAATCGTTCATCAAGGTTCTACCATGTCAGACAAGTCGGTTGAAGAACGGTAAGACTAAAACCAGCAAACCCAAGGTCCGAAGGCGACGTCGTACTGCTGACTATACAGAGATGTGACGGCAGTAAGGTGTTTCCTTCAGACAACCAGCATAACAGCGATGCTGCCTTCCCACAAGGAGGGATGGGGTTAGAAAAGGCCGACTCTAAAAATGCACACCTCGCCTTATCCCACGGATATCCATCTCCGGTGGTAAGGTCTCAACAAATACGGAGCTAACACGAAAATTACTCACAAAAAGGTCATGTGTAACCGGCCTCAAGCAGTTGTCCCTTGGGTATTGAGGTCACACTCCCAGGTCTCTATGACCACCTCTAATCCAATTTTATTTTGCAGGTACCTCTACAAGAACCCTTACACGGTGTGGGCAACCGGGAAATGATAACCGCCCTCACACCTCTAACAGCTCTCAAGATTACTGATTCCTTATTTAAATATATTATGCATCATGATTAAGAAAGAGGAAACTTTTTAGGAATGTTTCTTTTTCCTTGATTAGCCTTTTCTAGTGAAATTGTATTTTACACTGAGCTAGAAAATCTAATCATGTCGTTTTTTATTGTTTTCAATGGTTAAGATCATGTCTCAGTTAAAGCTAAACCACCATGGAAAACCTGAGAGCACTAGACAGCCGTTTCGTCTTATTGTGGGACACCTCAGCAGTGAGCATCCACGACCCCGCTCCCTGCGAGATTCGAACGCAGGACCTACTGGTTTTGCGCGCGAGCACTTAACTACTAGACCACTGAGCCGACATACAACTGTGTTAATGTCTAACTTTAACCAATCCACGAAATTGAGCGACACATCCACCATTGTCTTCAGTGAGTTACTATCTCACAACAGACCTGGTTGAACTCTACTGGTCACTACTTCTCACTAGAACTCCAGGATAAACCTCTTGAAGCCAGTCACTAGTGAGCATATGTTGTTTTGTTTGCTCAGTTCCATCATTAACATAAACGTAAATAAAGAAGTGGGCAATTACAATTTCTCCATAAGTGACTGATAGTTTCTTGAGTTGACAGTGAATTTCAATGATTGTTGTCAATAATTGTACCACCAATGTTTGAACATTTGATCCAGTTACTTTCTTTTCCTTTCATCTGACTTTGTTGTTATTTCCTAAAATCATTTACCTCAGAGAAAGCAACTTGATGAGACTAACATTTATGGACGACCATTTGAGCGACACTAAAGTGACCTTGAGAGTGGCCACTTACTAACTAGGACGAAATGAAAGTTATAAATCTGTGTGAGGAATTCAAATTATGATTTACAGTTGATGAATAAGGTTACCAATTAGATTTACGCTTTTCATCACGAACTGACATCAGCTACAATGATAAAACTCTATTTAGCTAAATAGATGGGTGAATTTCGCGTCAAAATCCGAGACCTTTTATCTTACACATGATTGGCTGGTCGATAAATTATAGTCTCACTGGCAATTTCATAAAAACCATACATCTTAATTACATATTAAAGGTTTTATGTCTTCACTAGCACAAAAAATAAAACACAACATATTCAACTTCTCTATGATAAACTATAATTATTCTGACGTTTCGTGGCTTAGTGTAAGTGACTTCTTCAGAGAATTCTCTGAAGAAGTCACTTACACTAAGCCACGAAACGTCAGAAAATCTAATTTTCTACTCATTGGGATATTACAAATATATTATTTATTTATAACAATCAACCCAATGCTCAATTTATTCGAAATTATAATTATTCTATTGTTTTTTTTTATTCAATCTTTAGCTCTTCTTAAAGCATCATATAATGGTTTAATTGATCATATTGAATTATTGTTAAATACTGGTGCAAGTATATATGCATTAGATAAATATGGAAGATCATGTTTACATTTAGCAGCAAAATTTGGACATGTAAAAGTTATTGAATATCTTTTAAAGTACAGTGAGTTCCATATAATATATATATATATATATATATATATATATATATATATATATATATATATATATATATATATATATAGTTTCGTTAAAAATTCAAATACGAATAGCGGTATATGTACCTAGAGAACAAGATAACTGATATTTGTACTTAGTAGATTAATAGATAACGTATTGTACTTGAAACAAAACGTATTACGTTCGAAATTCCATATGAATATAAATACTGGAATGATGGTACATCTGACTAACGAATACTAAATGAGACAAAATTTATATACTAGAATCTGATACTAACTAAATTCCACTGCTAGCCACTATCCAACTTGGCTTATGATGCTTGTGAATTAAGGCAATATCGAGGCAATACACACAATATGTACATATGCTAATATGACACTAATCAATTGCAGTCCTAATCATCAATGGGAAGACCGAAGAAACAATACCAAGTGAATGGAACTCATAATGTTTATTTCTTGATGTATGCATGATAATTTTGAGACATTCTAGTAAGAATACAATAGCTTGGTTTTCAAACTGATGTGTTTCAATAAAGGTCGAGTGTACACATATAGATCTACTTTCTGGTTTCATTGGTTATCTATCTGACATCAGGAAATCGTGAAAATCCAACTTTCAAAACCAAAATAATTATCAAAATTCCTTTCACTCAAACGACTGCTCTGCATCTACACCTGAACTAAGGATAGGGAGTGATTTAGTAGAACGCGTTGACAACTTCACTTATCTTAGAAGTCTGATCAGCCCTAATGGGTTGGTGTCTGACGAAATCTCAGCACGGATTCGAAAAGCTCGCTTGGCCTTTGCCAACTTACGTCACCTATGGCGAATGCGAGATATCCGTCTATCAATAAAAGGACGAGTTTTCTGCGCGGCAGTTCGTTCCGTTCTACTATATGGCAGAGAAGCATGGCCATTATGAGTAGAAGATACTCGTGAGATATTAGTATTTGATGACAGATGTCTTAGAAATATTACTCACATCTGCTGGGATCACCGGGTAAGTAATAGTGAGGTTAGACACAGGGTATTAGGGAATGATGGTATATCAGTTGATGAGGTTGTGAATATTCATCGACTGAGATGGTTGGGCCATATGTTGCGTATGCCTGAACACCGATTGCCACGACGTGCAATGCTAACCGGTATTGGGGATGGTTGGAAGAAAGTTAGGAGCGGCCAAACTAATACGTGGCATCAGTCCATTAAGTCACTAACTTCTGGTCTGAGCCATGCTGGTAGATGCAGACTACTTGGTTGGGGTCCGTGTGACTATCGTAACCAATGGTTGCAGACTCTTGGTGACATGGCTCAGAATCGATCACAATGGTGTCGGTGTATTCACTCGCTGTCCTCCTTTAAACTAAGAGATTAAAATCCCTTCATATCTTTCTTTCTAGGAACTAATTCTTTCTTCCTGTACTCTCTCCTTATACACACTCTTTCTTCTATATATTACCACCACTGAATTAACTACTTCTATGAATCCGGTGTTCATCTTGTTGTGCTAATGCGGTATGGCAACTTGGACCGATGCATATACGTGCCTGGTCCTACGTTGCAGCTGACTGAATATATTCCTTAAGAATTGGCTTCTAATGTTATCCTATGTATTGTTAAAGAGAGAATATCAAAGGGTTTAAAGATATCATCTTGATGACTATACTATTTGTTACGTAATCTATAAATACAGAACAGTATCTGGCACCATAAGAACTTGTGAATTTATGGTGTAAACTGTCAAGAAAATTTGCCTAAATTTAAGCAAAAACTGTAGACAATATTTTATTGACTTATTTATTTGTTTAAACACACAAATATTGGTACAAAGGGACATCAAAATAAAAATGCACCATATAAGAGGAAAAGAAGTTTGTGGGGTAGGAAAGCGAGAATACTCACGAAAAGAAACGGCAAGAGAATAAAAACAATAAATAATAGTCCCGTTAGAAGAAATACAACCAGAAAGAACTCTTTCAGTTAAAAATTTCTCACTTTTATGAAGTAAAAGAAACTTACGACACGATCGCCACTGATTTCTATTCAGAGCCATGTCTGGCATCTCAAGCCACTGTGTTGCGTCATCTCTAAGACTCCAACCAAGGAGTTGTGAAGGTCTAACGAAAGTCAGTCCTGTACAGCTGTCTTTCATAGCATGACACCATGTCATACACTGACCACCCTTCCGCTTTTCCCAACCAATCTCAGCGTCCACCATGTGAAATTCACTGGGACAAAATTAGCGGTCCAGGTTTGAGATACTCCAGTTGGTGTTTTAAGATGGTGACACCGGTTGAATTATCGTCGTATTTGCAAATAGTTCATGATGTGAACGATAACAATAGAATTAAGTGATAATTTAGGAACTTTATCTTCAGTGAACATAGCTTAAATAATGAGAGTATTAGATATATATACACATCGTTTGAAGGGTTGATCATCTAATATCAATTTTATACTTTTAATTTAATTGGAATCCATTAAAACAACAGAAATACCATACAACTTTATCTGATATCATTGAAATCACTTTTTGCAGATATGCTTACCTCCACATCGAAGTAGCACATTTATTCTGAAGTGAACAGAACCAAACCTGTTAGTGAGCAACTTTCGAACTTTTAAGTGCCATATATGTACTATTTTGCAAAGAAGTTCTTTCAGTTTTGAGACTACAGTCTCAAATCTCTTTATTGAAGAATTACTTATTTCCTTAATGACGTAAAATAATAAAAGAAGTGAGTAGCTGGACCTTAGTTACTCTTAAAAAAAGTTTGTTGATAAAATATGAATGTCGCTCCAACCACCAAACGCTTAATTTATGAACAATAATCACTACCTTTTGGTGTTTTGCCGTCTGAGCTAAGTGGTTTAATCGTGAAGCTTTCGTCACCTCTCTGAACAACGTCATCAGCACAAACTTCAAGAACGAGTTATCTGGACTGACTGACAGCTAGTTTCGTTGGCTTTAATCTTGTCATTATTTCGATATTTATTTTGGTTGTCATCCCTTTTGACTTGATTCTCAACTTTATAGTTGTCCATAATTTTCTGAACCGGTCGATATAATAGGTCAATTTCAATGCTTATTGACAATTAACTGGCCTAAGTTCCAAGCTTCTAAAAACCCTGTGATTTACTTATCATTCTCTCTATCCAATATTTTGACATTTCTTCAGTTGAACGTGTCCATGATCGTCCACGTGCATTGATATGAACGATGACACATGGTGGCGTTTGACAGCTAGTTGTTCATGTAAACAAAGATGATGGCGACAACTACTTTATTCGATATAGTTAATCTACTTTAATATTCTGTAATAGTATGAAGGCCATTATTTGTCACTATTTATTAAGATACATCTATATTTGGGACTGATGACTAAACTAAACACTTCTACCTGAAGATCGAGCAGACCATGTTGTTCAGAAGTACAATGAAAACTCCATGATCAAGCTATCCAGCTCGAAATACGAGACTCCATCATGTAAAGCTCTAATACATAAATAAATCTCTGGTTCCCATTTATATTCTTTTTTATTATTTATTTTAACACATAGATATTGGTACAAGGAGGCACTAAATACATATGCGCCACACAGATCTCATTTGATATGTATGAGGGCTGTGATACTGCTCGGGTGCCCAAACCGAAGCAGGTGGTTTTTTTGGGGGGCCACACACTGAGCCTTCGACCTGAAGATCTGATCCACAAGGTAGTGGAGCATAGTAAGGAGATGCAGTTCCATGGTAGCCGGTGACCAACGATTGGTTTATATGCCATTTGTTCCCGCAGGATACTGGAGCCAGCCCATGTCCACCATTGGTTTGGGATCCGGTTAGAGCCGGTGCCGGACATTCGCTTTTCGTCCTCTCAATTTCGTAAACAACAGTAATGCAACGAGAAGGTAGTGAGTAGGGCTTCCCTGGCAGAGGCTATATACGCGTGGCCATGTGAGAGTATTTCGAGAGGGAGAGCGGACTCTCCCCACTCTCGGCCGTACCAGGACATTTAGGGGCCATCCCCATTTATATTCTACTGATCCAAATAATAAATTCATTTAGATTTACATTTATAGATGATTAGATATTAACAAACTAATTGCAAATTTCATTCCAGTTCCAGAAAAACTAATCGACCTACAAGAATATAAGAAGTAAGTATCGACCTTCTCAATTGTTTAATATTTATATATTCTAATCAACTTAAATAAACTCATCAACCAGGTATTTGAGTATGCCGAAAAGGGAAACGTACAGAGCAGGCTTCAAAGCAAGGACTTAGTGGCCAGATATAGAATGCCTTAACGGAATCTAATAACAATAACCATAGACAAGGGAATATACATAACCCCAGAATAATATATTAACCATTCATCCAGCATGTAGACATGAATGTCCAGAGAAATATCTAGTCATTTCCTTTTTGTACATGAATTGTATTCAAACTATCCAAGCTTTGTTATATGATTATGAAATTCATAAATACCAAACACTTATAGCTTATTCAAAATAAGATAATACCGAACATAAATCTCAATAGCATGATGCTCAGTTCTAAATTACTTGAGGTAATTAAGAGTCAAAATAATGGGATAGGAAAATCATGCTAACCGGGAGAACAAAGATAAACACAAATGTTACAGGAGAGCCTCTTGAACATATATAGTTAGTTAATAAATATCTAGCACTGATCAAAGTAGAAATACCATAGAAATAGTATCGACTAAGCAATTTGTTTAACATATCAGCCAGAAAGTCTGTACGTTTGACAAAATATTTGAAAAATATCATAGTTCAGTGAAACTGTTTCATTTTCAAAATTGTGAGGTACATCATACTCTGAAACAGCTTCCTGTAAAAATAAGACGCTACCTTTTCACCATACAATTAATCGAGCATGTATGCTAATTTCATATAAAAAGTATTCCAAATGTTTATTTTATCTTTCTCTCAGGAATCAAACAGCACTACATAAAGCCGCATCAAGTCGAAGAAGGATCATTTGCAAAATTCTAATCATAGCTGGAGCCTGTCCAACAATTACTGATATTTATGGGAAACAACCAAGTAATTTAGCATTAAAAGCAAATGACCTACAACTTGCTACTTACCTAAAAAGTAAGTCCATTACAACTATACAAACATTGATAGAAAAATATGAATCACCTGTCAATAATAGAGCTTCTCTTATTTCTTTTTTTTAGGAGAAGAAATATTGTTTATTATTAAAAATGGAATTGAGAAAGTAGATGTGTAAAATGGACGAATGAAGTAACTTTACAATGCATTCCAAACAACCAATTAACATTGGAACATTTCCTATCACTAGAATAGAACTCTTGCACAATTTAGTATAAACTACTACTTATTTCTGTCTAATAGTATTTCTATAGAATCTCTTAATCGAGAAACTTTTGTATTCCATTATAATTATGAAAATATATTATCAATAGAAATATTGTACTTTTAATTTGAATAAAATTTACAATATTCCGATCGGACTTACCAAGGAATCATTAAAACTATGATTTAAACAACTAATTAAATGACACTTAATAATAGATGCGTAAATACAATGAAAAACATAACTGAGCTTTTACAGAGAAAAATAATATAAATAAAGGTTATCGTTTCATCCTTCTCTTAGAGAACAGTCCCATATCCTTTTTTCGTCCTCTAAGCCTAATTGTAAAAACCTAATATTGATCTAAATAATTTTTCGTTCTATTAAATAAATAATCTACGTTTTTTTATTGCTGTGTCAGTCACGAAATTTGGTTAGTAAAAAGAGGGAAGCGACCCACAACAAATGATTTTATGGAAAATATGAACGCCAAAATGTTTAAAAAAGTATATTGAAACAAGTAAATGCTTTTACAAAACTTCTCAGCGATAATAAGTGGTTATCTGGGATAGATACCATGAGTAAGATTGTGTCTCAATGATATCCAGGAGGCGGTGGAGGTGGAGGAGGAGGATATCCTCGTACAGCGGTGACAGTTGGCATTCCACGACCGAACGCTGCAGTTGGTGCACCTGCCGGGGGAGGAGGTGGAGGTGGCATGCCAGGAAGCGCTCGTGGCTGCATCAGACCCGGTGCTGGTGCTCCGACTCCCCAAACTGGCCCACCTAAACCAGCAGGTGGAGCTGGGGCAATAGCTGCTGCTGGGGTCGCAAGGGGCATACCGCGCCCGACAGCAATACCAGTCAATGGCTTAACTCCAGCTGACCAAGCACCTGCTGTAGGGAGCGGAACTCGGGCGGCATCTTCAGGAGGTGGGGGACCATCTACATTCATAGTAACCTAAACAAATAATTGAATTTAAAAATAAATTTAGGGGAGCTCAATAAGTACAAAAGCATTGTGAATAATATAAAACAGCACAATTTTGGGAGATTTGAGCTTTGGATCACTTCCAAAGACTATATATGAACACTAGATTAGTAGCAATTAAATAGATTATTAAGTGACAACTAAGTATCACTAATATAAAAGCAATGATTTACAAATAGATCATTACCGAAAAAACCAATACTTAACTGTCAACACATGATTTGTTATCTTATTACTCAGTTGAATCAGATAAGGATGAATATCTGGGATAACGGATTAGATAATTATAAGAAACGTGTTATAAACATGATTATTTTACATAAGCAAATAAAAGTTCCAAAATGAAAACTATCCAAACTGGCAAAGTTTTTAGCTTAGAAAAGATTAGAAAATTGAAGATAATAATTTGTGACGCTAGCAAACGTAATGATAGATTTCTAAAGACAATGATTGTTCGCTTCAACTTCATAAAGGTTCCACAAACGTGAAAACAGAAATCAAATAATGAGATTTTCGCAAGATACCTGTCGGGTGGATATTTCAAATGATCATTGAGACTGGCCATATTAATTCAGTTTATTTTCCCTTAGATTCTAAGTTTTGAAATTACTCCAAAATTATTATTATTCCGCGACATTAAGTCGCAAGTTTATTGGGCTCCCAAATGCTCTGCTACGGCCGAGGGTGGGAAGAGTCACAGCTCTCCCTCTCGAAATGCTCTCTCGTGGTCACGCGTATACAGCCACTGCCAGGGAAGTCCTACTTATTGCCCTCTCGTGGCGGTGTTATCAATGAGATTTAGAGGACAAAAAGCGAATGTCTGGCTCTTTAACCGGGTCGGTAGACACGGAGAATCCACATAGGGGAGTTGGAAAACCATGATTCCAAACCACTGGTGCACATGGACTTCAGGATCCTGAGAAAAGGAACGGCGTATGAGCCTACTGTTGGTCATTGGCAACCATGGGGTCGCATCTCCTGACGTTGCTCCACTGCCTTGTGGATCAGACCTTTATGTTTAAAACTCTGGGTGTGACTCCCTAAGAAAACCACTCGCTCCGGTCTTGGCACCCAGGCAGTGTCCCAGCCCTTACATAAATCGAACGATTTATGTTTTTATTTTGTTTGAACACGTAAATATTAGTACAAGGGGGCAAAAGATATATATGTGCCACACAATAACAATCAGAATGGGAAGCGAAAAAAATGTAAGGTGCGTATAAGAGAGAAGAAAAAAGAGAACCATAACGACCACAGACTGGTGTATGGTAGTGTAATAATAATAATAATAATAGCCACACAGTGGCTAGAGACGCTACCAGAAGGATTTATGTGGTGCATATGTATTCGGTGCCCCTTTGTACCAGTATTTATGTGTTCAAATAAATAAATAACTTCATTATCTGAACTTTCTATTACTACAGATACTGCTACTAGTTTCAGATATGCCTCGATTCCACTTGTGTTGTGATATACTGACTTGAATTGAACTACATATGTGATGTGCTCTGGGCTGTGTATGATCCAACTGACTGACTGTCACGCTATGTCAGAAATATGAACAGAATCAGTGGTGGATATATCAGACGGTGTCACTTTATGCTTCAAGTTGGTTGGTTTGATAGAAATAAAATTACCTAGGCATAGTTACAGCAGACAGTCGCATTCATTTTTTCAATGAGCTTCGATATAAGAAATCTCAACTAGATACCTTTCAGCCAATATACCTGGGCATTAAAGTCATATATGGCTGACACAATTAGATGCTTCGCTTTGCGAAAGAGGTCAGAAGGTATTTTGTCAAATTCATCTATTTATCCATCTAAACTCTAGGAAATCGAAGGGTAGACAGAGAAGTGTTTTCCTAAATCTTTCCAAGTTTCCTAATTTCTCTTTTAATTTGATAGCCCACAAGCAACTGTCTACTAGAATCTAGTTTTGGTAGTCTTCTGCTGTCGGAAAAGATGTTAGAGGCAGTCAATTACAGTCCAGTCACTTTGCACCATAGAGATCTAGTACCATTGCCAGTAAGATTTAGTGAAGTAGCAGTTTAGTAATTGAAGCATAACTTTAACTTCGAATGCAATCTCATTCCAGTTTAAGCACCTGGACAGCTCTTATAGTACGGCTCAGAGCTGGGTTCATGCACTTATACCTAGTGAACTAGGTAGAAAGTTTTCACATTATAGCTCCTACACTATAAGACTATGCACGACTAATAATAGGCAAGGCTTTATTTACATTCTAAGGTTATGTCCCCAAGTTGATAATACCACTTACGATAGTTTACCCTTTAAAATTCTTGACAAAGAATAATCCTTCAATATACAGAAAGAAATTAATGATAATTTAGGACTGCAAGATATTCCATATGCTGTGACCTTGTTCTAAACCACAATCTGAAGCTTATAACTTCTGAAACCACATTGAATCATACAAAAGGTTTTACACACTAATAATATGAAATGCTGTGTTACGGACGTATTTTATATTTTGAAAGCTGTATAGAGCAAGAATGAAGTTACTCACTCAACTTCAATTTATTAATACAGTGAAGCGAACAGCACATTTGGAGTAGATTACAGTCAGATCTACCAGGTAGGATTGAGATATTCGGGGTTTAAGTCCTCTAAGCCTCTTTTCAGTTTAATTAGTCACCTAAGGCACACTCAAAGAAACCTGTAGAGTTCAAAATCACAAAACATGTAGTGATAAGAATCGACAGCTATTTGTTTTCAGCAGCTACTAACTTAGAACGTAAACGTCTGATCAGGACACTTGATAGTTATCACAAGATAAATCACTAGTATCCAAATGAAAAGGACAAATAACCCAACCCTTTTTAAGCACATATTTAGACTTCCTACTTAGTAAGAGTTTAATAATACTCCTAATGAACGAAAAACTGTGAACTTTATTTTCACTACTCCCTCTTTACAAAGTTGAAATGACTCCATTAGGATGAACATAAACTACTTTCCAAGTAGGCGATATCCACTTCTATTTGCTCGACTACTCATAATGAATTCGAACAGGGAATAGAGCTAAACTGTTTGGAAGTAGAGTATCAGAGATTAAGATGTTCACGGTGATGAAATGCAGAGTCTTTTGGTAGCACTGAGCAACAATGCCAGAATATTTGGGATGCGCTTCTCTCCCTCCAAATGCAAGTTGCTTCAGGACTGGTGTGCGTCAACACCTGAACTAAGGATAGGGGGTGAAGTAGTCGAACGCGTCGACAACTTCACTTATCTTAGAAGTCTGATCAGCCCTAATGGGTTGGTGTCTGACGAAATCTCAGCACGGATTCGAAAAGCTCGCTTGGCCTTTGCCAACTTACGTCATCTATGGCGAAGGCGAGATATCCGTCTATCAATTAAGGGACGAGTATATTGCGCAGCAGTTCGTTCCGTTCTACTATACGGCTGCGAAACATGGCCTTTAAGAGTAGAAGATATTCGTAAGTTACTAGTATTTGACCACAGATGCCTTAAAAATATTGCGGGTATCTGCTGGGATCACCTGGTAAGTAATGGTGAGGTTAGACGCAGGGTATTAGGGAATGAGGGTAAATCAGTTGATGAGGTTATGAACCTTCATCGACTGAGATGGTTGGGCCACGTGCTGCGTATGCCTGAACACAGATTACCACGACGCGCAATGGTAACCGGTGTTAGGGATGACTGGAAGAAAGTTAGGGGCGGCCAAACCAAAACGTGGCATCAGTCCATAAAGTCACTAACTTCTGGTCTGAGCCATGTTGGTAGATGCAGACTACCTGGTTGGGGTCCGCGTGACTATCGTAACCAATGGTTGGAGACTCTTGGTGACATGGCTCAGAATCGATCACAATGGCGTCGGTGTATACACTCTCTGTCTTCCTTTAAACTAAGAGATTAAAATCCCTTCATATCTTTCTTTTTAGGAACCAATTCTATCTTCCTGTACTATCTCCTTATACACACTCTTCTATATTTTACCACCACTGAATTAACTACTTCTATGAACCCGGTGTTCATCTTGTTGTGCTAATGCGGTATGGCAACTTGGACCGATGCATATACGTGCCTGGTCCTACGTTGCAGCTGACTGACTGGTATATTTTAGCAGTTTCAATTGATGTGCATTCACAGGCATCACCTAAAAATGAACGCATCAAGTTATTACTAACTACGTAGTTTTATTACTGGTGAGAAAGCTTCGAAGATAGAAGTAATCAGGTCTCTCAGTCAGTCGGTCACCTACAAGGAAGGAAAAGGCACATATATGCATCGGTCCTAGTTGCCACACCTCACTACCACAACAAGATCAACACTGAATTCATAAAGTACTTAATTCAATGGTGGTAATATATAAAAGAAAGATTGCATATAAGGATATAGGACGGGAAGAATGAGTGCTTAGAAAGAAAGATATAAAACATTTTTAGTCTCATAGGGAAGACAGTGTATACACCTACGCCACTGTGATCGATTTGAAGCCATGTCACCAAGAGTCTCTAACCATTGGCTATGATAGTAGCGCGGACTCCAACCTAGTCTGCATCGGTGAGACTACAATTTATGGACGACCATTTGAGCGACACCAAAGTTACATTGAGTGTCCACCTAATAAGAGTTATAAACTTGTGTGTGGAACTAGAATTATGATTTACAGTTGATAGTTAAAGTTAGTGAATTCAAGGACTGATGCTACGTTAAATCTGGTAGAATATGGCATTGTTGGGAAACACACATCTCTACATAAACTTATACTTCTCATGCATCGTAAGAAATAAACGAATTTTTATACATACTTGAGAACGACTAATCTAACGTAAAAGAAGTGAAAATAGATTTGCGACAAATTGGGCCGGAGATGAGAAACATAAAAACATGATTGTTAACAACGGAGAGTTGCTAGATTTTCAATTTAACAGGGAAATCCCGGAACATATATGAATATTATGATGTACTAAAACGTAGCTAGGTTAATAAGGAAATTAAACCAAGTTCTAAATTAACTCAGGGTTTTGGCAAACAAATGGTTAACCCAAGAAGACAATGAAGCACAGTTGCCTTTCCAGTGAATTTTAGTTCGAGTAGCATTTTAATTTATCAGTTCTGCAAGTTCTTTTACAAACTATCAACACTTGTAAGACGTGTTAACAACATGACTACAGATCCAAACTTTGAAAACAGGGTACGGTCCATAGAGAATGTGTAGTTGTCACATAATAGCATTGACATAAGACCAATTACTTAGTCCGCAGTCTTGTCGACCAGTGTAGTTAAATTCAAGCATAAAAACGGACAGGTAAAGTTTGAGTCGCAAATTAAGTTTGAAATTTGATTTTTCATCCATGACCGATTTATTCTGAAGGAGATTTGCACACTTGCAACATTTTAGAATCCGCAATCACGGAGATTAGCTGAAGTATGCCTAACTTCGTAACGGACGTTGATTCAATAATCTTTAATGACATTTTGGACGTTTAGCATTATTTTAATATCAATATTGCAGCTGTTCAGTGCGTATTATACTTTAAATAACATTTGTACGGTACATGAGACAACAGGATTATGTACAAGAAAAGTTACTTACAACATGTTCACCTCGCAGTAGAACAAGGCCTAGAGCCCGTTTTTCCTGCCGATCCTTATCTTGCTTTGCTGTCTTGTTTTTGACTTGGCGAAACTCATCGCAATCGCACAATATTATATTCATATGACGATCGAAAGCTTTGAACGTCCCTACTAGTTGCCGGCCATCTTGCATGGTACACCTAATCCTATAATTAACATGCTGGCTGATCTTTGCATTCTTACTAACAGGCTAAAAGGTAGTGATTAGTTTAGGTGATAGCTTACCATAGTTGAAACCAAACGTCAGGTCGCCGACACGTTTATGTTGAACTAAACAAGCGCGCTTGAAAGTCTTCGACATTGAACGATGTTATACAGTATAGGTTGACTCATACTTCCCATGGACTTCAGATTCTGTTTTACGGTTTAATTGGACGATAAAAAATGCATTTCATGTGTTTATACTTTGGGGATGGTGGGATTATAATTTATGGACGAATTAATCAGATGTAGGATAATGGGTCTTGGATTGTGGCGCGGAATTCACTCACCCATTCGTTCTAATAGCGTCTTAAGATTATAGCTGATGTCAGTTCGTGATGGAATCCATAAACCTGAATCCTAACTGTTATCATCAACTGTAAATCATTGTCTTTATTCTTTAAACCGCTTTAAAACATTCATTTGGCCTTAGTAAGTATGTAGACGCTCAAGGTCACCTTAGCGTCGCTCAAAGGTCGTCCATAAATTATAGTCTCACCAATGCCTCTAGAAGAAACCGCGCTATAGTAACGTTGAGAAACATTTTTGACAATTTTGAAAGCAGGCATTTTCACTGCATTTTTAGAAGATTTATTCAGACACTATTTGGAGTAGGAAAATGTAATGCGTCTCTCTTTACTCCCAAAATCGGTGGCGTATCCCAAGTTGAAGCTCAGGGTTTTAAATTTAAACTTTATTATGAGCGCTCTAAATCACTGGATGTCTATTCATTAAAGTGTAAGCAACCGAATGGCGATTTTTTATAATGTTTGGCATCCTAAACCTTCTGTGTATCAGTTAATTACCTAAGCTCAATCCATAAGCAAACTTCAGATATAGTACCGCAAGATTACGGGTACGGCATAGCAAAGTGGACTGTGTATGTAAATTTTGCTCTTTACATATGGTCAGGTAGTGGGATTTACTATCAAGAGAAAGCTTTATATATTTAGAACACCATCTCTTTATAATTTATTAATATCGATATTTTGTTCACTGAATATACGTAGGTCTCTATTTAGAGTCACTGGAAATGAAGTCAGTGAAGCAAAAACTTTTAGATCACTAGCGTAGATAATCTGTGTAGAATGATAGAGGAATTGCTCGATTTAAATGAAAATGGTGTGAGCAACCATTTGACTTCGAAGTCACACCTCGCAGTCGGCACCTAACGTGGATTACTCTTTCGTCGTACCAAAATACTATGGCTGTTTTGAAGACCATTTGACACAAAAGAAGTCATTACATAAACATATAAGTAAGAGTGGGTACAAGGAATAGAGTGCGACGACCACCGCATGGGCCAGCCCATAGCGCATGATTAATTGATGTGCGTTGGCTGCTCTTGATTTTGACAAGAATCAGTCAACCATTGGACATTTTGTGACCCGACTGTCGGATGGATTAACTTGTAGTGACCTACTTTTGTCAACAGAACGCGATTGGTTCAATGAAAACAATTATTATTATAACCAATTGTACCAGTGATTGTTTTACTGTGCTCGTTTGTTTAACTGTGCTAATGACAGCCATGTTGGCCTTCCATTGGACTCCACTACCTTTCTGTGCGGTTTGTGACTCTACGCACGTACTTTTTCCTGTCAATCCCGCTTGTACTCCTTCGGCACGATCTCGGTATTCTTTTGATACCACGAGATCGCCAACGAATAAACTTGGTTACGAACTACTCTCGCCTTCTGATTTGTTTGGTACGCGCTCAACTTGTAGTGGTGTTCATAGTCAATCGCGACTCAACTCCACGCTACAAGTTGGTGCTCAGTGATATTTCTTTGTCCATACAAGCTTCCATTTATTCATTTAAATGAAAACAGAGCATCTAAAATATCCAGTTGAACACTTTTGAATCTAAACTGTACTTCGCGTCTTCTGTCGAAAAATTATTAGAAACTTCTATTAATGTTTAATGAAAAAGTTAATTCTAAGTCTTACACACTTTTGGAAAAAGTTACCAGGCATGCGATTTAATGGAGTACGTATGATACGTAGAAAAATCCTTTCTAAGCTGAAACAAATGGACCACATTACCTTACTGTGTAGAATACCCAAGCAATCAAAGTCACACCAAATTTGTTTACGACTGGTGTCCGTCATTTGCTCTTCTGTTATGACGTTTCTCTGGCTGCAAAGGTTGCGTTCACATTGCGTCAGGAAACAATTCTCTCCTGTGCTTGTTGAGTGCGGCCTACCTAAGCTACAAATGTCCTGCGATCCTGCGTTCGACCACCAATGCTTTTAAAGGACTGTTCTTATCTGGTCAAGACGCTGTATTAATAGCATTGATGCCTGGAAATATCACAGGTTCCATTAGTGTTACTATTTCTAGACATTCGTTTGCGTGACTTGACAAGAATATCATCCCAGAAACTTAAATATCATGCATCATCGATTGGTGCTGGGGAAGCGTGATTGGTTTAAAACATAATGCAACAAAATGGAGTAATGATGTATATAGTAAGCAACTCTCAGTTCATTTGATTACCCTGGAAATGATGCATGAGCTTTTCCGGCATTTTTATCAGAAATCATCGGTATAATGAGTGTGACTTAAATATACATTTTGGAAGGACTCTATCAATGCACACGGGCAGTGAGCAATTAACGGAACTCAATTCATTGGTACCAAAGCCTATGAACCCTCGTCTAAGGCACGCTTACACGCTAACTGAACAGTCTAAACTGAGAGGAGAAAAGTCAAGCTCTTGTATATGCCTACTACCGAAACTAAACTCGAACGGAGGGAGAACAGCATGTACGACGTGCTAGTTTTACTGGATACAACCCTAGTTGAATAGGCTCGATCGTGCATCCCCTCGAGATCACAAACGAGTGGGCTGTGCATCTATCACAACCACTAGCCAGATCAAAATTCATATGCTCTGATACTTCCACAGTTATTCGAATACATCTTCACACCTGTTCATTCCCAATTCCTGGGAAGATTGGTTTTGTGATCCTTGCATGATAGAGGATTCAGGCTGTAGCGTTGCCGAATACTGCATATCCGTGACATCTTCGGCCCAACTCACTTAAATTCCTGCGGTTCCTGAACTTAGGTTAAATGAAATATCGATTGCGACCCCAGAAAAACAGAATAGAAACGATGAAAAATTAAATCTGTAACTATGATATAGAGACCGAAGACTAGTAAGCCACTAATCAAGTGATACAGACGATAGTTCTGGTAAAAAAGACTAGAGGGACTTCAAAGAATGAACACATTAAAATATAGGTGAAGAATGCGCGGAAGAAAACATGTGTGACTATCATGGGTGTTTGCTGGTTGTTAAAATGTGTGGTGATACTTCTAGGGAGTACAGAAACCATGATATTTATTTCTATGGATCTTTTCGTTCGCTGTCTGTTTGATCGTACGACTTGTTTTTATTGTACGTAGTTCGTTTTGGATTAGCTGGATACTAAGACTTACTATAATTACACTCTGATATTTTCGTTCACTCTTATCAGGTGCATAAAAGAATACTGAACAGCTATGGTAACGGCATTGCTTGGGTTGTATAAGGACACAAGTGATCGTGTCGTAATGACATTAATGCTTGACGATTTTGGAACACTTTCAACCCAGTATCCAATCAGAGGATAATGACAGAAAGCTGATTTGTTATCCATTGTACTCAATTCATTCCTGACTTTTAACTTGTACAATAATATACTTAAAATGATTAGGACATCCATGCTCTAAACAGGTCGTACAAAATGAAAGTTCAAGTACTTAGGTTTGCGTGGAAGCACTTCTGGGGTTAAAGTGAAATTTAAATGTAAGACCTAAGCAAGTGAACCGCATGTTGTTCAAATCAGTACAGAGAAAAGTCAATTCAAAATACCGAGACAAATGCAAATTTACGGGTTTGTCATGTGTCCGAATTCACGTAGTAGTTGCTGTGACTGCCCAATTGTAATGGCCTAATATGTTATTACTGTTATTTTATTCTATGGATTTTTGCGCTACTCATAATACTATGTAGCACATTCGGAACGTTACACTATCAACTTCCGATTTAGATTGTCGTATTGTGCTAACCTCATTGTTTTTGGTTGATTTCATCAGTGAATGTAAGTGCGACCTATGTGTCGCTGAACCATTGGCTCACCTTTTTCTGCCAGATTCGCCCAGTTACTACTTCTCGCAATCCCACAGCACAAAAAGAACCGTCGAGATGGGCGCAAACCTACGGAAGACTGGACGTTACAGCGTATCCTGTTACGAGTGAGTTCGGATGGGACCGATCGGACTCAATAACCTGCTGTGAAAACTATGTTTTACCATCCAGAACCTTCCTAATTAATACCTAATCAAAAACCAAGGACTATAAAACGATGTTATTCTTCGTATCTCTAGCCCAAACATAACCTTGATTAAATAAGTGGAGAACCGAACCACAGCACATCGTAAAGAAGGAATTAGACCATAAGTTGAAAAAGCGCATTAGAATACAAGAGTGGAATAGTGAAATAAATTTTAATTTGCGATCATTTGAAATAGAAAAAAGGATGGTTTTCAACAAATCAATTGAAAACTTAGGAGTAAAAGAATATAAGGGCTAGATGAACTAAGTTCTAGCATTTACACGTTAAAATTAACAGCATTGGAATCCTAAAATCAGCTTTTACAGCTTTTTATCTCAGCTTATTTGTCCCATAACAGCATACGTAAAATGGGACTTCCGAAAGTCCGAGTTGTTTCAGGAAATTCTCTTAACATAGGTGAATTTCACTCAAACCAGGTTTCGACAAACCACACTTACAATCTGGAGGTTCTTAGAAGCATCTCCACATAATCATGACATTGCCGAACATGTTCATCAGTTTTCTACTTTTTAATTAACTTATCATTCTGGTTTTCTATTTGATTTAACAAAACGAACCAAACTGTTTGCAATAATCTCGTTGGTATTGCATAAAAACATTCAAATATTGCAGTTTCTCTCATATATGTTTATTTTTCGGTCGATCCAAATATACTTTAAAGGATAAACAGATAAAGTTAGCAAAAATATTGCACTCAAGCTAAGGGTAAATCGTAATTTATCGATCAAGAAAAATGGCAGCATTCTTTTCATAATCGAAAATGTGATGAAGGGTTTACATATTCTTGTACGGATAAAATCGAAAATTATTATTCCCATGTTGAGGTTGCAACCTCTTAGATTGCAAACAACCTAAGGTCAACAGTTAGATCAACATACCAGACTCAGTTATCAGGTGCAGATTCTAGATCATGGCTTTAGACTGTACTTTAAGTGTCCGGATTGATGATACTATCTGGTTTCTCAAACTGATTCGGGTGTGACAGGATTCAAATCAAAATCTTAGTGGCCGAAAGTACAAATGGTCACCGTTTCAAGTTACCATAATCAGTATGAAATTCCGCCTGTAACCCTTCTTTGGCTACTGCTGGTTCCAAGTCCGAGTAAAGGAGGAGGGTTGAAAATAAAGTCGGCAACCCATCCTGTAGAAGAAAACCTTGCTAAAAAACGTCAACTAAAATAAACAAATTAAATAGTTTAGACTCTGCCCCGAATGTTGAAGGAATAATTATGATGCTTCATGATGAGGCAGATGCATCTTCTAACAACCATTGTAGGATCTAATTTGTTCTACAGATAATCTACTAGAACTGTAAACGCGATACTGGCGACACCAGAATCTATGTAAAATCTATAGTCAGAACAAGAACAACTTGGTTTCAAAATTTATCTGTTTCTTAACGTAAAAATAGCAATTTGGTTAGTACAATATTTAAAGGAATTATAGTCATTAGGTGTAACGCACGAACATACCAACTAGTACTGCATGTCTTATCGAAATGAATAAAAATTGAGTCACACTAATATAACAGGATGATAATAACCTTTAACTGCCAGGTTACATGAAACAGGGATAGTACACAGACAGATCAGAACAGATTAACCTGGTGGAATCTTAAGCAACAATTCGATTGGTTAGTTATGAACATGATTAACAACCAGTGCAACAATTTTTATGGGTACATGGAGTGTTTGGACAGTGCGGGAGCCTGTGGAGACCAATCGGCTGATTACGGAGATGAGGAAATACAACTTGACGGTTCTCTGAATCATTGAAATACATTGTACCCAAACTGGACAGAGATAGATTCGGGAGATGCTGCTGTAGTTTGGTCATAAAGAAGAAAATGCCCCCCACACACCCAGGGAGTTGATAAGATTCTGTCCAAAGAAGCACGTAATGCACTTATAGGGTGGGAATCTCACGGATCCAGAATAATCAAACCATCATTCAAAACAAAGGAGGGGATCATAACGAATGTCAGCAACGACGACAATAAAGATCACTTATATGAGAGGCTGTAATCGGTCATAGAGAAGTGCCCAAGAAAGGAACTTGTAGTTGTATCGGGCCCTAACCACACAATACCTAAAGCTGAACATGAGACACTTGGGAAAATAGATGTTCAACGATTAACTCGGAGAAAAACCAAACGATGGAGAAGGCGAGAACAATGAATTGAATTAGTTCGAGTTGATCAAATGGCATGGCTCGGCCTTGCAGGCGTGGTCCCTGTTTAATGTTATCTTATATTTTTTACTCATATTAAATATATTGTTCCATCTCAAGCGTGAATGTGTTCCCTACCATATATTGGTAATTGTAGATAATGATGTGACTTCCACATCAGATCTTATAGATTAGGTAGTCACATCATGACAAATTTACAATTTTAGGATTGGGTCTTAATAGAACAGTACTAATATCGTAATATAACATAATTCTACAATCTCATCATCCTGATGGGAGATCTAAACACCAAAGTTGGAATGGACAACACCCGATATGAAGACATCATTAGACTACATGGACTGGGAGAGAGAAACGAAAATGGATAGAGATTTACGAATCTATGTTCATTCAACAAATTGGTTATAGATGGTTCAATATTCCCACACAAATGCGTACACAAAACTACATGGATCTCACAGGACCAATAAAAAATTCCGAAGGGCAATAGAAGATGTAAGAACCAGAAAAGGAGCTGACATAGCTACAGATAACCACCTGGTTGTGGCCTAGATGAAACTGAAGCTAATGAAACACTGGAAAACTGGGGAAATAGCATTGCAAAGGTTCAATACAGCCTTCCTTCGAGATACCAACAAACTCGACGCATTCAAGATAGCTTTCAACATCAGGTTTTAAAGCCTTACAGGATCGACTGAAAGAAAAAACTACCATGAAGGACAGTTGGAAAAGCAGTACCAAAAAAGCACTAACTTCAACGTGTCGGAAGATTTTGGGGTGCAAGAAGTGATATTATGAGGAATGGATCTCTATGGGAACCCTGGGCACGATTCAAGAAACGAAGAACAAGAAAACAGCAATTAACGACAGCCGAACACGAGCAGAGAAAGTCAAGGCAAAAGCTGAGTTCACATAAGCAAACAAGCAAGTGAAGAAGAGCATTATAGCTGACAAGCAGAAATACATGGAACAACTGGCAATAACAACAGAAAAGCTGCAAGTGAAGACAATATGAATTATTGTAAACCAAAGAGATCAGTCAAGGACGACGAAGACAAGCCAATTACTGAAATTCAAGAACAGAGGAACAGATGGGTTTAGTACTTTGAGGAACTCTTGAATAGACCAGCCCCGCTATATCCATCTGACATCGAAGCAGCACACACAGACCATCTCATAGATGTCGCCCCACCAACGGTCGATGGCCATAAGACAAATCAAGAGTGAGAAAGCAAGAGGACCTGACAATATACAAGGTGAAGCTCTGAAGTCTGACATAGAAGTAAATGCAAGCATGCTTCACGTTCTATTCGGGAAGGATTTTGAGAAGTGCCAAGTACTGACAGATTGGAAAGAAAAATACCTCATCAAAATACCGAAAAAACAGATCTGAGCAAGTATGAGATGTATAGAGGCATCTCATTACTATCGGTACGAGAAAAAGTTTTCAACAGAGTGTTGCTGAACCGGATGAAAGACTCAACAGACGCCTAACTTCGAGATCAACAGACTGCATTCCATAAGAATCGATCGTGTACAAACGAAATTGCGACACTAGAGATAATCGTTGAATGTAACCCATCGTTATACATCAGCTTCCTTGATCACGAGAAAGCATTTGATAGTGCGGTTAGAAGAATATTATGAAAACTTCTCCAATACAATAGAGTGCCTGGAAAGATCGTCAACACCACCCGGGATTCATACGACGGACTACATTGCAAAGTGGTGCATGGAGGATAGCTGACAGACTCAGTCCAAGTGAGGAGTGGAGTCAAACAAGGCTACCTACTCTCTCCTTTTCTCTTTCTTCTGGTGGTCGACCGGATTATGAAGACTTCCGTAAAGAGCGAAAAGTCAATATTCGGTTCAAACTCAGAACTAATCGACCAAAATTTATTCGACTAGATCAGACTACATTCTTCTGTATAAGGTACAAAGCGTTTTTGAGTTACTCGTAATAAATTATTTCAAAACATTAACTCCGTGTTCAATTTAAACGGTTTTAATCTAAGAAAGAGGACAAATTAAATCAGAAATACAAAATAATTCAGGTGTTACAGCCTGTGCTATACGGTCAAAGGTTTCTCTATCATAAACTGGCATGCCAAATAACAAAATATATGGTTAATACACAAGAATTCAATGCCTGAGAATCAATAAAATCTGTTACCAAGAAGATGGGATCAGATATCAATCTTCAGCGATTTTAGCAATCTTTTCAGGTGGAAGGTCAAAGGTTAACAGTAAGACAATGAACCACGCCGTGACCTTGGGTTTAGTCGATGACAACATTATTATCAATAGTCCGGTGACATGCAGCAAAAAAATGTAATAAAAGGTAAGTGTTTAACCAAAGTCACATTATAAAAGCTCGGATGAGAAAGACGGAAGAACACAGTGTGGTTAAAAGAGATCTGAATAAAAGTTAAAACACATGACAAGGCGAAGAAACAAATAGGTAAAAATACCACCCAATAAGATACTATGGAGGAATTTTCGGAGTTTTATTTCCTCTACACCTCCACATCTGAGGGGAGGCACGGAATACAACAGACAAGTTGGATGTATTGAGATGAGTTGGCCTTTTCAGATGACCTAGGTCTTATATCTCATACACGCGAACTAATGCAGGCGAAGGTAGCTAATGTAGGAGCAGCCTTTGCATCAGTAGGCCTTAACATACGGAGGGGAAAAACCAAGATCCTCAACTAAAACACGGAGAACACCAACGCAATCATACTAGATTGAGACATTCTGGAACAGGTGGGTGGCAACATCGATGAACAAGGAGGATACGATGCCGACGTAAATGCGAAGATTGGCAAAGCAGGGACGACATTACCACGGTTGAAGAACATACGAAACTAAAAAGAACTGTCGATCAGAATCGAAGTCAGAATCTTCAATACGAACGTCATAAAAGTTCCATTGTACGGAGGTGAAACTTAAAGAACCACTACAACCATCATCAAAAAGGCACAAATATTGATAAACACTTGTACACACAGGATACCCAATATCCGTTGGTCGGATACAATCACCAACAGCCTACAGTGGGAGAGAACAAATCAGATTCCAATTGAATAGCAAATTAGGAAAAGACACTGGAAGTGGATAGGACATACATTACAGAAATCATTAAACTACATCGCTTGGCAAGCGCTAACTTGGAATCGTGAGGGGGAAAGGAAAAGAGGAAGATCACGAAACATTGTGTCGAGATATCGAAAGAATGAACAGCAGCTGGGCAGGATTGCTCAAGACAGAGTTGGGTGGCGAATGCTGGTGAGCGGCCTACGCTCCACCATGACGGGTAACGGGTGTAAATAAGTAATAGTCAGCACAAATAAATGCATTTCCTGAAAAATAATTCGAACAAATTTATTTGAAAAGTAGGGTAAAAATCAAATGACTTTTTCCGAAACTACCTATGAGCTGTTTAGTTCAATCTGTTATGTCCTTATGCCGTGTGAATATACCACGTGATAAAATCTCCAATTAGGACACGGCTTAATGATCTTGACACTGAAACAAGCAGTTGATGGATTAATATGCACGAAGAGCCTATAGTCAACTTTGAGTTCTTATTAGTCCACTGACAAAATAGGTTTTTGCTTATCCCAACTGGTTCAGCCCAGAACACAAATATTAGCCTCCGCCATATGAATCATATATTTCACACACACGCCGTTCATCTACAAGCAAATCAGACGGCATCACACCATAAAATAGAAAATATCATTTATACGAGATCAAGCCAAAAGTACCTGTGAATGTGAGGGACTGTAACTAATAAATTGAGAATAACTTAAGAATAGTAAATTGTATACTAGTAGTCAATAAGTCAAATGGAAGCTTGTAATAAGAGGAATAAGAATACACATATAACATAGTTACACAATAGCTATGCAATAAGAATATATGTAATAACAGTCCATAAATAATTCCTAGCAGTTACCACTCATTTATTCTTCGATAGGATATAACACAACCACTTGCTCTTCAGTCTTCAGTCTTCTGCAGTAATAAGGATAGGAGGTCTTTTTTAAACCAGAAAAACAGTGTGTAACGATTAATATTATGTAGTGTGGCGTCGAGTCACGTTTGACTATGATCACCACTACAAGAAGATTGCGTACCAGAACAGGCTAAACCTCCAAGTAAACCAGGAATCAGAAGGCAATTGAAGGTTGTAGCAAGATATATTTGTTGGCGGTCTCGTGGAATCGAAATAATACTGAGATCGTGCCAAAAGAGTACAAGCGGAACTACTGAGCAAACGTAAGTCCGTGCAAGGTCACAAGCAACGGAAGGAAGTATGTCTTTAGTACAGTTAAACAAGCAAGTACAGTAAAACAATCACTGGTACAATTGGTTATAATAATAACTGTTTCAATTATATCAGTCGCGTTCTCTTGATAGAAGTAGGTCACTACAATTATGAGAATACAAACCCAAGAATCGAATCTATCACACATATAAGGAAATAAATTCCATTAGCTAATAAGTAGATAGTACGTTTTCCAATACGTATCACTAATTAGAAATAATCAGAAAAATTAGTAAAAAAATACTGTGTTATCTCTTCAACAGTCAATGGATTTCATCATTAAAAATTTGTATTACGGCTACTAAACTATACGATTTTATCAAAGATGGATAGTAGTGGAATACAGGACACGCGTTTCGTCCTATTTGGGACTTATCCACTGGATGGACCTGTATCGCAGAGTTGCTTAAAAAGCTTGTGACTTAAGGCTTTATCAAGGCAATCCGCACAGGATGCACATATACCAACATGAGACTGATCAACTGAAGTCCTAAATAACAATGAGAAGATACAAATAAAAGAACACCAAGTGAATTTATACGATTTTATATTTCTATGCAAACTTTAATAAAGATCGAATATAGAAACTGTTACGTAATTTATAATTCACTTTTGCTTGCAATTATAAAGAGAAAAGAATCTTTGTCTTTAAAGAGATTATTGTTGCCTTGAAACTTCTTTTAGTTGTAAATGTCAATCATTCAACCAAACTTTATACTGTCCTATAAGAAAACTTAATAAATTTTGTAATTGTCGAGCTATTTCATTCTGTGATGAAAACTTAAGATTATCACTCCAAAAAGCCAATTAAATGAAGGCATCAGTAGGGAAACTAGTGGTATGAGAAAGCAAAGACTTTAATTACAAATTAATAATACAAACTTATTGTTAGATGGTGGTTGGAGGTAATAAACAAGAAACCTTGGACCCGGGTTTCGTGCTACTTGGCACTCGTCAGCAAGGTGTACTTGTAATCTTGAGGAAACTGACGGATTCGATCCTGTGTCAGCCAGCTTCACAGTCAGAGACATTACCACTGAGCTATCCGGACTGCGACCAACCCCCTGTAGAACTGAGATGTAATCACGATTGATTGATCACTGGGTGGTGATCAATGTCATGTGTGTCAAGTCCTTCTTAGTGAAGATCGAATGCTATCGACCAGGTTGCGATTTAGCCCGGATAGCCCAGTGGTAATGTCTCTGACTGTGAAGCTGGCTGACACAGGATCGGATCCGTCAGTTTTTGAGTGATCCAAGGTTTCGTCTCCTGATGGGGGGGTCGTATATTAACAGTGTTGAGGAATCCTATGCTTAAACGTAACGACCGTCCAGTACTTCCGGGTTTATGTGATGGTTAGATTAAACGAAATGCTAATGAAATAACTACTAATGAATTTGTCCCGGTCATTTTAAAATTTATATTATTGATGTGTATATAATACTACAAAAGTTTTTTTAAGTACAGTAGGAGCAAACAAACATTTTGATGAAGTTGAGGGAAAATTATTTAAATGTTTATCGTATCCATATAGAAGCATCTAAATATAATAGAAATATATATACTAACTGACGTCTGTTGACCCTCATGGAGGAGCACCGACCGCTCACCAGAATTCTCCATCCAACGCTGTTCTTGGTAATCCTTTCCAGTTGTCGTTTATTCTTTTGATATCTGCTTCCAATTCTCGAAACAATATGTTCCACGGTCTTCTTCTTTTTCTTTTCCTTCCACAACTCCAAATCAGCGCTTGCCCAGTGATGCAGTTCGATGATTTCTGAAATGTGTATCCTATCCACTTCCAACATATTTTCTTAATTTTCTATTCAATTGGAATCTGATTTGTTCTCTCCCATAGTACATTGTTGATTGTATATCCACCTAAAAGGTAAACGCATTTCAACTGTTTCATAGAATCAAACCATTCGATGTTCATGCAGGCGAAACTGAAGTGAGTGTTCACTCTGTCAGATATAATGTTTCTCGAAGTTGGAACGGTCTGTTTTGTTAATGATGTTTGGTTTTTCTTCTTTTTTCATTTTGTCCTTTGCATTGCATAGGATTAAATGAAGTGCTTTTAGTGTTTTGAGGGCTACACCCATACCAAACGGCTTGAATGATATCTGTTCTATCCTTTATATATGGTAGTATCATCCGTTCGTCAGTTTCCACATTTGGCTTTGTTCCTTCTAATGAGTTGAGTAGATATTTTCTGACGAAGTATGGGTAACCGTTCTTTTGAAAGATAGACATTAGATATTACTCTTCCCTATCGCGCTGTAAATGTTACAGTATATTCTCAGTTCGTGTGCAGTTGATTTTGTAAGTTCTTAGGCTGTTATTACAGAAGTTAACAACATGATCTGTGTATGATAGCTTCCGATATACTTGAGTCTCTAGATTTCTTGTGTCGATTCTGTGAAAAATTGTGAACACACATTGGGATGGAAAAATATTGGAATCCTAGGGAGAGGGAATACTAAGAATCTTTAGAAACTTGACAATTCAGTCAATCACTAATCAACAAATATATCAGAATCGACTCAACTTATAAACCACTCAGAAGCAACATGGACAAATATAGGACCAAGAATCAGACCAAAGAAAGATACAATCAAAATAAAGTTGCAGGCAATCATAGATTGACTGTCAAGAACGACCAATCCAGATCGAGGTCGACAAGACAAAATATGAGTCATATGTGGGTAAATTAGAACACTTCACTTATGCCTGAAGTTTGTGTTGATGATGTTTTTTTTACAGAAGAACAATAGAAGCTCCATGGCTAAACCAATCAGCTCACCAAATGTAACTCGTCAAAACCTGTTTTATTCATAGGCTTGATGGCAAACAGACATTTGGATCGACTCCTTCCTCCTAATTGCTGAACAAGTTGAGGCATAAGTGAATTTAGATTTGATCATATATATATATATATATATATATATATATATATATATATATATATATATATATATATATATATTCGTCTTAATGAAGGTATCTCAGACCTTAATTTCCAATGGTTTATTTATAACTAGTATTGATTTATAAAGAAATTATCTTTAGTAGAACAACAAAATTATGTTAACTGAATTAATGATAGAAAAATCGATGACCGCTCAAGGTCATTCTAAGTAAACAATGATAAATAATTGTAATTCCATTATTATCTCTCTAATCCTATCTGACCTATATTTATTTTGATTAGTAATATAACACATTCATTTAACCTATAGGCTTATTCAAGTTAACATAAAATGTTAATTATCTCAACATGAACAATCCTAAATTTCAATAGTTGAAATCACGAGTCATTTGAAGCTAGCCCGCTGTGGAAAACCTGGAAGCGCTGGACGGGCGTTTCGTCCTAGTATGGGACTCAGGAGAAGTGCGCATCCACGATCTCGTCCCCCTTCACCTCGAGATTCGAACCCAGGACCTATCAGTCTGGCGCGCGAGAGCTTAACCTATAGACCACTGATAATTATGGAATTGAAAGAGAATTTCTTGATGAGAATATTCTTCCGTAATATATATATATATATATATATATATATATATATATATATATATATATATATATATATTCGTGTTAAAATTTAATGGGGGAATTTTAAACTATATCTTGAATATAATTTACAGTATACAACTATATGAAGTACTGTAGTGAATGAGAACACTGGCGACGATAACCAAATGTATTTGAATAGGACATTAGAGAATCTCTGAGTAAAATCTGTGCATCATACAGTAATTACATCATTTGTAAAATGTCAATCAACTGTCTCAGACTTGATTATTTCTTCGTTTTCATATCAATCATTCTCTCTCCTTAAATCTTCTTAACCTTCTGCCACCAGTCATTTCACTTTTGGTTGGTGATACATACTACTTATATCTGTCAACACTAGTAGCACACACCACAGTACAAATACATACTGAATGAGTGAATTGTCGGTCTTTCAACCGGAGAAAGATTACATTTAGTGATGAGATTCAACTCAACAATATCTTACATTGACTATGGTAGTTAACATCGGATAACTGAATGATTAGAAGACAAATGCTTGGATTAATAACACAAATTCAATCTTAATTCTAATATGTGATAACATGAAGTGAGTTTTGTGGAAATGATTACAAGTCATTTTCAATATTACTTTAACTAAATAACAATCGATGAAGTTTTGAGAGTTATCTGAAACTGTCGTGTTGATTAATCTTTATCGTGGATTAGTTGAGGTTAGATATTACCACCGTTAGATGCCGGCTCAGTTGTCTAGTGGTTAAGCGCTCGCACGAGACTGATAGATCTTGGGTTCGAATCCCGAGAGGCGAGGTCGTGGGCGCACACTGCCAAGGAGGAGTCCCATAATAGGACGAAGCTGCCGTCCAGTACTTCCAGGTTTTCCACAGCGGGCTAGCTTCAATTGACTCATGATCTCAACTATTAAAATTACTACAATCTCCACAAAACCCCTTCTGACAGTAACCTTTTTCTTATTGAAAAACCGAAGCTACTTTTTTATGTAACAATGAAAAACTTCCGGTCTACATTTCAAGTGACATGATTAAATGAAGTAATACATTCACCGAACACCTCATACAACTTAACGTCTGATGTATGGTAATGAAATTAAAGTATGATTGGTCATTGAGACTGGGACAAACAGTCTCAGCGGCGAGACTATAATTTATGAACGAACCAATCATGTATAAGATAACAGGTCTCGGGTTTTTGGAGCGAAATTCACTCATCTATTTGGCTAAATAGAGATTTGTCATTATAGATGATATCAGTTCGTGATGAAAACCCTAAATCTAATTCCTAACCCTAATCATCAACTGTAAATCCTAATTCGAATTCGTCACACTAGTTTATAACACTCATTTGGTCCTAGTTATTAGATGAACACTTTCAAGGTCAGTCTAACGTTGCGCAAAAGTCGTCCATAAATTATGGTCTTACTATCACAGCCTACGGACTATTAAATATGTGATTTGCCTTCTTATTATTGATTTCTACTCTGGACTTTTTGTGTGTGACTGCTTGTAATTATATTGAATAAAGTATACTCTAATGTTAATCTGATTCTCTATTCTGGGTTTTGAATCCTGGTTCTGATATAACATAATTAGTCTTATTAACGTATGAACGTAATATACGTGTAACAGAGGGAAATATTGTAAACCATCATTTATGTGAATGTCGATATATATTAACAAAATAGTTAATTGATAAGTCATGCAAATTGAACGCTATACTTGGTTCCTAAGCTATTCTTGAAAATCCCCAAGCTAGAACTATATAGCGACCTGAACACAAGAGAGAAGGCGCAAAATATGCGAAAAGTACTTTACTCCAAGGTTCATTTTAATACAGAAAATATAAAGTTTTTATAATATTTTAAATATCCTTGGGTTGCTTGAAGATTCTGGAATGCTATTAAACATAGTGTCAGTATAACAATCAGCCAATCAGAACCTCTGCATGTGACATTTTCACTTCCTTGATGTTTCTGGCTAAAACTTCAAGTGAACGCTGATTGGATGTAATGCTTCTTAGGGTTTCCTGATCCTTATTTGTTTTTGTTTTTTTTTGCGAGAAATTTTCTGGATCACCACAACATTAATTTTAATGAATTCTCAATGTACTAGCTTGAAAATAAAGCTTATTTGGTCGTTGATATGGTTACTTGTTCAGTATAACAAGATTATAACAACAAGCAAAGTTGTTACTGTTTTTGTTAGATAATTATTTATTTATGCACAATTAATCAATACGAACAAAGTTGTATATCAATTAAAATGTTATCAAATCAATAAATAAATTTGAATGTTGACAGATAGCACTATTTAATCAATAATTTGGTGTAAGTATACGATTTACAAAATCAATACATCAATTACTTTTTAACTAATCACTGAGTTATATAGTTTGGTTCTGTTATGTCACGATAAGCATAATGAATGGTAATATTTGGGATCCATTTATGGATCAATACTATGAGTATATTTTAATCGTATAATTGTTAATTAACTAAACTATTCATATTCATGTCCATCTTATTATAAGCATTATTTTGATCTATGAACTGTTATTATACGATTTACCATTCTTGAGTTATGCCCTGTCTATTAATTACTACCTTCCACGTTCACAGGCACTTTTGGCTAGATCTTGTATAAATGTTGTTTTCTATGTTATTTGTACGATGTAGTCTGTTTGGTTTGTATATAAACCCAGTATGTTTGAAATGATTCATACTGCAGAGGCTGAGATTGGTGTTGTGGACTTAGCTGGCTAGGCTAGGAAGAGAGCAGTACCAATCAGGACTCTAGACTGCTTGTAGAGGTTTTATGCGTCATCGGTCCGATTGATAATTCACTGCTCTGTAATTGACGGTATCATTACGTTATACATTAGTAGGGCGCTCAGGCCACAAGTTACAAAAGGTTTTACCTAACATTGAACATTAACAAAGAGGAACATAAAGCACTGAGCTACTAACAAGCTCATTATACCTAAATGGTCATTTGTCATTTACACCCAATCTAAATAAATAAATCTTTCAATTTCTGACTTATTTGACAAAGGGTATTTCCTAACCTTTGAACAATTGAATTGAATGAGGTTCGTCAATAAACTGTGTGGGAATTTTTTATTTTAGAATGATCATACTAAATGAATTAAATACTAGTGTGTGTACCAGTTAGTGAATAACTGATTTATATCAGAACGGGTTTTGTGGAGATTGTAGTAATTTCAATGATTAAGATCATGAGTCAGTTGAAGCTAGACCACCACCGTCCAGTGCTTCCAGGTTTTCCATGGTGGTCTAGCTTCAACTGACTCATGATCTTAATCATTGAAATCATCCAATATTTGTTTGGAATTCCCTATAACAACAATTGTATGTGTGTGTGAGTGTGTATGTATGTATATGTGAGATTAATTATCGTTGATATTCTGTATTAATATGTTATAAATGAAGGAATAAGTAAATAAATAAAAGTGCAAGTTCAAGGTTGAATAATTGTAAATGAATCATCAAAGTACATGTCAAAATTTAAGAATCCAACATATACATAATTACTAGAATGGGTTTTGTGGAGAATTGGTAATTTCAATAGTTGAAATCATGAATCAATTGAAGCTAGACCACGATGGAAAACCTGGAAGCACTGGACGGCCGTTTCGTCCTAGTATATACATAATTGTATTACTAAAACCTCATTGAATTCAGTCAGCGATAACGATGCATTTGAAATAAACAAGTTGAATAAAGATAGGGTTCAAATTACTTGTCCAACGAAATTTGCCAGGTATTCGCCAGTTGAATACCATCTTTTCGGTTCAGGCTGTTCTTGTTCGCCCATATATACATACAGCACTTCTGCTGTCGATCTTTCTTTATGGGTGTTAAAACCTTTCTGAAGTATTTTGGCCCGTTCAAAATTGATATTGTGCCCTGTTTCTAACGCATATAACGCAATCGCAGACTTATTCTCTAGTTTCTTCAAATCAATCGAGGATTTAGGAACATTTTTCAAACATTGTTTGTGTTCCTTCAACCATACATTCAATTGTCTGGATATTTCTCCAACATAGGCTGCATTACAATCATGACAGTTGATCTCATAAACAATATTCTATTGTTCTTCCTTTGGTCACCTGTCCTTAATTTTCACCAATGTCGATCTTAAGGTGTTCGTCGGCCTAAAACACAGTCTTATATCATGTTTGTTTAGAATCCGCTTGATTTCTTCTGATGTTTGACTACGGTGTGGTATGACAACCGTGTACTTCCAAACTTTTCGTATCCATTCTACTTTAGTTTTTCTCTCATTTTTAACAGTCTTCTTTAAAAACTTTTGGGTAGTTGTTATGCCTAAGAGTAGAGAATACTTTATTTAATTCAGTTCGTTGATCTTCCTTATCTGTGAAAAGCTTAGTGCTTCTGCTCGTTACATTTTTTACAACATTAATTTTCGTGCACTGTGCATGTGCTGAATCAAAATCTAAGTATCTCTCCGAGTGTGTTGGTTTCCTGTAAACATTTATTTTCAACTTATTATTATTGTGTCGACATTCTACCAAACAATCTAGTTTGTGGTCAATTGATCCTAGTTCCTTCGTTAACTTAATGCTTTCTGAAATGCTGTTCACATTGTTAAGTAGTTCTTCCAAACCATCCCGTTTATTGATAATAAAAATATCGTCTACATACCATAACCACAACTTTGGTGGACATACACTTCTTGAGATTGCACTAGTTTCTAGGGAATGCATGAATAAATTCGCTACAATCGGAGAAACTGATGAGCCCGTTGCTATACCCTCTCTCTGTTTGTAAAGGTGACCTCGAAATATGAATAAGGTAGATCTTAAACATAATTCTAAGCACTTGATAACCTCTAATGGATCTAATAGACAACGTAAATTTAAATCTGAATCAGATTCTAAACAATCATTGATAATATCCAAAGCTCGATTAATAGGTACATTAGTGAATAAGGAAGATATATCAAAACTTGTCATTATTTCATCTTCTTCTATATCGATGGTATCAATCATGTTCTTGAATTCCATAGAGTTTTTAATTCCATGATTAATCAGTTTTTTATATGGTTTGAGTATCTTAGCTAAATACTTGGCTAGATTGTAAGTCGGTGAATTTGTATAACCTACCACTGGTCTTAGTGCAGTATTACTCTTGTGAATCTTTGGTAGTCCATAAAATCTGCATGGGTTACAACTCTTTGGATATAACTTAAACTATAAGGACGATCCTAACTTAGTCTTTAATGAAGAAGTCCAGACAAGTTAGCTGGACGTAACGTTAAAATTATTTAGAATTTCAATCGCTAAGATTATTTCAAATATAATTTTCACATATAATGAATAATCTTGATATGTTGCTTAAATTTGAGCTCTCATACACTCACTCCCTGACACCAATCACGACTATCAGCTTTTAAGTTAAAAATAGTTACAAATAAATCCTTGAAAATTACTTACTAACATTTTACTAGTAAGCCAATCAGAAATGACCTATCGAGAAATCATCGGTGGCAATCAGAAGTAACCTTAAGGTTAATGGCATTTCATTAGCTAAGAAACGGGACCAATTTCCTAAGGGTTAGAGTGGTAGATATACAGATGGGTATTTATGCATTTTATTTGCTCAAGTAATCAATTCGGGGTGGGGGGTTTAGCGCGTAGCACACTATGTATCAGTATCAAATCCCATACACTACCTATCATAACATGTTATTTAAGAATTTTCAATTTCTGTTTTATTCGTCCTGAAACTCCACTGTTAGGAGTTGTGAATAAAGAAGTATTGATTAGTTGCTGTTTGAACATGTTGACTTATTCTTGTTGTATTTGCAAGAGACTATATCCCTGAATAATTTATTACTTGATCACTTTTAATAAATCTTTCTACTCACTCAACTATTAATAACAGATGATAGACTTGAGAACCCCTATTCACTCACAACGGAATCACATATCATTTAATATTGACCTCTGAAGTATGTTAAATAAATTCATTATTATTAAATGCCAAAAAGAGAAACAAAAACTATTCATAGAACAGAATAAAGTAATTGTAATTTTAGTTTGTTTGTTTGTTGTTTTTTGGCGAGACTAATTTAGGGACGAGCCAATCAGAAGCGTTTGAGTCGTTTCAAGGTCACGGAGCCAAGTTTAACACCTGATGCTCACATATGATCGGTTTACAGCGGATTTTAGAGAAGGGGTGATTATTGAGAGGCTACAAGGGATAGGATTACTAAAAAGTTCTTGTACGTGAGACTGCGGTTATCAAATGACTGCAGTAAAGTGTGCAAATAACCGTGGTGAGATTATATTTTGTCCTTCATTTGGAGGAGAAAGTCTGCTAGACGGGGACTTTCTTTGCTCGATTGCTACTGAAACTGAATCAGATTATAATAATAGTTGAAATTGGGTAAATACACCAGTAACACTGGCTGCGGCGTTTGCAGTTGTTTATGAAAATTCAGCAGTCCTGTGGTATGAGTACTGCCGTGCAACTAAAATAACACTTGTACACCAATCATTCGGAGGAGTAGGATGTATCGTGCAGACAGATAAAACGGCAGTGAGAAAGCGAAAATACAACAGGAGACGTAGTATAAAGTAGGATTGTGTAAGTAGCATTTCCGTAAATATAGTCGACAGGTACTTGGAACTTATGAATTTTTATACCGTATGCAATATGATTTCAAAACACCTGAAACTTTAGCAAACATTGATAAGTTTTTAAAGATATAATCTCTAATTACTGTATATATTCACAATAAGTTATTTAGATAATTACATTGTATTCTATACTTATGATTGTTTATTATTTTCTAGACAAGAATATGGGTCAAATATAATAATTCGATTGTTACAATTAGATTAACATTATTATTATACAATTTTAAAGAAGAGATATTAATCATGTTAGATCATTTATAAAATTAAATTTTAACTAACTACACTAAAAGCAGCAGTTAAAAATTGTTCATAACTAAGTTGTGCCATTCCATTACGTTGATAATCATATGGTCTGAATACATCAGTTAAATTCTGTAACAGTAATGATAATAATAATAATAATAATAGTAATGATGAAATGAATAGTTTAATAGAAGGTAAATTGTATACTGGCTTAAAAAAAGAACAAACAATATCAATTCTATAGGTATTTAGATATAAGCAACAATTTAAGTATAAGAGTCAATGATATTATACGGTTATCTAAATCGAAACAATTAGAGCAGGATTAGAATATGAGCTAAAAGTCGAATGTCTTAAAACCACTAAACAAACCGCTGCTCATTAGTCGTGGAATTAATATCCTTAGCTATTATTATAGTGAATTAATGATAATAGTAAAAAGGAGTTGACAATCATAAATAAATAATATTATGATTAAATATCATAGAACGGAGGTTTAGAGATAATGGAACTCAGTTTTCAACTAACAGATAACAGATTTGAATTTCTAGCATTGATGTGATAGAGAAGAATCAAGCCTAATAATTAGATCCTAGTTTATTAACGATCGAGTAACCTACAAAGTTGATATCTAACAAATGAGCCACAAAAAAGATGAAATTGATTACACAGTAAGTAAGCAACTTAAGTCAAGGAATTCAACTCATTCCAACGAGAATTATGAATGGTAGCTTTTGAGAACTATTTATGGACTAATACGATACATATATTTTTATTGTATGATTGTTAAGTAGCTAAACTATGCATATTCGTATTCCTCTTATTAAAAGCTTTATTTTGACCCATAGATTATTATTATACGATTTACCATTCTTGAGTTATGCCTGGTCTATTAATTACCGTCTCTCACATTCACAGCCATTTTTGGCTATAAATGTTATTTTCTATTTTATGGTACGATATGCCTGCTTGAAATGCATGATTCATATCACAGAGAGTGAGATTGGTGTTCTGGACTCAACAGGCAAGGAGAAGGACTGATAAGGACTGTAGACTACTCTTACGGGTTTATGCGTTATTCGTCCGATCGATAAATCACTGTTCTGTAATTAGCGGTATCCTTACGTTATATTTTAATAAGACATAAGTTATAACAATCCAATAGGTCTGACTATGTAACAGTGGGTTAGATATATATTCAAACAGCAAATAAAACACAATAATGACTGTTTTATTTCTATATAAAACCGTGGTATGATTAGACAATAAGCTTATTTTCCTTAGACTGCTAGCTTGTTTAAGAATTTACATTATTACACGCAGACACACGGATAATAATTCGAAAACTGACCATTGTATTAAACCACTGAATGTAAATGAAAAATCCCTATGTCGGGACTAAAATGTACGGACGTTTTTTTATGAATTAAATGAAAATGACCACCAGTGCTAACTGGAGAATGAAGGGTTTCTAATAAAGTAGCAAGCATGCTATAATTCGTTACTATGTACGATAATCAGCCTATATACAACTTGTAGATATTCTTTATCAAATAATGGCTACTTAGGATACGACTGAAAACCAGAGGCTAATAAACATGTTTTAGTCTACAAAGGGGCCTCAAACTAGGAAATCAATAAGTGATTATGTAGCCTTCGGTATTCAGAAATAAGAATAGTGGGTCGACGGACCTGTGTTAATCCTTACAGCACGATTTCTAGTTGAAACACAGCTTCCCTGAAATATTTACCAATGGGATTGATAACATTTGTTCGGAGAGGGTGTTCCAATTATTGGCTACTCGATGAGAAAAACGAAACCCCACTCTGAGTTTATGAGATCGCGGTTTTTGAACCTTCTTGCTATGGCATCGGATATGATTAGTTCCGGAGGGAGCAAAAAGATGAAATATATTAACACCCAAGTTGTTATTAAACATACGAAATGCCAACATCAGGTCACTTCACATTCTACGATACAACAGGGGAAAATGTTCGCGAGTTTTAAGCGCCCATTGTAATGGAGATTAGAAATACCCTTCAATAACTTTGTTCCCACATGTTAAACACACTCGAATGTATTGACAGCAGGCTGCTGTCAAAATATCTAACTGAAGTTGTAAGCTCTATTTATTTGATGTGCGGCACGTTGAAATCTTGAACGACGAAACAATAACCGGTCTCACTCCAAGAACAGATATCACTTAAAACAGTCTTCAGCAAGACAACGTGGACTACAGTATATTCCTCCTAAAGTCACTAACCCAGGAAAGAGTAATAGGTCGAAGAAACAGTTACCTTTAAGGGAAATGTAGGACAGAAGGACAATCTTGAGGAATGCTGTTTGATGGAGTGAGTCTATATGATAGTTACTAATAAGCTCTGACTTAATCAATCATACCGCAACAGACAAGTTTCAGTAAACTGATAGTCTTTGATATCTCTTTCAGAGGGAGATGAAACTGAAAAATCTCTCAAACGGTGAGAAGGAAGAAACGGTATATACGACAAGAAATACATCAACATTTGAGTGTTCTTATCCATTCTCAGCTTCAAAACCATAATTAATATATCTGTTAATTTGACGAATGATAGTGGATTAGAATCCTTAAGATTTGTGAAGTTAACAACTCATAACTTGCTACTATGCATCATCTAAAATTAATTACAAGTTTCTCAACTCCAGTAACATTTGCAAACCTAATAACGATATGGTATATAAGATATTGGCGGATAGCGGGTTAGTGAAAAGTACTTGAAGCAGGTTCGACTTAGTTGAAAACAGAATAAACTACTCTAGGTTGAAAATTGATAGTCCATTCTGCTAAACATAATGGTAAATCTACACACGCAGCACGATGAGATGTTGCGGTTAAGCCACCAGTTACAGAGGATAAGGTAAACAAGTCCTTCATATTGGCTAGGTGAATAAGTACACATGGGTTTCTGTAACATAGTATCCAACGGACGGAAGATATTCTAGGATCTTGGGCTAGTGGAACTATTTTTTCGATTAGAGATAAGGTTTGACCTTGTCAACTGTTCACTTATTACATTCAGAAAACTTGTATGTACATATATTTGTTTATTACTTACTCTATTCGCTAACTATCTTTAGCTCACTTTTAACCATTCGAAAAAATGCAGAATCATACTCATTAAAACTGAGTAGGCTCGTTTTGCCTACTCCTAACTGTATATTCTTATTGTCTGTCCGCAAAACATATTAATTTGTCTATCTGAAAGTCAGCATAAATCACGTAGGCGTGTAATAATATGAACTGTTACAGAGTGACTTGCACCATGGAGCACAATTTTAGTGGAGCGGCAATAGCACATCGTAAAATTAGATCTTTAAAATCGGTTGCGCATTAGGAAAATAAAGTCAAAGTGAAAGATTAACAAGGGGAATGGAAGGAAATCTAGAAAACATTGGAGAAAGCCTTTGATAAGCCCGAGTGATGTTAGAGTACTGACGATCAGTAGTTCTCAAATGCTTTAATAATGAAAGAGGACTTCAGGATGAAAGTGAAGAAAAACCTATTCGAGTATCAATGACCTTCTAGGTCACGGAGCTTGACCGAGCTCAATATATAACTAGTTGGTCGTCTTGTTAATAGTATTTTTCGCTACATACGCTTCATAGTTTCCAAAACTTTCAGGAGGCATCGCAAATCATGAAGCAAGGGAGTGTATGCTCTGTTTATGGTTGAATTTTTGTAATTTCTCCTTCTAGCTGTACATTATCACTGGGGGTGTTAATAATATATCCGAAACAAGTAAAACCTATTACACTACAAGACAATGAAGAGCATAACTTTGATGTCTGACTTTAAGTTTTCTGCTACCCAACGGACTTTTTGGCATGGTAAGATTTGGAACAAAAAATTCCTCAGGTTATATATAGTCCCAGTCATCCCGACCGTAGCTGCTACCTTGACGTGGTGGTCGGGCTTGCCTATCGTGATGACCCAACCGAGCTATATTGGCTGGAACACATGTTCCTGCAGGTTCTACCATGCCAGGCAGGTCGATTGGAGAACGGTAAGACTAAAAGCAGCAACTCAAGGTCTGAGGGCGAAGTCGTACTGCTGACTGTACAGAGATGTGACAGCAGTAAGGTGTTTCCCTCGGACAACCAGCATCTGCAGCGATGCTGCCTTCTCACAAGGAAGGAAGGGGTTAGAAAAGGTTGACCCTAAAAATGTCACACCTCACCTTACCCCACGGATTTCCGTCTCCGGCGGTAAGGCCCTTTGAAGAACGGAGCTAACACATTAAAAACCTCCCACAAAAAGGCCGTGCGCGACCGGCCTCAAGCAGTTGTCCCTTGGGCTCTGCGGTCACGCACTCAGGTCTCTAAGACCAACACTAATCCGATTTCCTTTTCAGGTCCCTCAAGAAATACCCTTCCACGGTGTGGGCAACTGGGAAGTGATATCAGCCCTCATAGTCGTAACAGCACACGAGACCAAGTTGGTCACATTCAAATCCTTTCTACACCTCCTAATAACTCTCTTATCTCCACGACTTACCCTTCTTACGTCCCTTTATCACATCGCCCCACTAGTGCGAACGATTCGAGCACGCGGAATGTTATTCCTGGTCTCCTGAAACCACACCCCAAACTACACGTAGGAGCTTTCAACGTCCGGACACTGTGCCAAATAGGACAACAGGATTCCTTAGCTAAGACTTTAGAATCTCGCTAAATCGATGTGTGCTGCGTCTCCGAAACACGCACACAGGATCCTAGTAGTGTCATTCATTTGACCGCACCATGTCAAAGTAACGAACCAACTCGATTTACGCTTCGTGTATCTGGAAGCCCTGATGCTGCTTCCCGTGGCCTCGCTGGCGTAGGTATAGCATTGAGTCCTAGGGCAGAACTAGCTGTCTTAGACTGGATCCCAGTAGACAGTCGTTTGTGTGCTGTTTGACTAAACGGAACAGTAGGGACTCGAAAAGATAGGGACAATCGTCGTTGCCTCTTCGTCGTCTCTGCCTACTCCCCCCACTGACTGCAGCTCAGATGATGTAAAAGATGAGTTTTATAGAAAGCTTTCCGACCTTCTCCGAAAAGCTAGGTGTTCAGATGTAGTAATAGTGGCTGGTGACTTTAATGCCCAAGTAGGTAAACTAAGCGAAAAGGAAAGACACCTGGGTGGATCTTATGGTGTCGCGGCTCAAAGAACAGATAACGGCGACCGTCTGTTGCAGCTATGCTCAGATAACCGCCTGTTTCTTGCAAACACTAACTTTAAGCATAAGGAAAAACATCTTTTAACATGGCGACCCCCTAATTCGTCTCAACGCTGGACCCAAATAGATTACATCGCTGTCAGCCACCGATGGAGGGGCTCGATAGAAGACTGTCGCTCATTCTGGAGCACATGCTTAGACTCAGATCATGCTCTAGTGCGAGCGCGTATTTGTCTACGTCTTACTGGACGTAGGAAACATGCTGCAAGGAAACCCCTTAGGGTCCTACTTAATGATAGTCAAGCTAAGAGTATATTTCAGGAACAACTAGAACAACAGTTAGACAGCCATGTAAGTGACGCCCACCCCGAGGCAGCGTGGAATGACATCCGAAAAGCTGTAGAAACAGCAGTGATGTCTGCAAGTACGGTAAACCATAAGGTTAGGGAGAAACACTGGATTTCAGCAGCATCTACCGCACTGATAGATGCTCGGAAACTCATTCCATCTGGCTCTGAACATAACGAAGAGCGGAGTCAGCTTAAGCGTAAGCTGACTAGAAGCCTACGCAAAGGTCGTGAACAGTGGTGGGTAGCGAAAACAAGAGAGATGGAAACGGCAGCGGCAATAGGTAACAGCAGGCAACTATTCAGACTTGTTAAGGAAACCGGTATTAGGAACCCAACTGTTAGCGAAACAATCTCAGAGAAAGATGGACATATTATTCATTCTCAATGCAGGAGATTGGATCGATGGGTAGAATACTTTAGGGATCAGTTCAACTGGCCTTCAGTCACACTTCGGTTTCCTACGATCTCCAGTCGACTTGAATGGCAAGTTGATGTAAGTCCTCCGACTCTTTACGAAGTTGAAAAAGCTATAGGAAATCTGAAGCGTGGGAGAGCAGCAGGCCCTGACAGGTTTACCCCTGAGATTTTTAAGGATGGCGGTCCAGTATTAGCAGCGAGATTGACTGAGGTTTTAGGTAGAATCTGGGAACTGGACGTAATCCCATCTGACTGGTCTCAATCACTGATTGTGCCAGTCTATAAGAAAGGACAAAAGTCCTCCTGTGACAATCACAGAGGAATTAGTTTGACTAATATAGTGTCTAAAATATTAGCTTCAATAATACTTCGACGTCTAACCAAAGCTCGTGAAGAGCAGACTAGAGAAAACCAGGCTGGTTTTCGACCTGGACGTGGTTGTATTGATCAAATATTCACATTACGTCAGGTCCTAGAACATAGACACACATTCAGACGCCCCACAATGGTAGTATTTCTCGACCTTAAGGCGGCATTTGACTCTGTTGATCGTGAGGTTCTATGGCAGTGTTTGTCACTGAAGGGAGTACCAAAGAAGTACATCAACCTTATAAAGGCTCTCTACTCGAACACAACTGGTCGAGTGAGAGCTTATGGTGAACTGTCATCAGAATTGATTACCTCAAGTGGTGTTCGTCAGGGCTGTCCACTCTCTCCATTCTTGTTTAACTTTGTTGTTGACGTCCTTTTAGAGATGACACTTTCCTCATCTAAATTTCCAGGAGTTGAACTTCTACCGGGAGATCCACTTGTTGACTTAGAATATGCCGATGACATAGTTCTATTTAGTGAAGACGCTGACAGAATGCAGAGTCTGCTGACCACTCTAAGCAACAATGCAAGCATGTTCGGCATGCGAGTTTCTCCCTCGAAATGCAAAATGTTGCTTCAGGATTGGGTTGCGTCGACACCTGAACTAGTGATAGGGAGTGAAGTAGTTAAGCGTATCGACCGCTTCACTTATCTCGGAAGTCTCATCAGTCCTTGTGGTTTGGTGTGTGACGAAATCTCAGCACGGATACAAAAGGCTCGACTAGCTTTTGCCAACTTGCGTCATTTGTGGCGTAGGCGAGATATCCGTCTATCAACTAAAGGACGTGTTTACTGCGCAGCAGTTCGTTCCGTCCTACTTTATGGCAGTGAAACATGGCCAGTAAGAGTAGAGGATATTCGTAGGTTACTAGTATTTGACCATAGGTGTCTTCGAAACATCGCTCGTATATCCTGGGACCACCGAGTAAGTAATGCAGTTGTTATGAAACGGGTACTAGGTAAGGATAGCAAATCAATTGAGGAAGTAGTGAAACTTAATCAGTTGAGATGGCTGGGACATGTGTTGCGCATGCCCGACCACCGACTGCCCCGACGTGCGATGTTTTCCGGTGTAGGAGTAGGTTGGAAGAAAGCTAGAGGCGGCCAGACCAAAACATGGCACAAATCCATGAAGTCACTGACAAGTGGATTAAGCCATGTTGGTAGATGTAGACTACTTGGTTGGGGACCGCGAGATGATAGCAACCGATGGTTAGAGACCTTGAATGACATGGCTCAAAATCGTTTGCAATGGCGCAGGTGCATCCACTCACTGTGTTCTCTCAAACTCTAATCTTCTGTATTCTTCATGTCCTGTATTTTCTTTCCAAATCTATTCCACTGGACTATACTCCTTAAATAACATCTTCAAACCGTAATGTTTCTGATTACTACTTATACTTTTACTACCTCTACCACTACGGGATTTGAATCGACAACTTAAACTCTGTGCTAATGTGGTATGGCAACTCGAACTGATGTAAGTACGTACGAAGTTCCATGTTGTTACTAACTGACTGAGTCTCAGTCATCATGACAAGCAAACATAAAGTAAAAACTGAAAGCAGAAGTTATGCCGCATTTCAAAACAAATACATATCTAGCTTTCAAATTTGGCTAATCATGAAGGAAATAAGAACGTGGACCAAGTCACGTTGACACATTATACATTATCAGAGTAAGTTGGACGAGATGAAAAGTAAAGTAATGAAAACATTACCGATGGACGAAGGGATTACGATATTCCAGAATGTCCGAACAACTAACACTCCTAACTCATAATAAATAAGTTACACAGGTATTTTTAGACCTTTTATCCTTATTTATTTTCATACATCTATCAATAAAACGTTTTGACGCACAAAAATAGGAAACAATACGGAAAATGGGATTTTGAAACTTACCTTTAAGCAAACGCATGCCAGGATAAAATTATCAAATCCTACTGATCCGCGACGATTTTTATCGAATTTCCTAATTAAGAATTGTGAAAATTCTGGAGATAATCGATAACCAAAGCTTGTTAAAGCAGTATGAAACTCTCGACAGTCAATTGTACCAGATCCATCTCTGTCATATGATCGAAAACATTGTTGCCACTGTTGTACGTACTCAAATAGTTGAGAGAATTCACAGACATTTATAGTGCCATTCATATCTTTGTCGAACATACATATCATCAGTTCAACCGTTTTGATATTGAATGATGTCCCCAATCCTGTTTTGTGTGGGAGTTGTTAAGGTTAATATTTCGGTAAAAAAAACACAAGGATGCTACAAAATTAAACTATAAACTAACAATCATATAATACAGTTGCTAAATAATTACATTTACGTGAGAAATCGATCAGCCTGGAAACGAGCACATTTTATTGGGTTTACGTAGTCAGATGAAACTATATATGATCCTTTAAAATATTCCATAAAAGCCCTTCGTGATAACTAAAAAGGAATTAGTTTGATCAGTATGAAATTCAAGGTCTGTTTTCAGAATCCGAAAACGGTTGGTTAGATTTCTTCAAAAGTAAACTTTCTGCATACAGGCAACCTTTAAACCTAATCTTAGAAGTACTAAATGACACTTTAGTCTTAAGCAACTTTTAGAACACAGGCTAAAAGTTATTTGCCGATGTTTAGTTGGTCTACTCAAAACTAATGATGTACTGACATTTTGGTCGAACTCATCAGCAGCGTCATCAGGGGTTGTACACTTTTCCCACTTTCACTCGACCTTTTTCTTTATGGAGGTGATTCATAACTTATCTGACTCTTCAACAACTGATTCTCACTTTGAGACACTCAAGTCATTTGGCTACGGAGAAAATATATTCTCTTTTAGTCGGGACTATAACATAATTTACTTTGGTGCATGCGTTTTAGATTGTAGCTCGGAAAAAACGAAATACACGTGAATACTGCCTTCAACCAGAGTCCTTCATAACTTTATTCTGATGTGTATCCATATGAAACTAAAAACCAATTAGCGCGGTTGAGCTATTACCAGGGCGTGAAGTTTACGTTATATGAAGTGAATTTTACGGTTATATGAAGTGAACGAGCGTAGCGTAATAAATGCGCACATCGATACATGATTATTTAGACTCGAATGACGATGTTTTATACTAACTCCAGTTGGTTTGTGTGGATACGCTAGCTTTTCTCATCGCTGCTGATAAGTACAAACGAAACTCATCAGTCCAAACTATTATAATGATAGAGGTGTGTGAGCTTATTGAGCATCTCAGTGACAAACTAGTGTCAAAGCCACTGGTTTTTAAGCGTGCCTTCTTGTTTTACCTGCAAAAACAACCTTAAGTCAATACTCACGAAAAACAATGAAGGGTCGTTTTGTTGAGAAGCAAATATGTTACATTTCTCTCAAGTGCCGGACACTGACGCAAAAGGGAAATAGTTTGTCGACAAGAATGTTTCAGAATAACTATTGGTTTCTGTGAGGTGGATACATTTCACACAACCAGAAAACCTTAATTGTCAGCCAATGCACTTTACAACAAATGCTGGTACTGAGTGTAAACAATACAAAAGCTGACTATGTCCAAGCAGATATTCCATGTCTTATTCAGGGCACTAACACATTTGAGTGTGTCTAACGTGTGGGAACAAAGTTATTGAAGGGTATTTCTAATCTCCATTACAATGGGCGCTTAAAACTCGCGAACATTTTCCCCTGTTGTATCGTAGAATGTGAAGTGACCTGATGTTGGCATTTCGTATGTTTAATAACAACTTGGGTGTTAATATATTTCATCTTTTTGCTCCCTCCGGAACTAATCATATCCGATGCCATAGCAAGAAGGTTCAAAAACCGCGATCTCATAAACTCAGAGTGGGGTTCCGTTTTTCTCATCGAGTAGCCAATAATTGGAACACCCTCTCCGAACAAATGTTATCAGTCCCATTGGTAAATATTTCAGGGAAGCTATGTTTCAACTAGAAATCGTGCTGTAAGGATTAACACAGGTCCGTCGACCTACTATCCTTATTACTGAAGACTAACATGAAGAAATACGAATGCATTTATCAATTTGGTAACTAACCGTTGGATAATGCCTGCTGCAATTCGTTTGCAGTTATGGCTCCCCTTCTGTTCCTGTCAATTCTATGATGGGGATTTATGGTTACAAAACCCAAGTTATACTTACTGGTTGAATACGTTCGCAGCTACAGTATTTACGCCAGGTTGTTGCATATTCAAAAGTAAGTAATTGTCAGGGTCAAATAACTGAAGCAACGGTAGCGTATAAAAACTCAGTCATTAGACAAAACACATTGTTACAAATAAATAAGTTTGAATATTTCCCCTATATTCGCATCTGCGTTATCATGTGTGGTTCTGGAGTGTATGGAAACACAGATAGTTGAAATCGATCACTCAAGAAACTTAGATTGTAGAAGCTTCGTTGAGAAAAGTGTGTAGTGGTAAATAAATTCCCAAAATCAATAGCTCTGTAGGCCTTCGACGCTCTTTATGCTGACAACATTGGTTATAATGGGCTCATCTAGCTGAAGGATCTCGGTCACGAATCCGCACTAGATCACGAGTTGGGACGCTGTGCTCAACTTCGCCTGCAACCGCTAACCAAATGGTTCAAATGGTTGTGTACGGAATAGAAGAAGCTTTCGCTTAACAGGCTTCCGTGTCTAGTAGCAAGGGATCACCAATACCTCCAGGCAAGAACCTAGGTATATTAACGATAAAAGAGAAAAGAATAAATTGGTAAATCATAGTAAGATACTATCCTTAGTCCTTAAGAATAGATCAAGTCGCCTCTTAAAGGACTCCTGGTAAGTTGCTTGGACTAGCTCAGCTGGCAGCGAATTCCAGCATTTGACAACTCTTAAGGAGTAGAAGTTGTGTCTGCAGTCCATTCTACTATGTTGTATCTCTAATTTCTGGGTGTTACCCCTTAGGTTAGTGTTGGGACTAAGCTTAAGTAGGTGTTTAAGAGGATGTCCAGGTGTGTTGAGGATACTGTAAGCCATTAGAAGGTCACCTCTAAGACGCCTGTACTCCAATGGGTAAAGGTTGAGTGATTGGAGGCGCTCATCGTAAGGTTTAAATTTAAGTCCCCGAACTGATTTCGTGGCTCACCGTTGGATACGCTCCAGAGTGTCCTTATCCTTTTGGAGTGTAGGAGGGAATACTATGTTTCCGTACTCTAAATGGGGACGAATGAAACTATTGAAGATTATGTAGAAAGTTCTCCCGTCAAACTGACCAGAAATGCGCCTCAATGTTACCACTGCAAGGTTTGCTCGAAAGGCACTTCTATCACAGCTGGCGTAAGACTTTAAGTCGTAGGGCACCAGAACTCCTAAATCTTTTTCGACTCGGGATACTACTAGAGAGGAGTTTCCCAAGTTGTAACTGTAATCTGCGACGTGTTGCAGATGGACTACTTTACACTTTGAGGTGTTAAAGGTAAGTCCGTTATCGTCTGCCCAACTTTGAAGTCGAGTCAGATCCTCCTGAAGTGCCTGTATGTCCTCTTGGTTGCGTATCTCTCTCCAAAGTTTTACATCATCGGCAAAGAGCAATATGTCTGATGTTACCTGTTGAGGAAGATTATTTTTATAAATCAGGAAGAGGAGAGGTCCTATTACTGAGCCCTGAGGGACCCCACTATGACATTCCATAGCCTTTGAGAAATTAAAGTTTACCCTGACCTTAAAATGTCGATTTGTCAGATATGAACTGAGCCAGTCAATTAAAGGAGGTTTGATACCCAATTGTTTGAGCTTGTTAATAAGACAGATGTGGTTAACCCTATCAAAAGCTTTAGGGAAATCAAGGTAAATGATGTTCACCTTCCCCTTGCGATCAACGATGCTTGTTCATCTGTCCACCGCAGTCAGCAAGTTCGTCATACAGGAGTAGCCCTTTCTGAAACCATGCTGTTGGGGTGAGAAGAAATTTAAGGACAGCAGATAGTTGTGTATACCATCGTATATCAGGGACTCCATGATCTTTGAAGGTATAGAGAGAAGAGCCACCGGTCGGTAACTTGAAGGTTCGCTGCGTCGACCTCCCTTGAAGATCGGTGTGATATGAGCCAGCTTCCAAATATCCGGTAGTTTGCCTTGACTTAGCGAGTGTGAGAACATCACGCTGAGCGGTGTTGCCAGGATGGAAGCTGCTTCCCTCAGTATAGCAGAGTGGACCATATCTGGACCAGGAGAAGTGTCTGTTCTTAGGTGTTGTAGTTTACGGAACACCAAGTCAGCGCTCAGGTTCACTACGGAAAGTCCTGTGCAGTTGCGGATAGAGCCGTCATCCGTATAGTTGATGTGGGACGGTTGAAATGTCCGGGAGTATTGCTCAGCCAGGAGGTTAGCGGCGTCACCGTCATCATTGGTCGGGCCGTTAGGGCCTAGCAGTTGAGAAACTCCAGTTTTGGCTTGACGAAAAGAGGCTGCGTAACGGAATAAGCTTTTCGGATTGGAGACAAATTTATCCATAAGCTTTAACTGGTACTGGAGCCTGTCTTCTCTTATAGCCTTCGTACATATATTCCTTATATGTTTGTATTGCCTGTACTCGTCATTGTTGTTGGTTCGTTTGTATTCTGCCCAACAGTGCCTTTTACGGCTAAGCAAACGAAGAGTGTAGTTTTTGATGATTGTAGGTTGCATGTGTCTTTTGGGGACCGTTTGAGGGACTGACTGCTTTGTAGCACATAAGAGCGTGTGTAATAGGAAGTTCCAATGAGCGTCCACATCAAGTTGAGGGTGAACTTCCCAATCCACCTGTTGTAGATATTCCTGAAGAGCTGACGCATTCAACCGTTTGAAATTCCAGTTTAGATCATTCGCTTCTCGATATACTGATAACCTGTCAAATATATATTCGAACCTCCTCGCTTCTGATTTTTGATTTCACTGGGTGAGCACGATTCAATTATAGACTTTACTGATTAAAGTGTTGTGAAACTACAAATATTTGTAGCATCTTCAAGTGAATAAGTTAAGGCATCTAGAATTATTCTCTTTCATAAAATTTGTTATCATGTACAAGCTTGAAGGTCTGAATGGGATAAACTGAAGTGAAAACTGTAATTAGATCTGAAAATCAATTTCATAGCTTGCAAGTGTGGTGTATTTCATAAGTTATGTTACATGGTGAAATATCTGAAGCGCTCACATATGAATTACCTGAGTGTGCAAGCTATCAGTCATCAGAAGCAGCCGAACACTTTATGCTATAAAAGCTAGTCGAAAGAAGACTACTAACCAAATATCTAAGACAACCTAATAATTAGCATTATAGTAAGCCCATTATAATATTTTACTACCTACTTGTTGCGATTTAGACATTTGATTCACTATATAATAATGTACGAGAGTCTGATTGAAAGCACACATGTACCTCAATCATTATCTGTCTTTTGATTGGTCACAAATTTGAACAATCAATAAATTTACCCTTGTCCCTATTAACATATATATGATTCGAATTTTACTCACTCTTTCACTTTTTAGCACGTTGGTCTCTTTCGTGCTTGCGAATTTCATTCGCTACTATGAGCACACTCTACTAAAAGCTACTGTTCAAAATATTGAATGTTCTCGAGTAAATTCATAGAGCTACTAAGAGAATCAGCTTATTAAAATACACATCTAACGAGACGACAAATATTGGAGTCAATTGGAAAGAATTAACCTCTACAAAATTAGTGGCTTCTTCGACATTACGGAGTGCCTGGGAAGATAGTCAATATCATGCGGAATTCCTATGATAGATTAAACTGCAAAATCATGCGTGTAGGACAGTTGGCAAAGTCGTTCGAAGTAAAGACCGGTGTCAAGTAAGGTTGCTTATTCTTACCCTTTCTCTTTCAACTGGCGATCGACTGGATCATGAAGACGACAACATCTGAAGGGATGCACGGGATACAATCGACAGATAGGATGAAGCTAGACGGTCTAAACTTTTCGTATGATCTGGCTGTTTTATCGCACACGCAACAACAAATGGAGGAGAAAATGACCAGTGTAGCAGTAGCCTCAGCAGCAGTAGATCTCGAAATACACAAAGGGAAAAGCAAGATTCTCCGATACAACACAGCGTGCAACAATCGAATCACATATGGCGGAGAAGATTTAGATGTAAAAACCTTTACGTACCTGGGCAGCATCATTGATGAATACCATGGGTCGGATGCAGGTGTGAAAGCGCGGATCAACAAAGCAAGAGCAGAATATCTACAATCGGAAAACTTCTGGAACTCAAAACAATTGGCAACTAACACCAAGGTCAGAATTTTCAATACGAATTTCAAGACAGTTCTATTGTATGGGTTGGAAACACGGAGAACTGCGAAAGCCATCATTCAGAAGATACAAGTGTTTATTAAAAATTGTCTACGCAAAAAACTTCGGTTCAGTTTGTCAGACACCATGAGCAACAACGCACTGTGGGAGCGAACAAACCACATTCCAGTGGAGGAAGAAATCAGGAAGAAGCGCTGAAAGTGAATGGGACACACATTGAGGAAAAGCAGCAAACTGAACCATAGGGAAGCCCTCACTTGGAATCCTCAATGCCAAAAGAGAAGAAGAAGACCAATGAACAAATTAGGTCGAGAAATGGAGACAGATATGGGGAGAATGAACAAGAGTTGGATAGAGCTAGAAAGGAAGGCCCGTGACAGAGTAGGTTGGAGAATGCTGGTCGATGGCCTATGCTTCATTGGGAGTAACAGGCATAATTAAGTAGATTGATGAGCTGCAGTTACAACACGCACCATTTCTCGGAAATTTTTTTACACGTTGTAAAGGATTTCATATTGGAATTATTATCATAATTATTAACAATTTGTTAACACTCCTAATAAACTCAGTCGTTATATTCGCATGTATAAACTCACAGTGGCAGTTTGCTCTATGAGTCCTCTTTTATGTTCTATTACCTCATTTTCATATCACAATCCTTGGCCTATTATTGTTGTTATTATTACTATTGTTGTTCGTCCGTATAACATTACTTAGTAAAACGGTGACCCTCTAATCTAAATCTTCTTACGTGGGTGCCGTAACTGTACCTAGTTCTTCCTTTGACTCCGTGAAAGCTGAAATCTGATTTGCACGGCTAGAAATCTTCTTCGTTGCACATGGAAATACAATTCAAGACACGGCATATATTTACCGAGACCCGTTGTTGCCAAACGACGTTGTAGAACAAGTTGTTGGCCCAATTTTTGAACCATATCCAAACACCATATGATAATTTAAAGAGAGAGTTCATTCGCGTCAAACCTCTGACCAACTAGCAGACACTTTAGCAACTTTTGGCTGGCGTACAGCACACATCTCAGTTGAAACGGGACACAACGAGTATGCTGAGGAATTGTCCTATTGACAAACGCCTGATTTATCAGCTGTGGCTCAAAAATCTTCAAGACACTCGATTAATGTTAGCGATCGGACACAAAGACGTCGATGTTGGTGATCTAGCAGATATAGCCGATGAAATATATGAACGAACCGAAACCTACTCTTCATCATACAACCACATAAACTCAACTGACGAAATCATTAATAGTACTTGAACTTCACTACTCCGTATGGTTTTCAAAAAGAACTCTTCCTATATTAAACCCTCTGACAACTATAGAGCTCTTGATGGTCAGACGATACCAAATAGATAACCTCTTTCACAATTACATGGCTTTGCTCACAATCTGTCTGGCATAACAATATCCCTAAAACTGCTATTACCGCTCCATTCGGGCCATATGAATTTTTTCACAAGCCTTTTGGACTAAGATGTGATGCAGAGATTTTCCGGCGCTATATTAGTCAAGAAATACGCAACCTACTGTCTGAGTATGCTTACAAAGACGACTTACGCACTATCAGCAAAAATGAAAGTAAACATCTGAGTTATCACTCGACAGCGCAATGAAAAGACGAAGGCTATCAGAATTATGTGGCATATTTGAGCAATACATTTCGAACAACCTGATCACAAATATACTTTTTAAGACATTCTGACATGAAAACTAAAAGGTCAACTAGACAGATTAAAAACAAGCGTAGCAAAGAAAAATGAAGTACGCAGAAACAATGTGATAACCACTCTGGATAATAAATCAGTATTACCAGGGTAGATTAAGGGTAAGAACAAATTGTTTTCAAACGCTTAGATGGTATACGCTCCTGAAGGCTTTTGTACAATACTACATGTTCCAACTTGGTAACAACCTTATGACCAGTTTCAACTAAATGTTTCGCAATGGAGGATAATGCCCGTTTATCCTGTGGTCTTATTTAACTGTTGGAATTCATTTTTGCTGCAGCCGTTTGGATATACGTTTCGCCAAATTCCATTCTCAATATTCTCGAATGAATTAATAGTGCTACTAGATGAATTAGTCTTCAAAAATACACAGTTAGCGAGACAACATATATTGGAATAAAAATGAGGAGAATTAACCTTTACAGCATTGTGAATGAGTTGCAGTGGATCTCCACCGTTGTCGTTCACAGTATTCTTGATAGTTTCATCAGGGAGACCGCATTCCAAAACCAACGATTGTGAAACTTCTTTAGCTGAGAATAAAACTTTCAGCTGTCAGTGAAATCGTTCCACCAACATGCTTGCTCGTAGGTGTCAGTAGGTCATTCAGAATCTTTTGATTTAAACAAGTGTAGTATGATAACTGAGAAGTTCAGATTAAAACTGGCGTCCACAGTTTGTAGTATTAGTTGATGGGCAGCCGAAGTTTGTCACCCATCGTTCGGCGGAGGTAAGGACCACTGTTTCATTAACAATATCCTTGGCAGGTACTGACTATAGCCACCGTATGAAACGGTCTGCAAAGGTTAAGATGCAACGGTGCCGATTTGAATCTTGTAAGAGTCCTATCAATTTATGATGAACATGGTCAAAATGAAAGTCCGGAGTAGTAAAAGAGCCTAAGGGACATTTGTTGTGATAAATCACCTTAAAATTCTAGTGGCTTACAAAGAAGTGTACCCAATCACTGACGTTTTTATTCCTAACAGTCCAGAAAAACCGTTCTGCTATGAACTTGACGGTTGCTCAAACATCTGGATGAGAAAGTTTGCGTGACTTATTGAAGACGTTGCGTCGCTAATATTTCGGCACTGTTGGACGATCCCTACCTGTAGATGTATCGCATAATACGGTTTCCTTACCTGTCCCCATCTATTTAATACCCAGTTTCAGGGTTGTTGAGGATAACTCGTACTGAAGATCACTGTTTTCTTTTTGAAGCTGGGCAAGATTAAGAAGTTTGATCCCTTGGAAACTTTTCAAGGAAGTTATACAAGACAAGGTGTCTGCGACCGCATTCTTTGCTCCGAAAACGTGTTGTATACCTGAAGCAAACTGCGGAAGGTAATCCAGATGTGGAGACTCTCAAGGAGAGTACTTGTTCGAAGATGAACCTAAAGAAAATGTAAGAGGTTTGTGATAGGTGAAATGAATGATCTCTCGGTCTTCAACAGAGTGTCGAAAGTGCTGTACAGCACAACACATGGCTAGAAGTTCCCCACTGAATGTGCTATACCTCGATTCAGTATCTAGTAACCATTTTGAGAACGATGCCAAAGGTTACCATATATTGTTTACCTATTGTTGTACGACTCCCTCGATTAACGAGGTGAATGCGTCTACTGCAATACTAATGGGTGCTTCGGTGAACTGGTGTGTGAGCATAGTTGTTTTTGAAATAATTTCCCTCAACTATCAAGAAATATGTTTCTGCATTTTCATCAAAGTTGATGATTTTTGCAAAGCTCGTCCGTTTGATAGTTGTATAATTCCAAAGTCTATTATGTTTTTTAAGTCATTTTCGGCCAAACTTAGCTTTTCAGGTACTAGTCAGGTTGCTTTCCAAAATACAAATGGTCCTTAATTAGTGATGTTTTGGATAGTATTATTAGTTAGACATTGTAATTTTGGCTGAATTTTGTAAAGCTCGAGGTACCTATTGGATGTCTGCTGTAGGAATTGATTGATTATATGATTAACTTTGACCGGATTTGACCTACAACCAGAGAAGGGAGTTACACAGACAGATTTAGTGTCGCCATTTATTAATCCAAGTTTGCACGTGTCAATGAGTAGATTATGGTGTTTTAACAGGTTCATACCAATGGCTGGCATAGAAATGCCCTTGACGACCAAAATACGGTAAATGGGTTCGCGTAAACCCACGTTAAGATAGACATACCTCTTTTCATATGTGGTGATCGATTTTTCACTTGCCACTTGTGTATTGAAGACCCACTTTTGTGGATGGTCTTTATTATTCTCTGTAAAAGCCCTTGCCTTAGTGCCAGTATCGAATAGATAGCGAACTATCATCATCACATCAGTGGTGTATAATAGACGGTTATTTTCACTGGCTACGGTTGTCTTCAACATGTACCAGTGGGTAGGTTCCTCGAAAAGTCTTTCTCAACGGATGGCCCAGGGTTGGGGAAACTTCAGGTTTTCGTGAAATTTCTGGGAGATATATCATACTAAATATGGTGTGATGTGTGATACTTGTGTTCATTGACATAAGTAGTATGTAACACCGATCAGAAATGAAATGCCTGGAGGTAAAAGTTTGAGAAGATTGAACTGAAGAAAACAGAAAGGGGAACAAAAATGAATTGAGAAGTTGAAGAATCGTGAAGGATGTAAAGGACGATTGAAGATTTGCAAATGAAGAATGTAATGTATAGTTTTTGGGTGGGATGCCTAGCACTGTATACCCACTCGTGATCTAGTGCAGATGTGTATCCAGTAAAACTAATGAGGTCAGCATAAGTGTCAAAGATTAGACAGTAATTTATTTACCGCTACAGGTACCATTTGAACTGCATTGAGAATAATTCTTACGAATTTATTGTGGAGATGGCCACTTCAAATGTAATTTTCAAATACATTTTGTTCTTATTCACATTTTTTGTAACATGATTTCTTTCGTTCAATTATTGTTACTAACTATAAAGTTTTGTTTCGATCTACACTTAGTTTCCCTGCATACATTTCTCACGGTACATAGATCGTCATTCAGAAAAGAAATGTGCCACTTAATTATCAGTTCGGTTTTTACTCAGGCGCTGCCACACCGTTTTCCAATATGCTTGTAACATACCTCTACAAATTTAGTTCCCGAACACCGTTCTGGCCAAGTATCCATTATAATATCATAACAAACTCATGTCGTTATTGTGAAATATTTTTACGGGGTTATTCCACGCTCAATCCTTAACTAAGTTCGAGTAATACTGTGTATAAATTACATATACTTTTGTTGTATATAATTAGTTTCCGACTGTTTATACTGAGTAAAACACATTAATTCATAAATTACTGTTGCAACCCACCATCAGTCAGTCAGCTACAACATAGGACCAGACACATATATGCACGGTCGAAGTTGACATACCTCATTAAAATGACAAGATCAACACCAAATTCATAGAACTAGGTAAATCAATGGTAGCAATATGTATGAGAAATATTGCTAAAGAATATAATACAATAAGAAAGAATCACTTCATACAAAGAAAGGTTTAAAGTAACTTGAATCTAACGGTTTGTAGCGTGGTGTCGAGTTGAGCTTGACTATGAACACCGCTACAAGACTACGTGCCAGCGAACCAATAAGATCCCCGTAGGCCAAAATCAGAAGACAGATGACGGCTGTAGTCGAGATATATTTGCTGGCAATCTCGTGGTATCGAAAGAATACCGAGATCGTGCCAAAGGAGTACAAGCGTAGTTACTGAGCGCAACCAAGTTCAAAGTCAACGGGAGAGTAAGTGTAATGGCTGTCATTAGCATAGTTAAACAAACGAGCACAGTAGAACAATCGCTGGTACAATTGGTTATAATAATAATTGTTTTCATCGAACCAATCGCCTTTTGTTGACAAAAGTAGGTCACTAAAGTTTTAAGGGAAAACAGAGAGTGCATACACCGACACCATTGTGATTGATTCTGAGACATGTCACACACAGTCTTCAACCATTGGTTACGATAGTCACGCGGACCACGACCAAGTAGTCTGCATATACTATGACGGCTCAGATCAGTAGATAGTGACTGATGCCACGTTTTGACTGGTTTGGCCGCCACTAACTTTCTTCCAACCATCTCCAACACTGGTCTGCATTGTGTGTCGTGGTAATCAGTGTTCAGGCATACGTAACACATGGCCCAACCATCTCAGTCGATGAAGATTCACAACCTCATCAACTGATTTACCATCATTCGCTAAAATCCTGTGTCTAAACTCACTATTACTTACTCGGTGATCCCAGCAGATGTGAGTAATATTTCTAAGACATCTGTCATCAAATACCAGTAACTCACGAATATCTCCTACTCTTATTGACCACGTTTCTTGGCCGTAAAGTAGAACAAAACGAAATGCCACACAGTATACTCGGCCCTTAATTAATAGACGGATTTCTGAATCTGTGCTGAGATTTCGTCAGACACCAACCCATTAGGGCTGATCACAATTCCAAGATAAATCAAGTTGTCAACGCGTTCGACTACTTCATTCCTTATCTTTATTTCATTTGTCCAGAAGCAACGACTTGAATTTGGAGGGAGAGGAACGTATCCCAAACATCTTGGCATTGTTGCTCAATGCTACGAAAAGACTGTATTTATCAGCGCGTTCACCAAACAAGACTGTCATCTGTGTATTCTAAAACGATAAGTGGAGCTCTTGGTAAGAGATCAATGGCCGGAAATTCAGTCGACTCACCACAGTATAAACTATTGCATGAATGTTATAAAGTTTTGATCTTTGTCGTCTTAATGTTGACTTATGGATGTTCTAAACACTTGAGTTTTTTGATGCATGTTAGGAATCAGAATATAATCTATGATTACAGTGATTGTTTGTCTAATATTTGCTGTACAATTTCGTTTCACCAGCTGGTTCCTATCAGCCTGTGCCAAATGTAACCTCATACAGTAATATCAACTTCAAAATGAATATCAACGCTTTGAAGATATGAAGGGATATTCACATAAGTTCTGAACCTTGTAGAAATACTTGATAAATATATTTCAGTCATCCAAAATAAACACTTATTCTGTTGTTATTGTATCACCCTTCATCACAGCACCATATTCTTATTCTTCTATTTTAGGTATATTGTAAGATGACTAGTTGAATTTCGTGTTTTTTTGGAAATATGATTCACATTCAAAAGTCAACAGAAATAAGGGAACAGAATACGAACAGCTTTTGGTGGTTAGGTATCGGAAAGTTTTAAAATATTACTGTTAATAAGTCTATCATATTAGTTTGAAAATATAATGAAAATTCTATTGAAAAGCCTTTCACATAAGAAAAGGCAGGAAATCGTGGAATACAGTATATATTTTTTAACTAGACAAATGATGCACAGATTTTCTTAATTTTAGTCGAAACTAAGAACAACGAAAGAAAATATTTATTGATTGAATTCATGAGTCCATTTAAGCTAGACCACCATGGAAAAGATGGGAAAGCTGTACGACCGTTTCGTCCTTGTATAGGACACTTCACTAGTATGTATCCACGATCCTGCACACGGAAATCGAACTCGGGAGCTTCGGTCTCATGCGCGAACGTTTAACCACTAGACCAATGAGTAGGTATCTAATGACGTTAATGTCTAACTTCAACCAATCCACGATATTGTGCCACCATCCATTGTCTTCAGTGAGTTACCATCTCACAACAAACCTGGTTGAACACTATTGGCCACGGCTTTTCACTAGAACTCCAGGAAATACCTCTTGAAGCCAGTCACTAATGAGCAAATGTTAATTATTGTCAGAATGAAGGTTTGTGGAAATTGTAGTTATTTGATGGTTGAATTTATGAGTTGATTAAGGCTAGACCAACCTGGAAAACCTGGAAGCACTGGGCGGTCGTCCCACAAACTCTGAAAGAAAATATATTTGCCACAAAATTAAGTACAAACGAAACATAACCACTAAGTTAGAAATCCAAAATGCATAACATTATTTATTACATAACAGTGTAAAAAAACATTCGTAAAACAAGTGACGTTTGAAGCGAACAGTACTGGGTTTGAGTCCCAAAGTGGACATCAATTCTGAGATGAAGGTACATCCAACTGACGAATCCCAAATAGGACGAAGTGGTTCTCGTCCTGATTTTCACTGTTAGCCATTATCTATCTTTGCTAATAATTTTTGATGATATATTTACTGAACGGATAACCCAACATAGTTTCACACTATCCTAATTGACAAACTGAAACATATAACAATCACAGTGATTTTTATTCAGTTGTGATCGATTTTCTATACATAAATCTAAATTGATCTTTCAATTGTCATGTCTTAGCTAAGATTTTCTGTTTCACTTCAAATGTCCTCTACAAATTTTTATCGATCATTTGTATATCATTATATTACTTATTATGGATTCATGTTTTTTACATTTTGATGAGAGACCTTGAACTGAGGAGGGGGGGTACGAGTATGTTGCTATCTTAATTTGTGAAAAAAACCTAGAAAAAAAAGAGAAACTATGATATAATCTTTGTTAAGGTATATTGTTTTTAACATTAAGAGAGATGTACATTTTATGTGATATAACGAGATATATATATGTGGTAAATCATATCAAATAATTATTCAATAGGTATATAACATTTAGTATTCATCTAGTTTATTTCAATAAACGTAACTATTGGAAGACAACGGGTCAATCAGTTCTGTCTCCATACGCCCTGGTACGGCCGAGAATGGGAAGAGTCTGCTCTCCCTCTCAAAACGTTCTCACATGGCCATGTGCATGCAGCCATTGACAAGAAGGAATCGTGCCGGGGTGTTGTTTACGGAGTTGAGAGGACAAAAACCCTATGTCCGGCGTTTTAACCGGGTTGGTGGACACGGGTAGTCCACCTAGTGGAGTTGGAAAACCCTGATTCAAAACCAATGGTGCACATGGACTCCAGAGACCTGAAGGAACAAATGGTGTATGAACCTATTGCTTATCACCGGCCTACGCTGCTCCACTTTAGGTCAAAGGCTTGGGGAGTGGCCCACTAAGAAAACCACCTGCTTCTCTTTGGGCATCTGGGAAGTATCCCAACCCTCACACAAATCGAATGATTTATGTGGAGCCTAACTATTTGGTGCCTCCTTGTGCCAATGTTTATGTGTTTAAATAAATAAATTTTTGATCCAATACTCTTCTCTTTCTATTCATTCAATGGTACGTTGGTGAATTTCATTGTTGTTTATCTCAGCACACCAACAAAGACACTAGTCCAGGCAGACCAAATCATCTCCTTCTTAAGTAAACATTTTATAAATCATATTATCTAAGCACAATGTTTATTAATAACTGACATATATGTAACTGTTGTCAGATTCTACGAAAATGTAAATTCAATTTTACTGAATAGACTTATCCATCAAAAAATATCAAAACAATGAGGTGTCTTAAAACATAAAGATGAAATAAGTAGTGTGATATTTGGTCTACTTTCTTTCTGTTTCCCTTCAGGATTCCAAGTTAGAGATTGCCTCGTGATACAGTTTGATGATTTCTGTAATATATGTCCTATCCACTTCCATTGACTTTCCTTAATTTCCTCCACAGCTGGAAACTAGTTTGTTCTGTCCCATAGTAGACTGTTGCTGATAGCATCCGGTTAATGGATATTCGGTATCTTGCGTAGACAACTATTGATAAATACTTGTACATTCTTGATGATAGTTGTAGTAGTTTTTCACGTTTCAGCTCCATTTAGTAGGACTGTCTTGATGTTCATATTGAAGCTTGTGACTTTAATATTGGTTGACAGATAGTTGTTTTTAGTTTCATAATTATAGGAATGCTGCCCACCATATTTAATAAGATCATTTTAATATATCTACCATCAAAATAGAATATGATCATATCAAGTAGTATTGTGTCATATTCACTTCAACAGTAAAAAAAAAAGAAACATTAACGTGATATTGACTAGTTGTGAACATGATCATAACTTCCTAATTAAGTAGTAATATAAGGATGATAGATTGAATAACATGCCATATTAAGTAAGTAGACATAATTATTCATTTAAAAGGTACACTTCCGTCACATGATATCATCGATACTACTTAAATATAGTAATATTTTGAAAGAGTTATTACATGTAATTGCACATATGAAAACACACACACACAAAGTTATTATCTCTGAAAATAGATGGATACATTGTAATACCTTAAGGAAAACAACTGTGTTTGGTATGTGTGTGTGTGTGTGAGAGGGAGAGTACTGAAAATGAAAGTCTATTTTTAGTAGTTACCATTTTTATCATAAATAATCATCAATTACCGGTTATTTGATCTTTAATTAATAAAAATAATTTCAGTGGTTAAGATCATGAGTTAGTTGAAGCTAGACCACCATGGAAAACCTGGGAGCACTGAACGGCCGTTTCGTCTTGCTGTGGGAGTCTTCAGCAGTGCGCATCCATGACCTCACCTCCTGCGAGATTCGAACCCAGGACCTACTGGTTTCGCGCGCGACCACTTAACCACTAGAACACTTAGCCGGCATCCAACGGTGTTAATGTCTATCTCCATAATGTACATAATGTTTTAAATACTTAATTTAAAGCGAATAGTAACTCAGTATTATGCTTGTGGTGCAACTCTGGAAACACTTTGTGAAACTCCTAGAAGTTTATAAAGGTAATCGAAGAAAGCAGCTATTTTCAACTAGATAATAAGCTATAATGAGAGTCTTTTGTACTGCTTAGATAATGTATTATGACAAAGCGACCAAACATTCAACAGTGATTGTTAACAAGTATCTTGTTGATCCACTGCTTACTAAATTTAACACTTTATAAATTTGTTTCACTTTTGAAAGGTGATCTGGTTATTCCGGGGGAGGGGATTTTGAGACGATAGGTAGTCGATAAAGTGTGAGACAGCTGGGAATCAGAGAAACTTAACTTCTGTCAAGAACTAAGGGCGTTTAGATTGACAAGAACAAATGTATAATGCTACAAGACCACCGTTGATGTATTTGTTGAACAGATCATTAATTCAAAGCTATGTAATAATGAAATATCTGAGAATATACAATAACTTGTTTTGTATAAGATACACCATATGAAACTGGAAACTGAAGGAAATTGGATAAACCACCAGAGAAGTTACAACTATTTAGTTATTTAACACAACATTAGAATGACTGACGTTATAAAATTACAAAGTCTCTAGCAAAACCAACCTTTCGAGATGGTGAAGAGATTTGTAGCTCCAGTGAATGATTTTGATGGAGTTTCGTTCTCTGAGCTGGATGGTTTGAATCTACATGTAGACTTCTACCTGAAGTTTGTGCTGATGATGTCATTCAGAATAACAATGAAAGCTTCCCGACCAAACCATCCATTTCAGAGAACAAAACTCCATCAAAATCAATCTTTTGAATCAACTGACTTTGAATATATTTCCAGAAGAATGACCATCATTGATTAACTGATCGAATATAGATATTTTAAAGTGTTAGTGACAAATTATATATCACAACAGATGATTAACAGATGATAACGAAGGCTACATTACAACCAGCGATCGATCGATCGATCGATCACTTTTGTTTGTCATGGCTAATATGAAGGGTGTAATAACACCCAATGAATATTGAAGAACTCAAGTAAACGAATACATACACTGGATGAAGTATAGTGTATTGAATCATGATTGTGATCGTAATATCGTTGAATAATTTAGTTTAGATTCATTAATTTACATTTCTAAACTTACTTGAAGTTCATAATAATTAGTGGTTTATTCCATTTTGAATCAAAATATGATAATTACGATGTTGAATCACTCAGAATATTGGTCATATTGAAATTCGATTGATCGATTTTGATCAGCACTAAGAACTAGACAATATAATACTAATCACTACTTAGTGGTTAGTCAATGTAACTATTTTCAGTCCTACAATGAGTCAGTTGTGCTCTGGACAACAGACTAATAACGTCTCAGAATCTAAAGCTGTGGTTTGAACTATAGTATATAGAAGAATAAATTGGATTTAACATGAAGACTTTTGGAATTCGAGGCTAAATCCATTTAGTCATTTGGATAAATAGCTATTTGGAATAATAGTTAATATCATTTCATGAGGAGAAGCTTAACTGTGATTTTTATCAGTAATTTATAACTTAAGTTTCGACTCTAGTAAGTAGTCAAGCTTTTCAAAGCCACTTTTGTATTTTTCAGAGGTCATCCATTAATTATAGTCTCTTCTTAGTTCCTCCAACATTACGGGTATGCCTTGTTAGGTTGTACCAACTAGCAAGTGACCTAGGTCAGAAATTTTTGACTATCTTTAGTTATCTAACATTACTGTCATAGTGTTCTCTAGATATTCCTGTTAAAGAATTAATCAAGTAACTAGCCATTTTGAATATATTCTTTTTAAAATAAACTGTCGTAACAGTTTCTAAGGGGTTTATTCAACTAAAACTCCAGAAACATTTGAAAACAGTTGTACATTAGAATTCTCATCTAAATAGTATGCGTGTGCAGTTTTCATATATCAGAAGGGGTTTCTTGGAGAGTTTAGTAATTTCAATAGTTAAAATCATGAGTCAATTGAAGCTAGACCACAATGGAAAACCTGGAAGCACTGGACGGCCGTTTCGTCCTAGTATGGGACTCCTCAGCAATTTTGTGGGGTGGCTGAAGTTAGACATTAACACCGTTTGATGCAAACAGCCTCAGTGGACTAATGACTAAGCGCTCGCGCGCGATACTGACAGGTTCTGAGTTCGAATCGTGAGACGAGGCGGGATCGTGGATGGACATTAATAAGGAGTCCCATACTAGGACGAAACGGCCGTCCAGTGCTTCCAGGTTTTCCATGGTAGTCTAATTTCAATCAACTCATGATTTCAACTATTGAAGTTTTCATATAGTCGTAAAGTGGTAATTTAAATTAGAATGTCTCACTGAATATTTTGAGAGGTCACCAGTTATTCAAATATGCAAAAATAATTAAAAATCAGCCACAAATATTCACCTTCAAAATCTATGGTTTAGGCCTTGCATATATAATTAACAAGGGTTGAAGTGTTATTCAAACTAGTAGGAACTAAACATAGAAAAATCAATATAGGCTTTTTGTACTCTGATACTCATGATCAATTAAGGTAAAATATGATCTTTACTCATTAATTATTGATAATCTTGTCTTATCTTATGCTATTTGTGATCAACTAAAGATCCGTGTCGGGTAGAAACAGGTGTCTACCTTAGTACAATGGAAGATGGTTGCGCAACTTCTTGGATCGGTTGAGGTTAGACATTAATACCATTGGATGCCGGCTCAGTGGCCCAGCAGATTAAGCGTTCGCGCGTGGGACTGGATGCTCTGGGTTCGAGTCTCGAGAGCGGGATAGTGGATGCGCACTGTGAAGAAGGAGTCCCACAATAGGACGAAACGGCCGTTCAGTGCTTCCAGGTTTTCAATGGTGGCCTAACGTCAATCGGTTCATGATCTCAATTAAAGATTTTACATTTCAGTCATTTGTAAAAGAATATTATACTTTGTTGAAACAGTAAATCCTTTGGTGTCAGAGATCAGTCTTTATTTTCTTGATACCCAAATGTAACAAGAAAGCTTCATGCGTTCTTTTTTCTGATGTTGTTGGATTGGACTGGTTTCTTATAGAATAAAGAAACGGTGTTTAGCCTCTATCTTAATTATTGAGAAATACGTACTTATTGTCACCCTTCGTGAAGGACAGACCACAGTTTGGGATTCTCCAACCTTAGCTGTACTCTCTATTTGTTTTTAAGTGCTACTTATTCTTTCGATGTATGCCTTTACATTCCAATGCAATATGTTCTTTGATCTTCCTCTTTTCCTTTTGTCATCAAGATTTCAAGTTAAGGCTTGCCTCGACAGGTAGTTTAATGATTTCCTCAATATGTGTCCTAATCACTTACGGCATCTTTTTCTAATTGACTTTTCATTTAGAGTCTGATTTGTTCTCTGTTATAGTAGGTTGTTGTTAATGCTTTTCAGCCAACGGACACTGAGGGCTATGATACTGCCCGGGTGCCCAAACCGAAGCAGGTGGTTTTCTTAGGGGGCCACACCCCGAGCCTTCGACCTGAACGTCTGACCCACAAGGCAGTGGAGCATCGTGAGGAGATGCAGTCCTATGGTAGCCGGTGACCAACGATCGGTTCATACACCATTTGTTCCTGCAGGATACTGGAGCCAGCCCATGTGCACCATTGGTTTGGGATCCGGTTAGAGCCGGTGCCGGACATTCGCTTTTCGTCCTCTCAATTTCGTAAACAACAGTAATGCCACGAGAAGGTAGTGAGTAGGACTTCCCTGTCAGAGGCTATATACTCGTGGCCATGTGAGAGCATTTGGAGAGGGAGAGCGGACTCTCCCCACTCTCGGCCGCACCAGGGCATTTGGGGGCGAAAGAAATAAAAGAAAGTTTATTGTTCAAATGTGTTGTATGTGCACTGAATGATGATTTTTTTGTACTTGATTGAGAAGTTGTTACAAATACTAACTATATATTACGTCCAGTTGTGTTTATCTAGTTCTACCTGCCTGAAATCGCGTTATTTTAAGGATTCTTAGTTAGTACATTAATTTGAATACATCTAATTATCCTTACATATCCTTAAATATTTTCAATGACTTAATTGTTTGTCATGATGCTAATATTTTAAAATAACTATAACTTGAAGAACTACGAAAGCTATCATCCAGAAGATAAAAGTGTTTATTAACAGTTGTCTACGCAAAATGCTTCGGATCCATTGGCCAAACACTATCAGCAACAACTTACTGTGGGACAGAACAAACCAGATTCCGGCCGAAGAAGAAATCAGTAAAAAGCGCTGAAAGTGGAAATGACACATATTGAGGAAAGCATCGAATTGTGCCATAAAACAAGCCCTCACTTGTATTCTTTAAGATCAAAGGAGAAGAGAAAGACCAAAGAATACATGACGCTGGGAAATGGAAACAGATAGGAGAAGAATAAACAGCAACTGGATAGAACTAGAAAGGAAGGCCAGTGACAATGTGAGTAGGAGAATGCTGGTCAGTGGTCTATGCTCCATTGGGAGTAACGGGCGTAAATAAGTAATACAACAAAAGACCTCAAATTTATTGCATTTTGTTATGCACACCACTGTAACGCTTGTAGAATACACAATGAACTTGTGCTTGGTGCTGAAAATCCTCATAGTCAAATTACAAAGACTACTTATATTGATTTATCTTACCTCCCAGAGTAAATCAATATGAGACATCAATATACTACTTTTTAAATAATTTATTTACAGACAGATTTGTTTTTTTATAGAAAAATTAAGCTGATTAGTATCTAATATCAATATATCAATAAGACGTCAGAAAGATGATTAGCAACTGAAAACAAGTGGAAAAGAATGTTCAGGACAGATTTAAAAAGAGAATGCTAGTGAGCGACCTTTTCTCCTCCATGAAGGGTAACGGACGTAAGTAAGTATGGTTATCATATAGAGTAATTGTAAAAACACGTACTGAATATTAGTTCACTTGAAATGTTACACTGAATAACATTTACTCAATGAGCTAATTTTTTTAGTTGTCTAAACTAGATGGTTTAACAGAAAGGCTTTCTTTAGCGTCTTGGATATCTTCATCAGCGTTTATTATATGTAGAACTGTGTGTTAATTTAACTTGTTCTGACAACCATATTGGTGAATGATTATCTTAAGAGTCTTTGTCGACTTTTCTTATCTTTGTATTCCATTTGATAGTTTTGACATAATATCCAGCTTAGCGAATACAACACAAACGAAATAATCCACCTGAAGTAGAATACTTGACGAGATTGTAATTTATGGACGAACTAATCAGATTTACGATAACAATTCTTGTATTTTGGTGCAAAATTCATTTATCCAATCTGCTAACCCTTTATTAGTCCTAGTAAGTAGTTAGACATTCTCAAAGTCCTTTAGCGTTGCTCTAAGATTGTTTATATATTATCGTCTCACTGTTTTGTATTACATTTATGATCTAGGTTTTTGATAATTCACTCTATAACATCTTACTTGATGTTCTGAATTAAAAATAAACTTTTCTCTTTGTTGAATAAGCTTTACTTATTTTTTTCCTTGTCAATCAAGTTGTGTAATATTGTAGTGTGTACTACTTATATCTGTCGACATAAGTAATGTGTAGCATCATTCGGAAATGAAAAACCTGACAGCAAAAGGCTATGAAGATCGACTGAAGGGAAACAGAAACGGAATTAGAAAAGAATTGGGAATCGGAACAAACATACAATATGTGAATGATAAGTGGTGGAAATTTACAGATGAAGTGTTTAATGGATAATTCCCATATTTTATCAAAATACTCCTTAATTTTGTATTAAAACATATTGATTATCCCCACCCATGTTCTTATTCACTTCAGTATGACCTCATGCATTTCCTAACGCTTTCTTCTAGAACATTGGCCTACTTAATTTAGAAATGATCAACCTAAGTGAATAACGCGATGGCATTTGAAGCGAACAGTACTAGGTTCCAGTCCCAGAGTGAACATCAACTCTAAAATTCAGGTACATCCAACTGACGAGTCTTAAAAAAAGGAATAACTTCATTTTTAGTGAATTAAGTTATTCGAACAGATCAATATTTTAATAGTTGAGACCATGAGTCAATGGAAGCTAGACTATATGCTCACTAGTGATTGAGTTCAAGAGGTATTTCCTGTAGTTCTGGTGAGAAGCAATGACCAGTGGAGTTCAACCGGGTCTGTTGTGAGATAGTAACTCACTGAAGATAATGGTGGATGTGTCCCTCAAATTCGTGGATTAGTCAAAGTTAGATATTAATACCAATCGATACCGGCTGGCTTAGTGGTCTATGGGTTAAGCGTTCGCGCGCGAGACCGGTAGGTCCTGAGTTCGGATCTTGTGCTAGGAAAATAATTTTCCAAATGATATGAGTTCTTCTATCTAATATAATTTAAAGCTTATGTGATTTAGTGTATTAACAATCAGAATTTGATATAGAGATTATGAAGCGATCAGTGTTAAAACACCACTGAAAACCTAGAAGCACTGGATTACCATTTCGTTCTAGTATAAAACTCTTCAGCACTTCGTGAAATTTGAACCTAGTTACACGTTTACATCATTGGATACTGTCAGACTCAGTGGTCTAAAGACTAAGCGTTCGCGTGCGAGACTGACAGTTCATAGGTTCAAATCTCGTGAGGTGGAATCGTGAATGCATACTACTGAAGACTCCCACAATAGGACAAATCATCTATCCAATGTTTCCATCTTTTCCATCGTGATCTAGCTTGAATTGACTCATAATCTCAACTACTAAAAAATATTAATATTATAACCATAAAAACCCCTTTTTGATACATCAATATTTAACATAATCTAAGAAAAAAAAAAGAAAAATACTATTAACTCTTATGACAATAAGATTAACAACTAAAGTACTACAGAATCTAATTATCCAATCATAATCAATTATATCGGTTTCTCTCTCTCTCTCTCTCTCTTTTCTTCTTATCATGTTCATTCTACTATACATACATATGTATTCAAGTACTTCAAATACATATGAGTATGTGTAATGATGTGATTATATGAATATTACATAAAATAGGTAACTATTATAATGAATAATAATAACAATGATAATAATAATAATAATAATATAACTGTTCAATTTACACATTCATTATTATCCAAAGTTCCCATTATTATGTAATCATCTGTTCAATCTTATTACAAATAGTATCCATGGTTATTATATTATTTATATTATATAGTTTAATTATAATTCATAGAAATCAATGTATTGATTATGAAAAAATACAAAAAAATATAATGAATTATAAATATGCTGAAGATTATATAATACATTCTAAAGAATCATGTCATGGAATTATATTAAATAATATTGAACAATTAATTCAACAATCAGATTTAATTATAACAGGACGTTTAAGATATCATGATAAATATGAGAAATATAAACAAATTCATTCATATTCAAATCATATAATTACTACTACTACTGCCGATACTACTACCGATACTACTTATACTACTACTAACAATAATGATAATGATGATGATATCTATTTCAATATAACTGTATTAGTTAAAACTATTTATAAGGCTAATTATCCAATTGGGAATGAAATTATTATTGGTCCAGTATATATATTAGATAATAATAATAATAATAATAATAATAATAATAATAATAATAATAATAATAATAATAATAATAATAATAATGGGAATGGTATAGGATGTTTACCAGTATTCTATTCAAATGCAAAATATATATTTTTTCTAAAGAATAATAATATACTATTTAATTATTATGAACCAATTAGTGAAGTAATAGAATATACGGAATATATGGAAAAGAAAATTTATGCATATTATTGTGAAAATTGTGGTAAGTTGTGTATAATATTATATATATAAATATATCATATATTGCTATATCAATCAATAAGGAGTAAGGATTTGGGTAGCTAAGTGGATCACATGATGATGTTTGAAGTGAATGGTATTGGGTTCGAGTCCCGGAGTGAACATTTAGCTGATAAGTCCTAAATAGAACGAAATGCACATTCTAGATTTTATTGCTAACCTGTCATCTATTTTTACTTATAATGCTTGTAAATTAAGGTTAATATTGAGAAAATACACACACAGTATATACATATGCCAATAAGTAATACAGACTGATCAATTACAGTCCTAATCATTAATGATAAGATTCATGTAAGCAATGTCTAGTAGATTTCGTAAACTTTTTATTTTTGTGTTATTCAGAATTGAAGTTGATTATTTTTTCTTGGATTAATGGTATCTGATTGAATGATTTAATATTGGTGCATTTTGGTTAGAATCAAGTATGAGTATTTTGACATGTCAACTAGATGTACATGCGTCTTAGTGTTTAAGGGGAATAGTGAAATTGAGCTTCAATGAAGTTTATCCAGATGCCAACAGTTTGCTCGTTAAGTTTCTCAGTCCATATATGGACTAAATTCTTCAATGGGTATAAAATATTAATAACGATTTATAATATCCCATTGTTTATAATCACCACAATATTTGATCAGTCTTTGTTGACAATTAGGTTATATAATCATATACCAGGATATATTATGGTTTCTAAACGTTGCTTTTATATTATATCAGCACAAAGATACAGGTATATCTAGCCAAATCGTACTAAACAAAACGCACCGCATATCTCAAATTCCATTACTTCCCTTAATCCCAGGTGATAAGGTATATACATATTATAGCATTTCACGACTTTTGTTTTTTAAAAAAAGCACTGCTTCAGTAAATCAATTACTGTGTAGTATCAGTTTACAATTGTAGAGAAACGTGTAGATGAGAAAAAAAAACACTTTTTTCTTTTTACAAAACTTATAGTGATCTTACTGTGACAAAACAAAACGTTTTTAATTAAGATCATAAACTGATTGATGTTAGACCACAATAGAAAACTCAAAAGCACCGGATAGGCCATTTTGTCCTATTATGAGACTCTTCAACAGTTCACATCCACAATCTCGCTTGCGGGATTCGAACCCAGGGATTTCAGTCTCGTGCGTCAACGCTTAACTTCAAGATCCCGTGAGCGGGATCGTGGATACTGATATGATGAAAAGAAAAATCAATTTTCGATTGATCTACTCATGATGAGTTTTGTTCAACATTACTGCCATGTTGATTCAATGTCATAATTACTCAATGTAGTATTTGTTTTCTTTTCTCGTATGATATTTAATTCTGTATAATATATTATATTATTGTATTGCATTGACCTTAACTATGCTCAGTATGTGATTTGTTATAACCCTAAGTATTTTTCATATATGTGAATTTATCTTAATTAATAATCAAAATGGGTGTACAATCAATATATAAATGTGTGTATTTTCTACTATTATCATCATTGTCGTCGTCATAGTGTTTTGGGGCTAATGGATCTTCAATTATACCAGTCTTTGTGTTCTTACTTTTGCGTCGTGGGAATTGCAGAGTTCTTTCGTTTCAAGTATAAGTGATCAGCGGGGACGGGTAAAAAAAATACTATCCAAAGTCAACCTGTAATTGAACGAAATTCAGTCTGATTTTTTTTTTGAGCAATCATTATCTAGATTTGTCATCAGTGTACTGCAACGACATTGATCATTAGTCATATGGTAATTTTCATTACCGGTGTTGATTCAAAAAAAGAATCTCCCTTCCGATCGATTACAGCTGCTATTTGAGTGACAGTTGGAGTTCGTAGTCAAATTACGCACACAGCTGCGGATTCACTAATGCTTTGGAGATGCGACGGAAGTGGATGGATTAATTTCTCAATTGAACACTGAGCTGGAAAATGATTGCAGCCTCTATGAATCCTCGGCAAACCGTAATTTAAACGAAATGGCGGTCATTCAAGATTCGCCCAGTGGTCCAGTACTGCCCATTTCAGAAACATGCCCGGTAATAGATTCAAATCCCACTGTCCCCGAAACATAATATACAAACACTGACCTGTCCAGCTCACAGAAAGACGGTGTCTTATTAAATGAACTTATTGCAGTAGCCGCCCTCGAACAAACGGAAAATCAATCAAGCAGTATAATGAAGACAGATGCATCAAATGCAGCTCATTTTGCAAACGCTTATCAATCAAACATTTTGGAAGTTCCACAATAGGATGAAACAGCCATTCAGTGATTCCAGGTTTTCAATGGTGGTCTAACATTAATCGGTTCATGATCTCAATCAATAACTTAATCATCTCTACAACCCTATACTGATAAAACAAAAAGTCACAAGTATAAAAAATAAGGCTGAAAAATAAGACTTTACCATAGAAATTTCATAATTATCTTAAGATGTATATGTTAAAGATCCGTTTATTGATAATATTTTTGTTATATTATCCTGATGTTTCGTGACTAAATATAAGCTACTTCTTCAGAGTAAATAAATAACCGAATTCAATTAACACAAGTTTCAATAATATAATAATACTCTGAAAAAAAGTGGCTCATATTCAGTCACGAAACATCGTTAGAAATATAATTTTTCTATTCATTAGGATATAGTAAACGAAATAAACCCATTAAGAGATTAAATAAGAAAGATTAGTTTAGCGAAGAGTTCTCTTTTCGGTGAATTCATTTTTTAGAGCTGTACAATTGCGAATATATATGTATACTTACTTTTTTCGGGAAGATAATAATGCTGATAATAAACTTCTGTTAGACATGGTGACAGTAAGATAAAATAAATAAAGGTATTAAAAAAATTTTTCTAAACAAAGAAAACCCAAGGGGACATCAACTCTGAGGTGCAGGTATATCTAGCTTATGAGTCTCAAATAGGATGAAACACGTGTCCTGGATTCCACTGCTAGTCACTATATATCTTAGTATATAATGCTTGTAAATTAAGGCTATATCGTGGCAGTACACACAGTATACACATATGCCAACAAGAGAGAGACTGATCAATTGAATTCGTAAACATTAATGGGAAGATTCAAACAAACAATATTAAATGAATTTTAATTTAATAATCGTTTGATTGTTAATGGCTTAAATATTCATCAAAAGATCGATAGGGAAATTATCATTGAGATAGGATAGCTCAGAAAGATAAGATAAAATATTGATTTTGAGATTAAATATGATCGTAGAAACAGAAATAAACCAGTTGGGTGGGGGTAGAAGATTTAAAGGGAACATGAACGGAGAAACAAATGGCTGCAAAGGAAGAAGAGTATGAAGAGAAAAAAAAATTATAAGACATTAAGACCATGGTAGAAGGAAAGGTTGTACCAGTCTTTTTTACACACACAATTCTGGTTTTTCTAGATGTATAGCTATTGCTTAGGTAATGCAAAGAAGATGCAATCTGATTGTCTTTGGAAGAATTTTACTTACCTTATAGATGACTTTAAACGCAGAGTCTGTCTTGATTGAGTGACTTGTGTACACAAGGTGTTCGATTATTATACTTCTTATTGAACCGTTTCCTCCTCTTCCTAGACACGCCGGATAATGTTCTTAAATTATTTTAAATAAAGTACGCATCGGACGACCTACATACCTAGCTCCACATGAGCAGGTAAATTGGGATATAACATTTAAAAAAACAATATTTATTATCATGGACACGGAGAGTCCACCTAGAAGAGTTGGAAAACCCTGATTCCAAATCAATAATGCACATGAGGTTCCAGTATTCTGAAGGAACAAATGGCGTATGAACCTGTTGTTGGTCAACGACTACGATAGGATCGCGAATCCTTACGTTGCTCCACCATCTTGTGGATACGACCTTTGGGTGAAAGGCTTGGGTAGAAGCCCACTAAGAAAACCACCTGCTACGGTTTGGGTGTGCGGGCATTATCTCATCTCTTACATAAATCGAATGATTTGTGTTGCGCATATCCATTTGGTGCCTCCTTGTACCAATGTTTATTTGTTTAAATAAATAAATAAAAATACTTAATTGATTTGAAACTATCAAGTTCAATCTTGATATGGATTTTTATCCTTTATTGATTATCATAGTTAAATGAATATCCAATTCATGATCTTATTATTAAGGTTTATAATAATTTACTTCCTGTTGTATCCTAATGAGAATGATGAATGGTAACTGTCAGAATCTATTTCTAGACTACCGCTATACATATATTTTTATTATATAATTGTTAAGTAACTAAACTGTAAACATTCGTGTTCCTCTTATTATAAGCTTTGTTTTAACCTATGAACTATCATTATACGATCTACCATTCTTAAGTTATGTCCAGTTTATTAATTACTACCTCTCACATTCACTGCCACATTTGGCTTATTCTTGTACAAATGTTGTTTCGTATTTTATTGCTACGATGTAGTCTGTTTGGTTTGTATATAAACCCAGTATGTTTGAAATACATGATTGATATTGCAGAGGCTGAGATTGATGTTCTGGACTTAACAGAGAGGACTAGGCAGTAAGTCAGACCGATAAGGACTCTAAACTGCTTGTAGAGGTTTTATGCGTCATTGATCCGATCGATAATTCACTGTTCTCTAATTGCCGGTGTCATTACGTTATACATTGATAAAGGAACAAACCCACAAGTTATAACACTTCTAACAATTGAATACATAATTCACTATTGCATATCATTACATCATTATATAATAACAATAGTTACTAAGCTCAATTCTAATGATTAGGTTTCAATATACTTTTGAAGAATAGAAATGTGACACTTAACTCTCTAAAACTTGAACTTTATCATCATTTTTGGCGTTTTTTTTTAAAAAAAATCTAAGATTACTTAACAATCAACATCCAATCTTATAAGGTATATATATATATATATATATATATATATATATTACAGTTTGCATTCTATGAATAATATTGTACTTTGAACTGACTTTATCATTGATCATACGTCTTACATGTGTCTTCTGGCTTAGAAAACTAATAACTCTAACATAATGGTTCAGTGAAACTAACTCATAATACAAGCCTATCCAAATTACATACCTTGGTTTATCAATAAGCCATTCACCTTACATATGGATATATAAATGATTTTGATGTTTTTTAATATATATGTTGGTGTTATTAGAAAGAAACTAGAGAGCCTAAAACTCAACTGTTAGATACCTAGTGGTTTAGAAAATATTTTTCTACTAATATTTTATTACTAGAAAGTGTTTTGTGGAGAATTGGTAATTTCAATAGATGAAATCATGAATCAATTGAAGCTAGATCACCATGGAAAACCTGGAAGCACTGGACGGCCGTTTCGTCCTAGTATGGGACTCCTCAGCAGCACGTTTTCCATGGTGGTCTAGCTTCCATTGATTCATGATTTCAACTATTAATGTTTTATTATCTCTATTGAAATCATGAACTAATTTAAGTTAGATAACTTTTAAAAATACAAAAGCACTGAACGGTTGTTTCATCCTAGATTAGGACTTTTCAACAGGATTAATCATCAATTAATCAATCAGATACAACGTAGAATCAGGAACATATATGCATCGGTTCAAGTTTCTATATTGCATTAGCACAAAAAGACGAACACTGAATTCATAGGAGTAGTTAAGTCAATGGTGGTAATATATAAACGAAAGATTGCTAAAGAATATAATACAAAAAGAAAGAATCAGTTTATACGAAGAATGGTATAAAGTAACTTGAATCTAACGGTTTAAGGGAAAATGGAGAGTGTATGCACCGACGCCATTGTGATTCATTCTGAGCCATGTCACACACAGTCTCCAACCATTGGTTACGATAGTCACATGGAACATAACCAAGTAGTCTGCATATACCATCACGGCTTAGATTAGAAGATAGTGACTGATGCCACGTTTTGACTGGTTTGGCCGCCACTAACTTTTTTGCAACCAACCCCAACACTATTCAGCATTACGCGTCGTGGTGATCGGTGTTCAGTCATACGTAACACATAGCCCATCCATCTCAGTCAATGAAGATTCACAACCTCCTCAACTGATTTATCATCATTTTTTAATATCCTGTGTCTAATCTCACTATTACTTACCCGGTGATCCCAGCAGATGTGAGTAATATTTCTAAGACATCTGTCATCAAATGCTAATATCTCACGAGTATCTTCTACTCTTAATAGCCATGTCTCGCTGCCGTAAAGTAGAACAGAACGAACCACTGAGCAGTAAACTAGTCCTTTTATTGATAGACGGATATCTCACCTTCGCCATAGGTGACGCAAGTTAGCAAAAGCCAAACGAGCTTTTTGAATCCGTGTTGAGATTTCGTCAGACACCAACCCATTAGAGCTGATCACACTTCCAAGATAAATGAGGTTAACTATGTGTTTGACTACTTCACTTCTTATCCTTATTTTAGATGTTGACACAGACCAGTCCAGAAGCAACGGCTTGCGTTTGGATGGGGAGAAACGCATCCCAAACATCTTGGCATTGTTGCTCAATGCTACGAAAAGACTATGTAGTTATCAGCGTGATCACCAAACAGGACTATGTTATCTGCATATTTTTAGTCGATAATTGGATCTCTTTTGTAAGGAGATCAATTTATGAAAATTCAGAAGACGAGAACGTTTTTTTCACCAGGATAAATTGATAATCTCTCGACCAGGAATCAAAGTTAGTCATGTACACTACTAGATATCGATCCAGTAGTCTAAAGGTTACATGTTCTTACGCAAGACTGAAGGTTACGGACTCAATTGCCAGTACTGCTGAATAGTCCTATTCGAGGATGGAACTTCTATCTATTGCTTCTAAAGTTTCCAGTGGTTTTCTAACTTAGATTGGTTCATTATCTCAATAAAATTTTATAATCCTTACAATCTCATACTAAATTTCTTATGATCATTACAGTACATATCCTGTAGAAACGGATACTGTAGTGTATTTCTAAATTTAAACTCAACTAACTTTATGTTAAAATTAAGGACATAACACTTTGTGATTTTTCATATCAAATATCATCATAAGCAAAGATGGGCAGTGGAATCCAGGACGTGCGTTTCGTCCTATTTGGGACTTGTCAGCTGGATGTACCTGCATCTCAGACTTGTTGATGTTCACTCCGGGACTCGAACCCAATACCGTCCGCTTCAAACGCCATCACGTTATCCACTTAGCTACTGAGTCCTGATTAAGGCAATATCGAGGCAATACGCACAGTATGCACATATGCCAATAAGAGACTGAACAATTTCAGTCCTAAACATCAATGGGAAGATTTTAAATAAAACAATATCAAGTGAATTAAATATCATTATAGTTTCAAGTTTATTACATTTGAATAAACATGATATATATAACTGTAATCGATCATTTTTTCACTCATCATTTAACAAGTATAACAAAGATGATCATTAGATCAATGATCGGAATTCATGCATTCATATGTCTTATTCGATATGTCCTTTTTTTCTTCTTCAACTGTTCATAATTTGCATAAACATTTTTAAGTATCATTATGAGTTTTTTTTAACAAAAACAAAACGAAGAATACAATTATAATTTTGTTTAATAGTTGAATTCATAAATCGATTAAAGTAAGACTATCATGGAAAACTTGAAAGTATTCGATGGCTATTTCGTCCTAGTATGAAACTCCTCAACAATGTTAATTTATGATTTCGTTCATAGGATTCGAACCTAGGACTTTCAGTGTTCTATATGAACACTTAACTTCTAGATCATTGAATCAAGACCCAAAAGTGTTAATGTTTAACTTCAATCAATTCATGAAATTGTACCACCGTTTCTTACATTATTTCATATTACGATAGGAGACTAATCTATCAATTTATAGCGTATTTGCTTTATAACGTTTAATTTACGTACAGTGTCCAGCCTTTTTTCATTCATTTAATGAATGAATGTTGAATATTTTATTTGAATTTCTAACTCCCATATGATTTGGTCTTTTCTTCATTAGACTAGTAGGGAGGAACTACAATGTTATGTTCATAAATAGACATACGAATATGACTTTAGATGATTAAAATAAAGTCTTCAGTACATAATTACACTCTTATGTGGAGCATTGACCCAATAAATGAATAGGAACTGCACAAAAATGCTAGATACTACAATTTCGTTGAACATCGGGAACGGATAGTTAACCTCTCTATCCACAGACAACTTTATTAGCGAATGTATTTTGTTTACTATACACTAGTATAAGTTTATAGTTAATCTAAAGCCTATAATGTGTCAGCTTAAATAGATGTACATATGTATCATATTCTACTTTGAATATGATTGACTGATGTTATATCCGAACGAGAATAAATGAATGGTAACCGTTAGGAATTACTCATGCGAATATTCTTGTTGTATGACTGTTAAGTAACTACATTATATGTACATTCATATCCCTTTCATTATAAGCTTTTATTTGACCTAAGACTTAATATTATGAAGTTATTCTCAATCTATCAGTTACAGTCTTTCGTACTCACAATCACTTTTGGCTTGACCTTGTATTATTGTGGTGGTGTGATGTGGTCTGATTTTTATTTTTATATAAACCCAGTGTGTTTAAAATATAGGATTCATATCGTGGAGGCTGAGATTGGCGTTCTGGACTTAACAGGCAGGGCTAAGAAAGAAAAGGAATAATTGAAACTCTAAACTCCTTGTACAACTGTATGCGTCATTTGTTTGGTTGTACAAGTCAGTGTATCTAAATTGGCAAACGTATTTTGTTTTGATCGCATAAGCTAAAGTCATAACAACTGATTGACTCAAACTTCCATATGTTAACGAGTAATTTTCTTGATCTTAATATATATTATATAATTAGCAGTGGGGCATAGTATGGAGGTTTCTTCCTATTCGAGACCCATAAGAAGGATGTATTTACATCCCAGAGTTACTGTAAACCAGTACCTTTTGTTTCATACTCCCTATGAGTTATCCACTGAGTTACTGAGTCCAAGCATGTACTAATTTACTCAACAAGTACAAATATCATTTCCAATTCTGAGTATCAACAATAGGAAATTACAAACCATTATAATTATATGATAATGAAGTACTTTGTTATTTGTCATTAGTATAACTTTAGTAAGACAGATACAAACTTAGTTGTTCCGCCAAATAGTTAAAGACAAGATATAAATGATACAAATAGTACTGATATTACTTATAAATTGATAGCGAACGCTGTACATAAAACAACATCAAACATTTTAATACAATTCATAAATCCATGTCCAAAGTGGTTACGATTTATTACCATAGCAATCCCGTTATCCACTTAACCACTGAGTTCAGATAGTCACTGGGTAGTGATAAAGGGTGAAGTTTTAATTCATTTTTTTGTATTGGTTGCTAATAAAAGACTTTATCAATTTCAGTCCTAAGAATCAATGGGATGATTTAAATAACCCATATTTACTTACTTACTTACTTACTTACTTACTTACTTACTTACTTACTTACTTACTTACTTACTTACTTACTTACTTACTTACTTACTTACTTACTTACTTACTTACTTACTTACTTACTTACTTACTTACTTACTTACTTACTTACTTACTTACTTACTTACTTACTTACTTACTTACTTACTTACTTACTTACTTACTTACTTACTTACTTACTTACTTACTTACTTACTTACTTACTTACTTACTTACTTACTTACTTACTTACTTACTTACTTACTTACTTACTTACTTACTTACTTACTTACTTACTTACTTACTTACTTACTTACTTACTTACTTACTTACTTACTTACTTACTTACTTACTTACTTACTTACTTACTTACTTACTTACTTACTTACTTACTTACTTACTTACTTACTTACTTACTTACTTACTTACTTACTTACTTACTTACTTACTTACTTACTTACTTACTTACTTACTTACTTACTTACTTACTTACTTACTTACTTACTTACTTACTTACTTACTTACTTACTTACTTACTTACTTACTTACTTACTTACTTACTTACTTACTTACTTACTTACTTACTTACTTACTTACTTACTTACTTACTTACTTACTTACTTACTTACTTACTTACTTACTTACTTACTTACTTACTTACTTACTTACTTACTTACTTACTTACTTACTTACTTACTTACTTACTTACTTACTTACTTACTTACTTACTTACTTACTTACTTACTTACTTACTTACTTACTTACTTACTTACTTACTTACTTACTTACTTACTTACTTACTTACTTACTTACTTACTTACTTACTTACTTACTTACTTACTTACTTACTTACTTACTTACTTACTTACTTACTTACTTACTTACTTACTTACTTACTTACTTACTTACTTACTTACTTACTTACTTACTTACTTACTTACTTACTTACTTACTTACTTACTTACTTACTTACTTACTTACTTACTTACTTACTTACTTACTTACTTACTTACTTACTTACTTACTTACTTACTTACTTACTTACTTACTTACTTACTTACTTACTTACTTACTTACTTACTTACTTACTTACTTACTTACTTACTTACTTACTTACTTACTTACTTACTTACTTACTTACTTACTTACTTACTTACTTACTTACTTACTTACTTACTTACTTACTTACTTACTTACTTACTTACTTACTTACTTACTTACTTACTTACTTACTTACTTACTTACTTACTTACTTACTTACTTACTTACTTACTTACTTACTTACTTACTTACTTACTTACTTACTTACTTACTTACTTACTTACTTACTTACTTACTTACTTACTTACTTACTTACTTACTTACTTACTTACTTACTTACTTACTTACTTACTTACTTACTTACTTACTTACTTACTTACTTACTTACTTACTTACTTACTTACTTACTTACTTACTTACTTACTTACTTACTTACTTACTTACTTACTTACTTACTTACTTACTTACTTACTTACTTACTTACTTACTTACTTACTTACTTACTTACTTACTTACTTACTTACTTACTTACTTACTTACTTACTTACTTACTTACTTACTTACTTACTTACTTACTTACTTACTTACTTACTTACTTACTTACTTACTTACTTACTTACTTACTTACTTACTTACTTACTTACTTACTTACTTACTTACTTACTTACTTACTTACTTACTTACTTACTTACTTACTTACTTACTTACTTACTTACTTACTTACTTACTTACTTACTTACTTACTTACTTACTTACTTACTTACGCTTGTTACTCCCAATGGAGCATGGGCCGCCGACCAGCATTCTCCAACCCATACAAAACAATAAATGATATTATTAGGTTTTTGGTATTTTCATCAATACATTTAATCAATTAATTTGTCTCATATAGAAATATGTATTTGATTGCTTTATAATTAAACTATTTCAATTGAATTTGTAACGGTTTGAATTATCCGGTTATTAATAGTTTGATAGGTCTTATTTATAAAATTTACATCCTGTACAGATTGCCTTAATATAGTCATTATGATACAAGTTAATATGGAACAGATAGAATGTGGTTAATAGTGGAATCTAGTGATAAGTCTTGATATTTGAACGCTATATTCCTTTCCTAAGTTATTCTGTAACCCCCAAACTAGAACTACACAGAAACCTGAACATGAGAGAAAAGGAGCAAAATATGCGAGAACCACTTTACAGAACTACTTTACAGAAAATATAGGGTTTTTATAGTATTTTAAATGTCCTTGAGTTGCTCGAAGATTCTCGAATGCTACTAAACATGGTAGTAGTATAGCAATCAGCTAATCAGAAACTCTATATGTGACGTTTCAGGCTAAAACTACAAGTGAACGCTGATTGGACGAAATATTTTCTAGTGTTTCCTGATCCTTGCTTGTCATTTGCGAGAAATTTTCTGGATCACCACAACATCTAGAATGAGCATTTCATCCTGTCTGAAAGCAGTCATCTGGATATACTTACATTCCAGAGTTGATATTCATTCTGATATTCAAGTATCAACGTTAACAAAATTAGGATGCACATTTGTTACATAAGTGAGTAGTTCTCTGAGCGGATTGTCTGAGTAGATAGTGCTTTGGAGTTTGAATAGAAAGTTATTGAGTTCGGACCTTAGAGTGAATGTTAACTCACAGATAGAGATACATTTGACCTATGAATCTCAAACTCATTTTCCAACCATATTTCATCTATTTAAAGTAGATAAGTAGTAAACGGTTTAGTTAAAAAAGCTTTGTGAGGACTAGTTGATTTCAATAGCTAAACATTTATAGCATAATTATCAACTTGGGTGTTGTGGAGATTGTCAAGTTTTTGATTGAGATCATGAACCGATTGATGCAGGTAAGTTAAGAGTTAGCGCGCGAGACTGAAGGCCCTGGGTTCGAATCCCCCAAACGGGATCGTGGATGCACACTGCTGAGGCGTCCCACAATAGGTCGAGACGGCCATCCAGTGCTTTCAGGTTTTCAATGGTGGTCTAACATCAATCGGTTCATGATCTCAATCAAAAATTTATAGCATAACTTAAATGTTCTAAATTCAATTCATAGTGAAGATCCAGTTACACACTACTAAAAATTCACATATTATGATGAAATAAATGTTTGGCACTTTAACTAAGATCAATAATGTAACCAATACAACTTACATTATAAACTGTATTCATCAAAAAAAAAAACATTGTCATAAGTTTATGTTTTTGCTTTTTTTTTGTTAACAAAATATTTCTTCACATTTTTCTTTTCTTTTTCATTGTTGCTAAGAGAAATTCCGTAAACAGATATCTACAAAGAAAAAACACATTTTGAATGATTTTTTTTTGTGTGAAATAAACTTTAATTAACAATCAAACACTTTAATGATTCATTTAGTATTGTTGTTTACTTGAATCTTACCATGGATGTTTAGAACTGTAATTGACCAGTATCTTATTGACATATATGCATATTGTGCGTATTGTCCCGATATTGTCTTAATTCGCAGGTATTATAAGGAAAGATGGATAGTGGCTGAGATTGAAATGAAGGACGTGTGTTTCGTTCTATTCGGAACACGTCAGCTGGATGTACCTGCATCTCAGAGTTGATATTCTCTTTGAGACTCGAACCCAGTACCGTTATCTACTTAGCTACTGAGTCCTGATAGCCACTTGCTTGTGTAATGGGATGAAGTTCAAATACACTTAGTATTGTTTATATGAATCTTCTCATTGATGTTTAAGACTGCAATTGTCTATTAGGACTCAGTAGCTAAGTGGATAACGCGATGATGTTTAAAGCGAATGGTACTGGGTTCGAGTCCGGGAGTGAATATCAACAAGTACATTCAGCTGATGAGTCCAAAACAGGACGAAAAGCACACCTTCCATTCCACTACTAACCACTATTCATCTTTGCTTATAATATTTCAATGATTATTATTTACCTATGAGTTCATGATTGTTCTTTTTTTTTTTGTTTTGTTTACTAAAACAACTCCTACATAATTTACAGTTCATCATTTTCACTAATATTATACCCATATATGTACATTATTAATCTTTTAGAATTAAAGCATAACAATTACATGATCGATTTGGTTCATTATTATTGATGAAATGATTAGTTTAGTTGAAACAATCATATAGAGGTACATAAAAAGGTACAAGTTTGAACTTGTCACATTTCTATAAAGATTGTCACTTGAATTATTCAATAGAGAAAACAAAAATTAAGAAAACTTTCTTTACATTCTATTGTATGGTTCATTGAAACAAATTCTTTTACCATGTTTTAATCAATTCATTAATGAAAATAAAAGTTATAATAAGGTTTGAATTTTCTTATCCTGGTTAGCGTTATTTATTTTTAGTGGGTTAGTTTCTAAGGGATAAGGTCGCTAATCCTATGCCAAACCCTTTTACTTTATCCGGACTTGGGACCGGAAGTAGCCCCAGAGAGGCTCAAGTCAAAGTATGTAATAAGGTAACAAATGTAATTAAGTTCTAAATAGATAAGATATTCTAAGTAAAGTTGAATAATAGGCTAGAAGTGGAATCTAGGATTCAGGTTTCATCCTATTTAGGACTGTTCAGTTTATTATGTCTACATTTCAGAATTGATGTTTACTTTGGGACTCAAATCTAGTATATTAATAAGCGAAATTGAGATGGTGGATAAGATTTATAGCTCAGGTGGATGATTTTGATGGAGTTTTGTTCTTTAAGCTGGATGGTTTGGTCATGGAGCTTTCATCGTTCTTCTGAACGACATCAACAGCACAAACTTCAGATAGAAATCAAACGTTCGAATTTCTTCATATGAGGTTCACAGCTTGTCTTGTAGACCCCGATGTTGATTACTTCTCGTTGACCTTAAAGTTGTCATTGTTTACTTCTTTATTTTGGTTGTATCTCTCATATCTATTTGAAGTTTGTGCTGATGATGTCATTAAGAAGAATGATGAAAGCTCCAAGACCAAACCATCCAGCTCAGAGAACAAAACTTCATCAAAATAAAGGAAATCGTCTAGTAAATTTATTATAATTATAAAAGCGAATTAATCAATCTTTAAGTTCCAATGAAATGATTTTCAACAAAGTAAGATCAATGATTAATTGATTCAAAAGAATCCGATGTTGATTCATGGATGTTGGTTATTTATGAAATAGTACGAGTCATTTAGAACATTCTTCATGCATAGAAGAACACGACATAGAAGCAAATAATAATGTCTTTAATCAAATCTTTATCTAGCTTGATTCTATTATACATGTAAAAACCGGGTCGGGGCCTTCGAAACGATTTGCCACTTAATACAATGTAAATTACCACCAATACATTGAATATTTATTAGTGTTAATTTTGTTTTAAAGCAAAGTTCTATGTTTTTTTCTTATCCTAGTGAAACCTACAATTGAATCTATTCCTAATCAAGTGTTAGAATATGGTCAATCATTAACAACTAACTGTATAGCGACTGGTATACCAACACCAACTATCATGTGGATAAGAGATGGGAAATCAATTAATCTAGCTGATAAAGGTTTAACAGTTGAAACATTTGAGTAAGTTGTAGATTTAAATTTTGTATTTCACTTGATAAAACTGTTTCATAATATCCGTTATTTTATTATTTATTTATTTTAACACATAGATATTGGTACAAGGAGGCATCAAATACATATGCGCCACACAGATCTCATTTGATATGTGTCAGGGCTGTGATACTGCCCGGGTGCCCAAACCGAAGCTGATGGTTTTCTTAGGGGGCCACACTCCGAGCCTTCGACTTAAACATTTGATCCACAAGGCAGTGGAGCATTGTAAGGAGATGCAGTCCGATGGTAGGCGGTGACCAACGATTGGTTCATACGCCATTTGTTCCTTCAGGATACTGGAGCCAGCCCATGTGCACCATTGGTTTGGGATCCGGTTAGAGCCGGTGCCGGACATTCGCTTTTCGTCCTCTCATTTTCGTAAATAACAGTAATGACACGAGAAGGCAGTGAGTAGGTCTTCCCTGTCAGAGGCTATGTACGCGTGGCCATGTGAGAGCATTTGGAGAGGGAGAGTGGACTCTCCCCACTCTCGGCCGTACCAGGGCATTTAGGGGCAATAATATCCGTAATTAGAATAAAGTTAATGACTAGCCCTGAAAAAATTATTGAAGCGATTAGAAAAAGTAGTTAAGTGTTATATAAAGCATTTTATGTATCTTACTTACTTGCTTACTTAGTCCTGTTACTCCTTGTGGAGGAGCATAGGTTACCCATCAGCATTCTCCATCCAACCCTGTCACAGGCAATCCTATCCAGTTCTTTCCGGTTGTTATCCATTCTTTTCATATCTGCTTCCAATTCTCGATACAATGTGTTCTTCGGACTTCCTCTTTTCCATTCCCCTTCATAATTCAAAGTTATCACTTGCCTTGTGATGCAGTTTGATGATTTCCGTAATATATGTCCTATTCAATTATAACGTCTTCATCTAACTTCCTCTTCAACTGGAAGTTAGTTTGTTGTCTGTCACAGTAGGCTGTTGCTAATGGTATCCCTCCAACGGACATTGAGTATCTTGTGTGGTCAATTGTTTATAAATGCTTGTACCTTTTTCGATGATAGTTGTAGTAGTTCTCCAAGTTTCAGCTCCATACAATGGAACTAACTGTCTTAACGTTCGTATTGAAGATTGTGAATTTGATATTGGTTTCATATGTTCTTCATCTATAGGCATGTTGTCCTTACTTTACCACTTCTTGCCTTTACGTCTGCATCAAACTCTCCTTGTTCATTGATGATTCTCTCCAGGTACATGAAAATTTACTTCTCATATTTAATGTATCAGTATAAGCGGATTAGTTAGCACTTGCATCAATGAAATATTTCTGAAAAGTGTACCAAGTTAAAAATGATATTGATATCTTTCATGAATTTATAACCAGATTTTTCCAGAAATTTGTCTCTTCATACATGACTAACAGGTTGTTTTATCGAATTTGATCTTGGTTTTTCATTACTGACCTTTATCCTATCATTGTCTGCATGTTTATCTTGATTATCTTCCATTAAGAACTTATACTTGTTTATAGTTTCTTTAATTTGTTGACAAAAGTTAGATTGATTGAACTGAGTGTTAAGATGTTAAAAAATTCATTAGTCTTCTTTACATTCCCTCTACCCTGTATTACAATATTTTTCCAGTCAATAATTATCTACATGAATCTACACAGCTTCGTCGTACTGTGTTGATAATCAGTTGGTGACATACATAAATAAGGTAGCCATTTATGTTACTATGTGGCCTTTCTTCATTTTATATTGGAACATAGAAACATTTATTTAGAGAATTTTCAATGTATAAAACAAAGGTGATACAATCCTATTTTAAGCAAAGATGGATAGTGGCTAGCAGTAGCATTTAAGACATGTGTTTCGTCCTATTCGGGACTCGTCAGCTGGATGTATCTTCATTCCAGATTTGATATATGCCAATAAGAGACTGATCAATTGCAATCCTAAATAACAATGGGAGGATACAAGTAAAACAATATCAAATGAATTTAAACATGATACAAATTTATTTTATATGTAAATGATTACTAGATTCAGATCTCTTGGATCATGAAATGAAAAGCTAATTAAAAGGGAAATTTGCATAGATTGCCAAACTTATATCGACAAACATTCAATTGATTTTAGTAGTTGATATCATGAGTTAATTGAAGCTAGACAACCATAGAAAACCTGAAATCACTGGATGGTCATTTCGTCTCACTGTGTAACTCCTCAGCAGTGTTCAGCCACGATTCCACCTCTCAAGATTCGAACCCAAGACTTATTATTCTTCACCAGTATTTCCAAGAATTTTTAACATACAAATCAATAAAATGAATAGTTATGCTTACATAATTCAACTTTTAATCTAATCATCATTCAATACAACTTTATCATTGGTGATCATAATCTAAGCGGATAAATGATTGTTTATACTGTTTCTCTGCTTTTTGAAAGTTATCTTTAACACTAGGTTAACTGAAATATATCGATAGTATGTTTTTTTCTTTCTTTGAGAAACCTACTTATGACTTGTAAGTAAGTAGTATATATATATATGCATATATCTATCAATTGTATATTTCATACACGTAATTAGAACATTTGTCTCCACTGTTAACTGATTACTTATTGTATTATCATACTTCTCTCATCGATATCAACAATCAACTATGTATGTTTAAATTAAACTATAAAGTAACTTTGTTACCAATTATATATCTGTAATCTTTCACCCTTCCGTTTATCTATTTGTATTTAATAAGATACATTTCTTATAGAATATACTACTAATACTCAATTCTAACTTCTTCCCTTTTGCCTATATATCTTCATAGTATGCATACATAAGAGATTAGTTTGTTGTTATTGTTGTTTTCTCTTTAATTGTTCAACACTATTCCCTATATAAACCAATTAGAATTGAATAGAGAAGAATTTTCCCCTTCTCAAAATACAAACAACATTCTATTTTAATCTTTGTATATGTGTGTATGCGTGTGTGTGTGTGTTTGCGTATGTCTAATTGTATTAGTTTAAATATCAATCTATTAAGTAGTAGTATATATAGTTTAGTTTATATATTTATACAGTTGAATTGATAAATTATACCCTGGTAACTAACTTCAATTATTGTTTAAATCAAGTTTTATTTTGATCTCTTTTCAAAAACAAACAAACAAACAAACAAACAAACAAACCCAACGGTAACAACAAAAAATCAAATCATATTAGACGTTCATCAGGCTATGTGGAATCTATATTGGAAATAAACAATTTAATTCTAATTGATACCGGTGAATATTGGTGTTATGCTGAAAATGCATTAGGATTAGCTAAAGAGAAGTTTATTTTAAAAGGTAAGATTTAACAAATAAAAAAACTTTTATTTCATGAAATTATTATTATTATTTATAATTATGTTAATGTTTAATAGTTGAGATCATAAGTCAATTGAAACTAGATCACTATGAAAAACTTGAAAGCATTGGACGTCTGTTTCGTTCTACTGTTGGGACTCTTTAGGAGTGTGCATCCACTATCTTGCCTTTGCGGAACACAAAAAATAACTCCTTCTGATATTAATTATGTGATGAGACTATAATTTACGGACGACCATTTGAATGATGCTGGAATGATCTTGATAGTGTCCATCTAATAACTAAGACCAAATAAAGGTTATAAATTTGTATGTGGAATTAGAATTATGATTTACAGTTGATGGTTAAAGTTACGAATTAGATTTATGTTTTTCATCACGATCTGACATCAGTTATAATACCAAAACTCTATTTATCCAAATGGATGAGTGAATTTTGCGCCAAAATCTGAGACTTCTTATCTTATACGTGATTAGTTCGTTCACAAATTATAGTCTAGCCTAATTTCTGGTTAGCGTATTTTTAGTGAGTTAGTTTCCTACAGGATGAGGTCGCTAACCCCATGCCATAACCCTCCTCCTTTACCCGCGCTTGGAACCGGCAGTAACTCTGTAAAAGCTATAGACGGAGTTAGTCTCGCCTAATTATGTTATTGTAAATGATTTATAAAGTTTAGTGAATTTTATAGTTTACATCATGGATCGACTTTAGGCAACTATTAAAAACAGGAAGCGCTAAACATCTGTTTTATACCAATATGGGACTCTAGCGGTGTATATTCATAATTTTGTGAGATTCTGTGTTTTGTCTACAGTGAATTGTGTATAAGAACTGATGAGATGTATCGTTCTGGGACGAAACACTTTTTCAATATTTCCGGGTCTTAGTGGTTTAACTTACAAATTAATTATATTGTTTTTTAAAAAATTCAAACTATATTAAGATACAAAGTTATTTGAGTACATAGAACATTCGTTTCAACTAAATATATGATTAAACTAGAATAAATTTTGACTGTTAAATTTCTATAATCTTCACAAATCCCCATACAGATGACAATCACATGCACAATAGTGACTAGCTTCATGATATAACTCCTGGAGTTCTAAAGAAGAGTCATGATCAGTGGAGGTTAATCTATGTTGAGTGTGAGACAATTATTCATCTCAGGCAAGATCATGGATTAACTGTAGTTAGACATTAACACTGTTGGATACAGGCTCAGTGGTCTAGGGATTAGGAGTTCGCGCACGTGATCGAAGGTCGCGGGTTCGGTTCTAGTGTAAAGGAATTATGAATATGCGTTAGTAGATGCAGACTACCTGGTTAAGGTCCACGTGACTATCGTAACCAATGATTGCAGACTCTTAGTGACATGGCTCAGAATCGATCACAATGGTGTAGGTGTATACACTCTCTGTCTTCCCTTAAACTAAGAGATTAAAATAGCTTCATATCTTTCTTTCTAGGAACTAATTCTTTCTTCCTGTACTATATCCTTATACACAATCTTTCTTTTATATAATACCTCCATTTGATTAACTACTTCCATGAACTCGGTGTTCATCTTGTTGTGCTAATGAGGTATGGCAACTTGGACCGATGCATATATGTACCTGGTCCTATGTTGCAGCTGACAATATGTTCCACCTCCAGATTGTATCTTTTCAATTCTGCAGAAATTTAGATGACTCTTTAGATCTCCCACATTGTACGAACATACCATGTACATAAATTAATGGTTGCTCCGGTTGTCAGAAAGGGCATCAGCTTCATGACTTCTGAAGGAACTCGGCTTTTACCATGGGGCGTCATAATTATTCTAAATGAAAACCTTTTAACTCCCAGGGCACAATTTAAATGGTTTGAATTATTTTTTCTGCTTAGCGTTGTTTTTTAAGGAGTTAGTTTTTTACTGGATAGGGTCGTTTATCCCGTGCCCAACCCTCTTTCTTTACCCGAGCTTGGGACTGGCTCTAGGCGGAGTTAAAACTACTAATCAAATGGAATATAGGTAGTATAGACTGGGAGTAGTAGTGTCTTTATGATTAACTTATCTAAATCTTTAATCATATATTATATGTTCTGTCAAAGAATATCTCAATTGGACTGTAGCTGGAGGTGTGAACTTGTTCAGTTTTAACTTAGTGTTTTGATAATGTAGCCGTGAAGATTTAACACATAATCTGAAAGTACTGAAATCATTCCCTAGCTGGTTCATGGATAGCTTACTTACTTACTTACTTACTTACTTACGCCTGTTACTCCTAATGGAGTATAGGCCGCCGACCAGCATTCTTCATCCCACTCTGTCCTGCGCCTTCCTTTTTAGTTCGATCGAATTGGTGTTCATTCTTCTCATGCCTGTCTCCATTTCTCGGTGTAATGTCTTCTTTGGTCTTCCTTTCTTACTTTGGCCTTGAGGATTCCATATGATGGCTTACCTTGTGACGCAGTTCGGTGCTTTCCTCAATTTGTGTCATATCCACTTCCAGCGCTTCTTTCTGATTTCTTCATCCGCTGGAAAGTGGTTTGTTCTCTCCCATAGTAGGTTGTTGCTAATAGTGTTTGGACAACGGATTCGAAGTATTTTGCGTAGACAACTGTTCATAAACACTTGTATCTTCTGGATGATGATTTTCGTAGTTGTTCAAATTTCCTCCCTATACAGTAGAACTGTTTTGACATTTGTATTGAAAATCCTGACCTTGGTATTGGTTGCCAATTATTTTAAGTTCCAAATGTTTTTCAGTTGTAGATATTCTGCTCTTGTTTTACCTCATGGATAGCTAAGGAATCTAAAATATAACACTAAATAATTTCTGAAACAGAGATCGACTCGTGAAAATCACATCAATCTTTCAAGAAATAAAAACTTACTGACTTGTAAAAACCAAAAAAAAAAAAAAAAATAAAAAATAAGAGAACAAACATAAAACAACAGCTATGTGGATAACACAATGGCATTTGAAGTAAACAGCACTAAAATTAAGTCCTAAATTGAACATCATCTCTAAGATTCACATTTATCCAACTGATAAAATCCCCAAAATAGAATGAAACTCATATCCTGAATTCCACTATTAGTCACTATCCATTTTTGTATAAAACATTTTCATGATTAATTTATATTTAGTTGAATGAAACAATAGAAAATCAATGAAATATCATTCTCAAAAACCAACTATACTCTCGTGTTGTTTTTCTTTTTTGTTTTTTTCTTGTTTTTTTTTGTTTTTGATTCCTTATTTAAACTTAGTAACAAAAACAAGTCATAATATATAGTACAAATATAAATCTTTTTAACATTTATGATTAGCCTTCTTCTCTTTTCAAAGAAAAGGAATATAATATAATGAATTATATACATATAACCCCTTCTGACACAATGGATTTCTTATTATCACTAATACAACTTAATCTAAATAGTTTGCTTTTCTATGTTATAATGAAATCTTTATAGTTTATATTGAATGTGATATATTAGTGTTTGTATTGTTTCTTTTAACATAATCCTACAAAAATGTAGATAGGATTAAAACAAAGAGATTTATTTATCATGGACTTAAGCTTAGTGACTAGATGGTATATCTTTTATTCATATGTATATGTATATACAATGGTACATTTGAATCGGTCAGCTTTTTAAAGCGATACATATATAGATATACATACATTTATCTTTGGGTGAATATTCTCAACTGATGAAGAATTAGTTTTGTGTGAATAAATTCATTTAAAAAAAAAAGAAGCAAAGTAAAGAATAAAAGAAAGAAAGAAAGAAAGCAAAGAACAATATCCCTTATTCATACGTACTTTTTCACACACACACACACTCACAAAAGAAAAAAAAGAAAAAAAGAAAAGAAACCATTTCCCAAGATCAAACTAAAATGATCAGAATAATTTTCTTCTCTAATTAGTTTAAAAAAGAAAGAAAATTATAAAAGAAGAATATAAAAGAGAAAAAAAACAGAGCAAGATATAGAAATAGAGAAAATGATTAAAAATAAAGAAAAAAGAATTTTTTTAATGTAAAGTTATTTGATCATAGAAAATCAAAAAAAAAAAGAAAGAATGAATGGATGAATGGCTGAATCTATTTTTTACGATAGGATGATGATATTTAAAGGTAACTCATTTATTTTGAAAAAGCTTAAATATTCTGGATTTAATCCTTGATAAATTTATTGGTGAATACTAATGAGATGTTGCATATATTAGATAGAAACATTTGTTCTATGGATTATGGTTTATGCCCACAAATGCCCTGGTACGGCCGAGAGTGGGGAGAGTCTGCTCTCCCTCTCCAAATGCTCTCACATGGCCACGAGTATATAGCTTCTGACAGGGAAGACCTACTCACTAGCTTCTCGTGGCATTACTGTTGTTTACGAAATTGAGAGGACGAAAAGCGAATTTCCGGCACCGGCTCTAACCGGATCCCAAACCAATGGTGCACATGGGCTGGCTCCAGTATCCTGCGGGAACAAATGGCGTATGAACCAATCGTTGGTCACCGGCTACCATGGAACTGCATCTCCTTACGATGCTCCACTGCCTTGTGGGTCAGACCTTTAGGTCAAAGGCTCGGGGTGTGGCCCCTTAAGAAAACCATCAGCTTCGGTTTGGGCACCCGGGCAGTATCACAGCCCTGACACATATCAAATGAGATCTGTGTGGCGCATATGTATTTGGTGCCTCCTTGTACCAATATCTATGTGTTAAAATAAATAAATAAAATAATTATGGTTTATAATAGGTCGGTTATTATTCAAACATTAGTAAACATTAATACAAGGAGTTACTAAATAGATATGCGCAACATGAGTCATTCAATTTGTGTGAGGGATTGGGATACTGCCTGGATGTACAAACCGAAGGAGGTGGTTTTCTTAGGGCGCCACACCTGGAGCCTTTGACCTAGAGGTTCGATCCAAAAAGCAGTGGAGTAACGGTAGGGGATGCTAGCCGGTAACCAATAATTGGTTCATACGCCATTTGCTTCCTGAAGATCCTGGAGCTCATGTGCACCATTGGTTTGGAATGAGGGTTTTCCAACTCCCCTAGGTGGACTCTCGGTGTCCGCCTACCCGGTTAAAGCTCTGGACATTCCCGTTTCGTCCTCTCAATTCCGTAAATAACAGCTCCGCTGCGATAAGGCAGTGAGTAGGTTTTCCCTAGCAGTGGTTTTATGCATGTGGCCATGTGAGAGCATTTGGATAGGGAGAGCTAACTTTACCCACTATCTGATGTATCAGGGTATTAAGAAGCCTGTTGCCCCTCGTGGAGGATCATAGGTCGTTCACCAACATCCTCCATCCAATCCTATCCTGAATAAACCATTCTAGTTCTTTTTAGTTGCTATTTTACTCATTTCATGCCTATTTTTTATGTAGTATGTACTTCCGCCTTCCTCTTTTTCGTTTCTCTTCTAAGTTAGCACTTGCTTCGTGATGCAGTTCAGTGATTTCCGTAATATATGTCTTATCCATTTCTAGTGTCTTCTCCTAATTTCCTCTTCAGTTAGAAGGAACTATTCAAGTGTGTCTAACTTCTACAAAGATGTGTAGTACACTGATTAAGCTGCAAAAAATCTATTATTATTATTATTATTACTATTATTATTTCTATTCACTTGATATTGTTTTACTTGAATCTTCCCATTGATGTTTAGGACTACAATTGATCAATCTCTTATTGGCATATGTGCATACTTTGCGTATTGCCTCGATATTGCTTTAATTTACAAGCATTATAAGCCATTATATGCTAATAAGAGACTGATCAATTGTAGTCCTAAACATCAATAGGAAGATTCAAGTAAAACAATACCAAGTGTATTTGAACTTCATCCCATTGCACAAGCAAGTGGCTATCAGGACGCATTAGCTAAGTGAATAACGCGATGGCGTTTGGAGAGAACAGTACTGGGTTCGAGTCCCAAAGTGGACATCAACAAGTCTGAGATGCAGGTACATCCAGCTGACAAGTCCCAAATAGGACGAAACGCGCGTCCTGGATTCCACTGCTAACCACTATCCATCTTTGCTTATTATTATTTCCAGTTAGTTTATTCAGCATTTAGTTTACTAGATGGTTATGTAATTTTACATAAGACTAAATGAAATGTATGAAAATATCATTAATAGTTCTGGTTATTGTATCATATGAATGATATAGATACATACTTAGAAGCAAATGTATCACATGAAGCGATCAGAATAGAAGGTTTTCTTTTCTAAGTAATCATGACAGTTCAAACTGATGATTATAAAACTGGTTATATACATATATATATATATATATATATATATATATGGAGAGAGAGAGAGAGGGAGGGAGGGGGAGAGATAGATAGATATCTGAAATTGTCAGTTAAATTAAGATAAATGCAGCCTCCCATTGATTATTCTGAGAAATATTGGAAATAATAAAAAAATGTCACCTAGCAACTGAATTTAATTATTATGTAACTGTGAAATTATTTCTTTCATTGTGTTGTATATAAGAAAAAACGATTATCAATAGCGTTGACTACTAGTTGAATCATCTCACTAATTACTTGAAGCTAAAATTGTATGTTACTAAATTCAAATTAAAGTTTTAAAGGGAATCAAATACACTGCCTTCAGTTTTATTATTAGTGAGATCATCAGAGTCTATTGTTAAATTTCTTACTTGATCAGTAAAATTGAATTACTACTTAGTGTTCAATCCGAACATATATATCTTGTGGTGGTCAGTATTCAATATAATCCTTAAACTTTGTATACAGTTCATCCTGATAACCGTTACTAGATAACGCCTCAAAGGTATATTAATCAGAAGGCGAATACGAAGCGTTGATCATAAAAATCACAGGTACACTAAGCAATCATGGAAGAGTAGTGCCGAAAGGCAAGCGGACAAGCGGGCAAGCGAATCGAATGAGCGAGTTTAAAATGAATAGGATTAAAATGTACATATAGATTGGGAAATGAGTGAATCATTGAATCAATTAAGCGACTAACATCAAAGCCAGAAGAATGAATATATGAGTAGGCAGTAAGCAATACCTAAGCGTACATATTCATACAAGTGTAATGATAATAAATGTACAATGGTATAGATACGTTTTATTGTACGAATGACTCCGCCCGTTAAATAAGTTAACAAAAGGACTCAATCAAATAAAATGTGAACATACTCAATTGTAAGTGAGCTACTATAATCTCCATCATACAGCCAGTCACGGCGTGAACAACACAGTAGTATAGACTCTTGTCAAGGAACTGGGTAATGTTGTTCAAATTCTATCTTGAGTATAAGTTACTTTAAGATTTCAAACACAATGTGATGATGAGTTAACTGATACAAAATCTAGGATCGGTGTTTCTTATCTATTGCCTTCAATGAATTAACATCCAAAAGTAGTGTACAATTTGTTGATTCATTTAGACTAGGGATCACATTGCAACTTGATCGATACCATTTAACCAAGACTACCAAGAATGAACACAAACACAACTTTCATTACTATTATTTACTACACCATTGTTGAGTTGTTGCTAACTACAACTAAAAAAGTTAACCAGTTTACCCTAGTTTATAATTATACCTCAACAGAGATCAATGTGTGACAATTATCGCTTGCACATTGAAATTATCTCTACTGAACTAGTTGATCCAAAATCACTTTACTCGTTCTCGTCAAGTTAATAAAAAGGAAATACATGTATCAGATATTAAGTATGTACTTGTATATATAATTTTATATGAGTAGTGCTTTAATAGATAATCTGAGGTATAGTGTCGATGACTGAGAACAATTTTATAATATTTAATACTAACTTACTTACGCCTGTTAATCCTCATGAAGGAGTATAGGTCGCTTACCAACATTCTTCATCCAAACTTATCGTGGGGAACTATTTTAAGTTGTTACCAGTTGCTATTCATTCTTTCGATCTTTGTTTCCAACTCTCGACAGAGTGTTTTCCACGGGTTTTTTCTTTTCCATTCTTCAGCACGATTCCAAGCTAGTACATGCCTTGTGATGCAGTTTGATGATTTCCGTAATATATGTCCTATTCAATTACAACGTCTTCTTCTAAATTCCTCTTCAACTGGAAGTTAGTTTGTTGTCTCTCACAGTAGGCTGTTGCTAATGGTATCCCTCCAACGGACATTGAGTATCTTGTGTGGACAATTGTTTATAAATACTTGTACCTTGTTGATGATGGTTGTAGTAGTTCTCCAAGTTTCAGCTCCATACAATGGAACTAACTGTCTTAACGTTCGTATTGAAGATTGTGACTTTGATGTTGGTTGACAGATAGTTTTTTGAGTTTCATGTGTCTTTCAACTGTAAGAATGATGTCCTTACTTTGTCACTCCTCGCCTTTACACCTGTATTGGATTCTCCTTGTTCGTCGATGATGCCCTTCAGTTATGTGAATGTTTCCACCTATTCAAGAGTTTTGCCATTAAGTGTAATGGCGTTAGTGTTCTCTGTGTTGTACTTAAAGATCCTAACTATCCCATAAAGTTAGTGAACAAGAACTTTAAGTTGATAAATGAGATTTCTAAACAACCTTTAGGCTTCAAAAAGTAGGCATTTGTCAAACTTCCATTGAAAGAGGTATGATTCAAGAACTCAAAATTAACTATTAATACGATTGTACAGCTTAAATAAATGAAATCGTCGGAAAAAAAATTTCCCTCGCTGAATTGACTTCATTATTTAATGACACAATGAGTCCCTTTCGTTATGTCTAAATGACTTTATTCTTGAATAGCTCCAAACAACCTGGCACTAACATAGAAATACATTTGTCGCTCATGAACTGTTCATTAGAACTTGATACCATCTTTCATATGATATACATACTTAATAACAACAGGCATCTAAATTACGTAGGGATGGTGGCTATTCATAGTCAAAATCCCAACTTATGTATACTAAAAATACTTTTGATTCATGTGACACTATCATAGTTATTGACTCACTATTCCATTTGTCTCCATTCCTTGCCTCAATACTTCACTTGTTCATTCTAGACAAGTTTCCATTTAGAAGTTATACTTCCTATAACTGATCTTATAGCTTTAGGATTATTCAATGAGATGTTTGATCTTATCAAGTATCAATTGAAACGTTTAATAAATGTCATTTTCTCATTCATCATAGGTATCATTATCTCTACAATTATAAATATTCCACTGTGATTATTCTGGCAACTACTATCCCCTTCGTTAATTCGTTTAACGTAATCATGTCAATTAGTGCACCTTTGTTATACTCCATTACATCATGATCAATATTTCGTTTAATCTGTCGATCTATTCATTAAAGTTGTATTGTGGTGTGTGCTACTGATGTCGACAGAAATAAGTAGTATGTATCATCAATTTAAAGTGAAATACCTGGCGGCAGAAGGTTAAGAAGATTGAAGAAAGAGAGTGAGAACTAAGAATGCTTGATGTGGAACCAAAGGAACCATGAAGTCCGAGACGATTGGTTGATATTTGCAAAAGGAACAGTCAAGTTTGAGACAACCGAAGTACTTATTGTATGGTTCTCCGATTTCATTAAGAGATTCTGCATATTTGGTTGCTCCCACTTATGTCCTCATTCACTACAGTATGACTATGGAAAGCATTTAGAATTAATATCAGAAGGGGTTTCCGTGGTTATCATAGTAATTTTAGTAGTTAAGATCATGAGTTAATTGAAACTAGACCACCATGTAAAACGTGGAAACACTAGACAGCTGTTTCGTCCTATTATAGGGCTCCTCGGCAATTGCATATCCATGATCCTGCCTCACAAGATTTGAACCCAGGACTTTTCACTCGTAAATTAAATGTCTTGATACAAGCCATATATAAAGCTTGCACTTTTAAAACATTTTATCTATTTTTATAAATCAATATGATGTTTGTGTAAGATTTAGAGAGAACACAGAAAGATTGAATCATTTCACTTCATCTTACAATCCCATCTGTTCTTGCCTGACGAAAAATCTTGAATACAATTACAACTGATCAGTGACCAATATCACGTATCTCAAATCATTTTTTTTCTTTAGTTTCGATCGAATTCACATTGATATTTCATCACATGTTATTACTCCGGATTTCGACCTACTCAAACTAGTGACCAACTTGATCTTCAGAATTCGATCAAACATAACACTGAATAATACTCTATAGTCAATAAATTATAAATTTATTTCAGTCCTATAGGATATCAGTCATAACCTGAATAACTCAGTGGTAATATCTCAAATTGTGAAGCTGACCATTAAGCGAATGAATCCGTTAAAGATCACTAGTTCCTCAAGATAACAGGTATACCTTGATGACGAGTACCAAATAGAGATCTCTATCGACTATTTTAGACTATCACCTTGAATATATATATTTTGCAATAACAATTGAAGAAAGTGGTGATATCTTGTAACTGATAACATTTAGACTGTCAGTTCTCTTTTTTTTTCCTGTTTTATTTTCCAGTTCAACAAAATAATAGAACAGACGAAAGATTAATGGGTAAGCTAATATCATCTCATAACTACGATAACTGTAAATAGGTTGTATTAATAATACTTTAATACATTTCATTAACATTATATGCCCAATCTGTTGTCAATTAGATAAAGTGATTACATTGATAAATAGAATTTAATCACCATTAAGAGTATTAGAGAGATGAACAACTGTTACTAGTTCTAGGTTATTTGAGATAAATATAAACCTATAATGGACATTAAATCACATAAAAATTAACATAAACCAACGTTCTCTGTTTGAGAACACCAACCCAATCGGATTTGATGAAGAAACTATGGAAGTTGTGGAATCTCTCACGTAATTGGATAGCATTATTGATGAACAAGGAGGATCTGATGAAGATGAAAATGCAAGGATTGGCAAGGCAAGGACAGCTAAAGTACACACTGAGCTGAAAACAACTAACAATCAACATCAAATTTAGAATTTTCAATATCAACGTCAAGACAGTTAGTTCCACTGTACGATGATGAAACATGAAAAACTACTACAACCATCGTCAACAAGGTACAAGAATTGATGAACAATTGTCTACACATGATACTCAATATCCGTTGACCGGATACCATCAGTAACACCCTTCTGTAGAAGAGGACAAACCGGCCTCTATCTCAGAAAAAGACGTTGGCAGTAGATAGGACACACATTGAGGAAATTATCAAACTGCATCATGATGCAAACGCTAACTTGGAATGGTGTAGGGAAACGGAAGTAGGTCAAGCAGGTCATTAGTTCTATCTTTGGTTGAATTTTGTATTCTCAATGCTAAAGAGCTACAAGTAAAACATAAAAATTGTCCAGCAATATTTGATCTTTAATGATTCTCCATAGTTTATCAGTATTTAAAGAATAACACATACAAGTGAGACAAAGCACTACAAGTTTCTTTGCTGATTAAATAATTATATCCTCTCTTTATAAGTATTCATGTAGATGTTTAAATGATAAGAAAAACTAGATATAATCTAAGAATATAGGTATAGGGATAAACGGTTGTTGTAATTTCATTAACATACAACTCATGAGATAATCTTACAGAAACTTAGATAAGTTATATAGTGAAAATGAGGTAGTTTAAAGTAGTCGACAGGAAACTCCTGGATCTAGAATACATTCTATTTGACACATATTAACCATGAATATCTCATACTATTCAATAATTTAAGTGATTGTGATTAAGATTCTGACTTATTTAAACCAGTTCATACAATACAAGTTGATCGGTAAAGTTCAGCCAATAATACTAAGATTAAACAAGCAGAATACATTCATGTCGATTAAGTAATGATTTCATGCATACATCATAAAATTGTTTTCTTTTATTTTAATCAGTTGATGAATTAATACCTTGTTCAGATGAAGACAAAGATTACTGTCTTAATGGTGGTCAATGTTATACCTATAAAAATGAAAGAGTATCATTTCAATGCAGGTAGGTGTGGTTTCCTTCTATTTTTTCTTATTGATGTATATTATCTTATTATGATTCTAAAATTGTAATTCTTTTAACCATAATAGCGTATTCATAGTTTTGATAGTCCGATTCAAAGTTTAAAATTGATAGTTAGTTGATATGAGTTTGATAAAGTAAGCTGATGAGACTATAATTTATGGACGACCATTTGAGTAACGTTAAAGTGACCTTGAGAGTGTCCACCTAATAACTGGAACCAAATGAGGGTTATAAACCAATCTGAGGAATTAGAATCATAATTTACAGTTGATAGTTAAGGTTAGGAATTACATTTAGAGTTTTCATTACGAACTGACATCAGTTATAATGCCAAAACCCCATTATTAGCTGAATGGATGAGTGAATTTTGCGCCAAAATCCGAGACCTGTTATTTCATACTTGATTGGTTCCTCCATAAATTATAGTCTCGCCAGTATACTTACTAGTAAGATTAGATGGTTATTTCATTATATCATAAAGTAACTGAAGATAAAAGTCAAATTGCTGGATTCAAATGGATTATCTACTAGAAGGTTCTTGATTTCATCGCATGTGTAATGACAGATTATCACTACACATATATATTTTGCCAGAAGAACATACATAAATATCATCTTATAAACTATTACTGTTGATGAATATATAATGTAAACATGAGAGAGTTAAACTCACAACAGACGGTGATTCTGTGAAGTTTTAGTTTTAGTTATAAGAAATGACAACAATATCTACCTAGATTTGTGTTTCTTGTTAATGAAAACAGTTAGGGTAATTTCTGACTGGACTAGGTTTTTATTCATGTTGTAGTATGCGCTACTCATGTCGACAGATATAAGGAGTCTGTATAATCAATTGAAATTGAAATGTCTGGTGACAGAAGGTTAAGAAGATCAACGAGCAGACAATGAGAACAGAGAATGATTGGTGTAGAAACCAAAGAATAATGAAGTCTGAGATGATTGGTTGACATTTCGTAACTGAAGTATTGATTGTAGGGTTGTATACGAATATATTCGATTGTTCCCACTTGTATGTTCTCGTTCACTACAATGTCACTAATAAAAATTAACAGTTGTGTATAATCTTTAAACGATCATTAAAGATTTGAATTACAGACTATTACTATTCATCGTTCAATAGACACATACTTCATACAGATCAATAAGTTTAAGGTTCAAATAATTTTCAATATGGGGGTGTGCACTGCTGAGGAGTCCCACAATAGGACGGAACGGCTATCCAATGCTTCCAGGTTTTCAATGGTGGTCAAACACCAATCGACTCATGATTTCAATCAGATAATTTTATTGTCTTAAAATTCCACGGTTAATGTGTCATTTTTACGACACATTGTAGTGTACAAAACACCAGTGGGGACAACCGAATGTATTAAACAAAAAATTACAGAACTGCTTATTAAAATCCAACAACCATATATTATATCTTTAATTTGCAAATTGTTCATCAATTGTCTCATATGACTCAAAATCCCTTTGTTCTTGCATTTTCATACAAATCGCATTCTTTCTTCATTCTTTGTTGTTCGATCTTCTCGTCTCTCTGCTGCCAGACATTCTGTTCATGACTCACGTCATATACTACTTATGTCTACATAAGTAGCATACGCCACACTCGTCCCCCCTTTAAAAGCATTCGTTCTTGCGGTGGTTCATGCTCACCGTGCAACATTCTTCCATCTGCAGCCTGTGCTACTCCCTCCGTCAAAATGTCGAGTCTGCGGCGCGCCACAACATCATTGACCCTACTGATATCTGCCTATACACATAAAACCATTCATAACGCTTTCCTGGGAACACAATACAACGCAAGATAACACAATGCTTTCCACATTGTTCATTTTTTCCTTTATTCCATTAATATGGAATATAACGGATTAGATTGATATACATTCGTACCAGATTGGACAATTAACTAAATAAACTAATTAAATGTGCTTACAAGTGACTAGATTCATGAGGGAATTCTCGGAGTTTTAATGAGAAGGTCTGACCAGTGGAGCTAATCCGTGTCAGGTAGAGACAGCTTTCTGTGCAATTTCGTGGATTGGTTGAGGTGAGACATTAACACCGCTGGATACCGGCTTAGTGGTGTCGAGGTTGAGCGTTCGCGCTCTAGACTGAATGCCCTGGGTTCGAATCCCGCTCACGGGATCGTGATTGTTCATTGCTGAGGAGTCCCACAATAGGATGAAATGGTCGTCCAGGTTTCCAATGGCGATCTCACATTAATCAGTTCATGATATCAATCAATAACTTAATAATCTCCACAATTCTATACTGATAAATCAATGAAAGTTAGCACACTTTGAACAATAAAACAATCAATTTCATATTCTAACTATTTATTGTTATTTTTGAAAACAAAAAAAATAATAATATAAAGGTGTCTCGATTATTACTTCGGTGATCGATGTCATTTCCATACCGATGGACTATATGGTAAGTAATAGTGGTTATCCTAACAAATTGTTATTTCCACTTCTTCTTCTTCTTCTAGCTTTATCTAACAACATTCCTAAACACCTATTATAGTCGGAATAATATTAATTCATACTGAATCCTAGTTCCTAACTATCTAACTGACTAATGTTAACAAAAAAGATTATTTTGGTGAGACTATAATTTATGGATAACCTTTGAGTAACACTAAAATCATCTTGGAAATGTTCACCTATTTAATAAGGTTATTGAATTAGTGTAACGAACTGGAATTATAATTTACAGTTGAATATTAAGTTTGGGAATTAGATTTATGATTTCTCATCACGAGCTGACATCAGTTATAATGCCAAAATGGTATTCAATCAAATGAATGAATGAATGAATGAATTTCGCGCTTAAATCCAAAATCAATTATCTTAAATCTGATTGGTTCATCCATAAATTCTAATCTCACCAATTATATTTATCATCTAACGTATCTTTCTTCTATACTTAGTGATTAATTCATTTTCTTTTGTTTTCATTTTTTTTATACACTAAAATATGTCAACATTTTTATTCTACATTATGAACAACAAATTGTGTACATCTTGTATATTCCCTTCCCATCCCCACCCCCACCCCCACCCTCGAATATACATATTTATATTGGTTCAATTATCATTCTGTTACACTATTTAATTAACCATTGAAACAAACACAAACACATACACACATACACGTACACAAAAATTGAAATGATCCCTTAACAATGATCATAATACATTAGTTGCTATACACCATATTTTGGTTCAAAATGTGAACGTGTGGCAGTTGATTTAAATGAATATAAATGTGGGTTTTCAATGTAGTTCATTGTTTGAATGAATCAATTTATAAGTTGTTGGTTTTTTTTCCCCAATCTTGATTACCATTTTGTATAAATTTCAATGACATCAATGTTATGTTCATGTTTAACTTCAACTAATCCACGAAATTTTACTACTGTCCAACATTGTCTTCAGTGAATTACTGTATCATAACAGATATAGTTTGACTCCACTAGTTACAGCTTCTCACTAGAACTTCAAGAAATACCTCTTGAAGCTAATCCGAGACAGAACGTCCTGAATTCGAATCCGGCGAGTAAAATCGCGGATGCACTGTGTTGAAGAGTTTCATATTAGGATAAAATAACCATCGAGTGCCTCAAGGTTTTTCATAGTAGTCTAGCTTTAATTCAACTATTAAAAATTACTACAATCTCTACAAAATCTCCTTCCTGATGTAAAGGAACTATTCAAAATTATAAGGATCTATAATTAAGAACATTTAAGGTGACTTTGTAATGCATATTGTTATTATTATTATTGAACACGAGTCTTTTTTTATTTATCAATACGTGTATGATCTCTTAAGCTCTGGTCGACAGAAATGAATACCTTGGGTTCAATTTTTCATAGGGACGTGGAGTTCCATATTAGGACAAAATAGACTTCCAGTGATTCTTCGTCTTAAACATCATTTCATAATGTAGTTCATAGGGATAAATGAAAAGTTATCAGTTTGTTAAATGGTTACATGATGTTCGTCAGTAAGTTGGCTAGAGTGGCTTCGTCTTAATGTCTTAAACTATGAAACTAGACGATATTGGTTTGAATTCAGCAGGGAACACCAATTTCCTTCAAGATCAAGTGTATGCTCTGCTGACCAGTACTAACTAGTATGAAGCATAAGTTCAAAGTTTTCTGTCAATTATCTTCAATCAACGAACATCTCAATATAGTTTACTCAACTTTAAGTCACTTAGACCAGTGACCAGACTGTAATTTGATCGGTAGAATTCTGACAACACCAAAGAATGTGGCAAATATGATGCCAGTAATTACTCAGTGATCAGTCGATTAAAGTCATTAGTTTTGTTGAACTTTATATGAAATACAAAGTCATAGGTTATTATCACAGTAGAAATGGACTAATATTGTGATCCTTAACCACATCTATGATTCTTATTCAGTGGCTTTAAAGTTGATAAACTGGCGAAGTCCAAGCGTATTATATGTCTGTTCTCACATTCCCACCTAAAAGCCTAATAGTAGATGAAAGATTCTAAACAAGAAACGTTATCGAAGAAGCATAATTGTAATTCTACTCAAGGTCTGAGTCTATATGTCATTGTCTAGGTTAGAAGGAGAAGAGCATAGATACCAATGATTTGTATACCTACTGATTCAATTTGCTAATTACAACTAAATAATCATCTCGTCAAGGTATTTTGATTCACTATTTGTATTGAGTGTATATTTTTAGTTGATTAAGCACAGATTTCTCCACGTTTTCTGCCTTTCAGTTTAGTTCAAGGCTCATGTGTCGAAAATAGTGGAAGTGTTAAAGATCGCTAACCTTTCATCGTAATGAAACTGATCGTTCATTACAATTAAAACCTGATATTTGACCAGAAGCTTGAAAAAACTGACTTCTAACACTGTCCTTGGCCTTCCTTTCTAGTTCTATACAATTGTTGTTCATTCTTCTCATGTCTGTCACTATTTCTCGGCATAATGTGTTCTTTGGTCTTCCTCTTCTACTTTGGCCTTGAGAATTCCAAGTGAGGGATTGCATTGTGACGCAGTTCGGTGCTTTCTTCAATGTATGTCCTATTCACTTCCAGCGCTTCTCCCTGATTTCTTCCTGCATCAGATCCACCGTGTTCATCAATGATACTGCCCAGATATGTGAAGGTTTTTACAATTTCCAAATCTTCTCCGCCAAGTGTAATTTGATTGGTACATGTTGTTTGGTATTGGAAAATTTAGCTTTTCCCCTGGTGTATGTTGAGACCTACTGCTGTTGAGGCTGCTGCTACACTGTTCGTCTTCTCCTGCATTTGTTGTTGCGTGTGCGATAGAAGAGCCAGATCATCTACGAATTCCAGAGATCGTCCACTTTATCCCATGCTTCCCCTCAAATGTTGACGTCTTCATGATCCAGTCGATCACCAGGAGGAGGGTGAGAGGAAGGGTGAGAGTAAGCAACCTTACCTGACACCGGTCTTTCCTTAGAATGAGTTTGTCAGCTGTCGTCCATGCATGATTCTACAGTTTAATCCATAATAAGAATTCCATATGATATCGACTATCTTCTCAGGCACGTCAGAGTGTCGAAGAAGCCTCTATAGTGTTGTCCTATCCACGTTATCAAATGTTTTCTCGTAGTTAATATAGAATGATGTATTCCATTCAAGATGTCTATCTGTTCCGATAATATTTTTCAAAAAAAAACACATCCGATATTGAAAATCTTAATGGTTTATCGATTTTCAGAAAAAAATTGTATCTAATAAAACTTAGTAACTGAAATGTAAAAGACAAATATAATAAAGAAGTTTTAATTTGAGGATTCATTATTGATTTCCATTATACACCATAGTTACTTTATCAATGTAAATGTGTGTATTGATATTGACAAATATCTTTACTATGATCAACTTGTTTACACTAATACGTCTTCATGATTAGTCTTATACTTAAATTGTAATCCCAGTTTGATTACAAAATTTAGTTAAGCCACGTTGGAAGAATTCTTAGCTTTATAATTACTTAAATCAGTGAGGGATTTTGTGGATATTATAGCAATTTAATAATTGAATTGGTGAGTCAATTGAAACTAGACCACCATGAAAAACGTGGAAGCACTGGACGACCGTTTCGTCATACTATGGGACTCCTCAGCAGTGCGCTTCGCGGGATTCGAACCCACTGGTCTAGTAGTTAAGCGCTTGCGGTCCTGGGTTCGAATCTCGTAGAGGACAGGATCGTGGATGTGCACTGCTGAGAAGGCCTATGCTAGGATGAAACGGTCGTCCAGTGCTTCCAGCTTTTTCATGGTGGTGTAGCTTCAATTGACTCATGAATTCAACTATTAAATTACATAAATTAATGTCTAGAAATTAATATGTAAAGTAAATTAATTTTGTGAACACGATCCAAAAAATCAGAGACCACTTTTTAAATAAGATCAACAATTTGTTAATAGATTTTAAAATATGATATATATTGTTGATGGTCCACCAGGGTGCTTGGTACCTGTGTGATTGCACCACAGGATTGAGCTATACTACTCAGATTTTAGCGTTAAAGCTTATACAGCGTCTGGCTCTCCTGTTAAACGAGCTTGAGCTGTACTGTTTGGGTTGTCACGTGAAAGTATGGACAGTGTATGGTTCTCTTGAAAACCAATGTAAAATTGATGATTAAGAAACGTTCAATCATTGGAAAAGAATTTTCATATGTATACACTAGAGATAAATTGTATAATTCCATAGACTTCTGTATACTTTATTGGTTTGAATTTGATTTGTAATGATTTGAATTATTGTGTTGTTGATATTTTAACTGAATTTCAGTTCTATTTCAGTTTTAGAAGTTACTTTATCTCAACGAACAAAATTGTTAGTGATATTTGGCGCCTTATTTGTATTTTCAGTGATATTATTAGGGACTATATTAATAATTATTTGGTAGGTGGGATTATATAATCTACTCATATTTGCATGGATTGACCGTTCTCTTTAAACTTATGGCCCTTGATATGCATCGCTTCGTTGATGTTGTTCGCAATATATTTCGATGTTGTATTTATGTTACTTTGATTTATTTAGTAGTATGTCTTTTCAACATGAATGTCTGATCAATTTAGGGGTTCTGGAGATCATGAACCGAACGATGTTAGACCACCAGGTTTTCAATGGTGGTCTAACATCAATCGGTTCATGATCTCAAATAAATGTCTTAATCTGAATACTATTATCAATTCAGTAAAACGCTTATTTGTAGCTACCCCCCAAATTTCACGCTTTATCTGGGATGTTAAATATGTTATATTAAAGTATTTTTCAATCAGATGCCAATAATCTTATGTTTTACAAACTGGCACCTTCTCCAGGATAGTTTCTTCGTTACAAAAGTTGGTATCACAATCATGACTTGTTCCACATTCAGTGTGAATTTTCATACTAACTTACCTATTATCTATTTGTGAAAAGGTCTGTTCTAATCAAACGTGTTTAGCGACGATATGAAATTGTGCGAAGATTTTTTGGTTGACTTCAACTATTTGATGAGTTATATATCTGGGATCTTACATGTATTTCTGAAGACTAGGTTGTTCGAACAACATACATACAGCCTAAACTAGCTTAGTTTGTATTCATTTGGGCTTATAGCTTGTTCACTCCAAATCAAAAAGAGACTATGTGACATTGAGAAGTCTAAATTCACCAATTATTCTTATATATCAACTTGCATCATATATGGCGTACGGGAAGTGTCCATCTGTTAATCAAAGGAAGATTATACTGCACAATATTTAGCTCTATATTAATCCATAACTTTAAAATATGACCTGCAAGTTTCTAATCATAGATAGCTTCGAAGCACTCCTTATGTATATAGAGACAAATAAGTGAAAAATACTGACATTAATGTAGGTTACTAAGGGAATGTGGAATGTTTGTTGATGAGATTCTGGATCTTTTTCAATCTAGGTATTTGGGACATGTTTTACGTAGACCAATCCACCACCCTCTTGGACTCTTAATGATGGCTCAAGGTTTCAACAGGCCGTGTAATCATTAATTGGTTGACTGAGTTATGTCAGTAAGTTCGGAATTGGTCATGATGAAGCAGACATAATTACTCTTTATCTTTTTATAGATATTGAGTTTTAGTATTCTTTCGTACACACCTTTCCATCCTTTCTCGTAACATAGCCTCAATGCTTAACACTTATTACTATTATTATTATTTTAGCCCGCTTATTCATTCGTCTTGATAGTTCTAACCTGATATTCTGGTTTATCTTGATGATTGATTAACGCATGTCAGTCTCAGCTTGTAAATTGTTACTAACATATTAATGTAGTATTAATTCACAAAACGTTTTCATCAAATGAAACCTACTGTTTAAGAGACATTATTCACTTTAAATTATAGTTGAATGAATAATAATGAAATATATCTTCTACCTATGGTGATTGTAAAATCTCAATGGAAATAATCATGAGTTCGTCGGTTAATATCAACATCACATTCTGATATGATTATGGTCAAATACTATTGTTTCTTATCAGAATGGGGTTTTGTGGTTGTCTAATTTTAATCAACTCATGAGTTCAACTATGAAAAATTACTACAATCTCCACAAAACCCCATTCTGATCAAAATCATCATCTGTTCATCAAGGACTAACTTCATGAGGTATTTCCTGAAGTTCTAGTGAGAAGCGGTGACCAGTGGAGTTCAAACGTGTTTGTTGTAGAGGCAGTTACTCACTGAAGACAATGGTGGACGGTCGCTCGATATCGTGGACTGGTTGAAGCTAGACATTAACACCGTTAGGTACCGGATAAGTGGTCTAGAGGTTAAGGTCCTGAGTTCGAATACTCCTTGCGAAATCGTGGTTACTTGCTACTGAGGAGTCCCATACTATGACGAAACGGTTATCCACTGCTGCCAGGTTTTCCATGGTGGTCTAGCTTAAATCGATTCATGAATTCAACTAATAAAAAATACTGTTTGTCAGTGTGTCAATCTGAGATTGTGGAGAAGATTTATAGCACAAGTGGATGATTTCAATGGAGTTTTGTTCTCTGCACTGGATGGTTTGGTCGTGGAGCTTTCATCATTCTTCTGAAAGATATCATCACCACAAACTTCAAGTAGAAGTGAAGTGTTTGAATTTCTCCACATGTGGCTCATAGCTTGTTCTGTAGACCTCGATCTCGATTAGTTATTGTTGATACTCCATTTCTACCTGAAGTTCGTACTGATGATGTTGTTCAGAAAAACCATGAAAGCTCCACGACCAAACCATCCAGCTGAGCAAACAAAACTTCATCAAAATGTGTTAATCTTTTAAATTATTGTTTCTATGATTGCACTATCATGTAACTTACGTTAATCTGTATAAAAAAGCAGTAGGTTATATCACTTTACAATACAATACTATATACATATATTACTTGGTAAGCAAATTCGTGTAATATAGTAGCAATCCCTGTATAACATAAGATGTATTCATCTAATCATTTCATACATCCATTGATAACAATCTATTATAGTTATTACATCATTCAGGCTAGTATGCTATAGTGATACCATTTATAATCTGACATAGTTTACTTTGTTGTTACATAATACTTTCACTATCATTTTATCCTCTTCATAAAAATCATTCATTTTCAATGTGTACTTAGTTGATATGTGTATATTGTTTCAATGTAAATGACTATGTGTTTTGATGTGTTATGGTAGTTGGTTTGGTAATATTGATTGTACAAAGTGAAGAACATTTGTAGATCAGGTGGATGATTTCAATAGAGTTTTGTTCTTTGAGCTGGATCGTTTGGTCGTGGAGCTTTGATCGTTTTTCTGAAGATCATTAGTACATCGTTCAGAAGAACGATGAAAGCTCCATGACCAAACCATCCAGTTCAAAGAACAAAACTCCATCAAATTATACAAAGTATACATATGATCTATTGAATAAGTATACGAACTGAGCTACTCATATTTTTCTGTTGAGATTACAGAACAATATTCATGTAATATTAGAAGAAAGTTTATAACTCCTTCCAAGTCATTTAAGTGGCATAAATACTGCAAAATTAAGTTACTATTCTATTCCATTCGTATATCTATTTGAATAGATTAGTGTATATCATTGTTGTCTATTTATAAATATATGTGAAACTTATGTTGTTGTTTCTATCACTCCCCCCCCCCACACAACCCCTACTCTTCCCCCCTTCATTATATTTGGAATTAGCTTTTTCTGAATCTCGTGGAAATGATCTACAATCTATGTTGCATGCATTAACTACAACACTTACATTACGTGGTGTATTTTTCACATTATTTGGTGCATCAATGAGTGTTTTAACATTTTATGGAATATGGAAATGTCAACAAAAAAGCATGCAGTATGTTGTTTATATTTTATTTCATTTATACAAATTGTTATAATGTAAACTATTTGTTTAACTTCAAATAATATACATTATCTTATCTTTTTGATTGTAATGGTTAATTTAGAATGAATGATGTTAATCAAAGATGGATATTGGTTAGCAGTGGAATCCAGGATGCAGATTTCGTCCTATTTTGGGACTCGTCAGCCGGATGTAGTTGTATCTTAGAGTTGATATTCTGGATTCTCTTGCTAACCGCTATTCATCTGTGCTTAAAAAGCTTGTGACTTAAGATGATATCGAGGAAATCCTCACATGATGCACATATGCCAACATGTGACTGATATATTACAGTCCTAAATAACAATGGAACTCCGCCTGGAGCCCCTTTCCGGGGGCTACTGCCGGTCCCAAGCCCGGATAAAGGAGGAGGGTTGGGCATGGGGTTAGCGACCCCATCCCGTAGAAAACTAACTCGCTAAAAAAAACGCTAACCAGAAAAAATTATTCAAACCATTTAAACTCTGCCCTGGGAGTCAGGAGGTCTTCGTTTAGAAGAATTATGACGCCTCATGATGAAAGCCGAGTTTCTTCGGAAGTCACGAGGCCGATGCCCCTTCTGACAACCAGAGCAACCACTTATTTAGGTACATGGAATGCTCGCACAATGTGGGAGACTGGGAGAGTTTTCCAAATTGCTGCAGAAATGAGGAGATACAATTTAGAGGTGCTTGGGATCAGTGAAACACATTGGACGCAAGTTGGACAACAACGACTAGCTTCAGGGGAGCTGCTGTTATACTCCGGACATGAACAAGAAAATGCTCCACATACACAAGGAGTTGCATTGATGCTGTCCAAACAAGCACAAAATGCACTTATAGGATGGGAATCTCATGGACCAAGGATCATCAAAGCCTCCTTCAAAACAAAGAAAGAGGGCATTACAATGAACGTCATCCAATGCTACGCGCCTACCAACGAGTACAATGAAGACGCTAAAGATCAATTCTACGATAGGCTGCAGTCAATCGTCGAGAAGTGCCTAACTAAAGACCTGACTATTCTGATGGGAGACCTAAATGCCAAGGTTGGAATTGACAACATCGGATATGAAGAGATCATGGGACGACACGGACTGGGAGAAAGGAACGAAAATGGTGAGAGATTTGCAAATCTATGTGCCTTCAATAAACTGGTCATAGGCGGGACTATATTCCCACATAAACGCATACACAAAACCACATGGACTTCACCGGGATCACAGCACACAGAACCAAATCGACCATATCTGCATCAACAAAAAGTTCAGGAGGACGATGGAGGACGTGAGAACAAAGAGAGGAGCTGACATAGCATCAGATCATCACTTGCTGGTCGCCAAGATGAAATTGAAACTCAAGAGGCACTGGACAACGGGGAGGACAATATCACAAAAGTTTAATACGGCTCTTCTTCGGGATACTGACAAAACTCAATAAATTCAAGATAACCCTCAGCAATAAGTTCCAAGCCTTTCATGATCTACTCAATGGAGAAGGAACTACTATGGAGAGCAACTGGAAAGAGATAAAAGAGGCAATCACTTCAACATGTCATGAGGTTCTGGGCCAAAAGAAGCACCATCACAAGGAATGGATCACGGTCGATACACTGGATAAGATTCAAGAAAGGAGGAACAGGAAAGCAGCAATCAATACCAGTCGAACAAGAGCAGAAAAAGTCAAGGCACAGGCTGAATACACAGAAGTAAACAAGCAAGTGAAAAGGAGCATCAGAACTGACAAACGTAAATATGTGGAAGATTTGGCATTGACGGCGGAAAAGGCTGCGAGAGAAGGAAACATGAGACAACTGTATGAAACAACAAAGAAACTCTCTGGAAATCACCGTAAACCAGAACGACCAGTGAAAAGCAAGGAAGGCAAGATAATTACCAACATTGAAGAACAACGAAACAGGTGGGTATAACACTTCAAAGAACTCTTGAATCGACCAGCCCCACTGAACCCACCCAACATCGAAGCAGCACTCACGGACCTCCCAATTGATGTTGGCGCACCGACAATTGAAGAAATCAGCATGGCTATCAGACAAATCAAGAGTGGCAAAGCAGCAGGACTAGACAGCATTCCAGCAGAGGCACTGAAAGCAGACGTAGCAGCAACTGCAAGGATACTCCAAACTCTCTTCAGAAAGATCTGGGATGAGGAACAGGTACCAAAAGACTGGAAAGAAGGACTTCTAGTCAAAATACCAAAGAAAGGCGATCTCAGCAACTGTGACAACTACAGGGGAATCAGTCTTCTCTCAATACCAGGAAAAGTCTTCAACAGGGTATTGTTAAACAGGATGAAGGACTCCGTAGACGCCCAACTTCGAGACCAACAGGCAGGATTCCGTAAGGATAGATCGTGCACAGACCAAATCGCAACTCTACGGATCATTGTGGAACAATCAATTGAGTGGAATTCATCACTCTATATCAACTTCATTGACTACGAAAAAGCATTTGATAGCGTGGACAGAACAACCCTATGGAAGCTTCTTCGACACTACGGCGTGCCTCAGAAGATAGTCAATATCATACAGAATTCCTATGATGGATTAAACTGCAAAATCGTGCATGGAGGACAGTTGACAAAGTCGTTCGAAGTAAAGACCGGTGTCAGGCAAGGTTGCTTACTCTCACCCTTTCTCTTTCTCCTGGTGATCGACTGGATCATGAAGACATCAACATCTGAAGGGAAGCACGGGATACAGTGGATAGCTAGGATGCAGCTGAACGATCTAGACTTCGCAGATGATCTGGCTCTTCTATCGCATACGCAACAACAAATGCAGGAGAAGACAACCAGTGTAGCTGCAGCCTCAGCAGCAATAGGTCTCAATATACACAAAGGGAAAAGCAAGATTCTTCGATACAACACAGCATGTACCAATCCAATCACAATTGACGGAGAAGCTTTGGAAGATGTAAAAACCTTTACATATTTGGGCAGTATCATCGATGAACACGGTGGATCTGATGCAGATGTGAAGGCACGGATTGGCAAAGCAAGAGCAGCATATTTACAACTGAAGAATATCTGGAACTCAAAACAATTAGCAACCAACACCAAAGTCAGAATTTTCAATACAAATGTCAAAACAGTTCTACTGTATGGGGCGGAAACCTGGAAAACTACGAAATCCATCGTCCAAAAGATACAGGTGTTTATTAACAGTTGTCTACGCAAAATACTTCGGATCCGCTGGCCGGACACTATAAGCAACAACCTACTGTGGGAGAGAACAAATCAGATCCCAGTGGAGGAAGAAATCAGGAAGAAACGCTGGAAGTGGATAGGACACACATTGCGGAAAGCACCGAACTGCGTCACAAGACAAGCCCTCATATAGAATCCTCAAGGTCGAAGGAGGAGAGGAAGACCAAAGAATACATTACGCCGGGAAATGGAGATAGATATGAGAAAAATGAACAAGAATTGGATGGAACTAGAAAAGAAAGCCCAGGACAGAGTGGGTTGGAGAATGCTGGTCGGCGGCCTATGCTCCATTGGGAGTAACAGGCGTAAGTAAGTAAGTAAGTAAATAACAATGGGAAGATACAAGTAAAGCAACATCAAGTAATGATGTTAGTCTTTATTGGGTGAAGTGATTCTTCCTTGGGTATAGTTCTATAATTTGAAAGTGGTATTATGTAAGAGCTGAAGTCAATGTGGAGAGGGAATCATTCTGAATGAAGATGTATGATTTCATAGAGTCAAGCGGAAGGCTTTGGTGTAAATACATTATATATATGATATAATGAGAATTAGTATTCTTAATTTAGTTTTTAATAGCACAAATGATTGATCAAGTATCTCTATGTTAAATATGATCGCCACTGATGTAAGTAAGTAAGTAACTACAATGAAACCTTATCGATAAAATTCGACTAGCATTTAAAGGGATAGACAAACATAATAATGGCTACTATTTGATGATTAATCAATTGTAATGTTTTACATTGAATAAACTTTTTAAAAACAATCATAATTTTATTGTTGTCATAGCAACTCATTCACTCTATGGTAAATGAATAAAATAGTTAAATTTCAGTAGTTGAGATCATGAGTCAATTGAAACTAGACCACCGTGGAAAACCTGGAATCAATGGACGACCGTTTCGTTCCAGTATGCGAATCCACAACAATGCGCATCCATGATTCCTCACGCGGGACATAACTGCTGAATGGTTAATGACACAAACAAGGAAGTATAATAATAATAATAGGCATTTCGGGTCTAACCATGTACACCTATAAGGTGTAATTGAGAATTTAGAAAGGATGATATCACTTAAACAATTTATACAAGAATCTTTTATTACATCAGTGGAGATCACATTTAATATAGAGATACTTGATCAATCATTTGTGCTATTAAAAACTAAATTAAGAATACTAATTCTCATTATATCATATATATAATGTATTTACACCAAAGCCTTCCGCTTGACTCTATGAAATCATACATCTTCATTCAGAATGATTCCCTCTCCACATTGACTTCAGCTCTTATATAATACCACTTTCAAATTATAGAACTATACTCAAGGAAGAATCACTTCACACAATAAAGACTAACATCATTACTTGATGTTACTTTACTTGTATCTTCCCATTGTTATTTACTTACTTACTTACTTACGCCTGTTACTCCCAATGGAGCATAGGCCGCCGACCAGCATTCTCCAACCCACTCTGTCCTGGGCTTTCTTTTCTAGTTCCATCCAATTCTTGTTCATTTTTCTCATATCTATCTCCATTTCCCGGCGTAATGTATTCTTTGGTCTTCCTCTCCTCCTTCGACCTTGAGGATTCTATATGAGGGCTTGTCTTGTGACGCAGTTCGGTGCTTTCCGCAATGTGTGTCCTATCCACTTCCAGCGTTTCTTCCTGATTTCTTCCTCCACTGGGATCTGATTTGTTCTCTCCCACAGTAGGTTGTTGCTTATAGTGTCCGGCCAGCGGATCCGAAGTATTTTGCGTAGACAACTGTTAATAAACACCTGTATCTTTTGGACGATGGATTTCGTAGTTTTCCAGGTTTCCGCCCCATACAGTAGAACTGTTTTGACATTTGTATTGAAAATTCTGACTTTGGTGTTGGTTGCTAATTGTTTTGAGTTCCAGATATTCTTCAGTTGTAAATATGCTGCTCTTGCTTTGCCAATCCGTGCCTTCACATCTGCATCAGATCCACCGTGTTCATCGATGATACTGCCCAAATATGTAAAGGTTTTTACATCTTCCAAAGCTTCTCCGTCAATTGTGATTGGATTGGTACATGCTGTGTTGTATCGAAGAATCTTGCTTTTCCCTTTGTGTATATTGAGACCTATTGCTGCTGAGGCTGCAGCTACACTGGTTGTCTTCTCCTGCATTTGTTGTTGCGTATGCGATAGAAGAGCCAGATCATCTGCGAAGTCTAGATCGTTCAGCTGCATCCTAGCTATCCACTGTATCCCGTGCTTCCCTTCAGATGTTGATGTCTTCATGATCCAGTCGATCACCAGGAGAAAGAGAAAGGGTGAGAGTAAGCAACCTTGCCTGACACCGGTCTTTACTTCGAACGACTTTGTCAACTGTCCTCCATGCACGATTTTGCAGTTTAATCCATCATAGGAATTCTGTATGATATTGACTATCTTCTGAGGCACGCCGTAGTGTCGAAGAAGCTTCCATAGGGTTGTTCTGTCCACGCTATCAAATGCTTTTTCGTAGTCAATGAAGTTGATATAGAGTGATGAATTCCACTCAATTGATTGTTCCACAATGATCCGTAGAGTTGCGATTTGGTCTGTGCACGATCTATCCTTACGGAATCCTGCCTGTTGGTCTCGAAGTTGGGCGTCTACGGAGTCCTTCATCCTGTTTAACAATACCCTGTTGAAGACTTTTCCTGGTATTGAGAGAAGACTGATTCCCCTGTAGTTGTCACAGTTGCTGAGATCGCCTTTCTTTGGTATTTTGACTAGAAGTCCTTCTTTCCAGTCTTTTGGTACCTGTTCCTCATCCCAGATCTTTCTGAAGAGAGTTTGGAGTATCCTTGCAGTTGCTGCTACGTCTGCTTTCAGTGCCTCTGCTGGAATGCTGTCTAGTCCTGCTGCTTTGCCACTCTTGATTTGTCTGATAGCCATGCTGATTTCTTCAATTGTCGGTGCGCCAACATCAATTGGGAGGTCCGTGAGTGCTGCTTCGATGTTGGGTGGGTTCAGTGGGGCTGGTCGATTCAAGAGTTCTTTGAAGTGTTATACCCACCTGTTTCGTTGTTCTTCAATGTTGGTAATTATCTTGCCTTCCTTGCTTTTCACTGGTCGTTCTGGTTTACGGTGATTTCCAGAGAGTTTCTTTGTTGTTTCATACAGTTGTCTCATGTTTCCTTCTCTCGCAGCCTTTTCCGCCGTCAATGCCAAATCTTCCACATATTTACGTTTGTCAGTTCTGATGCTCCTTTTCACTTGCTTGTTTACTTCTGTGTATTCAGCCTGTGCCTTGACTTTTTCTGCTCTTGTTCGACTGGTATTGATTGCTGCTTTCCTGTTCCTCCTTTCTTGAATCTTATCCAGTGTATCGACCGTGATCCATTCCTTGTGATGGTGCTTCTTTTGGCCCAGAACCTCATGACATGTTGAAGTGATTGCCTCTTTTATCTCTTTCCAGTTGCTCTCCATAGTAGTTCCTTCTCCATTGAGTAGATCATGAAAGGCTTGGAACTTATTGCTGAGGGTTATCTTGAATTTATTGAGTTTGTCAGTATCCCGAAGAAGAGCCGTATTAAACTTTTGGGATATTGTCCTCCCCGTTGTCCAGTGCCTCTTGAGTTTCAATTTCATCTTGGCGACCAGCAAGTGATGATCTGATGCTATGTCAGCTCCTCTCTTTGTTCTCACGTCCTCCATCGTCCTCCTGAACTTTTTGTTGATGCAGATATGGTCGATTTGGTTCTGTGTGCTGTGATCCGGTGAAGTCCATGTGGTTTTGTGTATGCGTTTATGTGGGAATATAGTCCCGCCTATGACCAGTTTATTGAAGGCACATAGATTTGCAAATCTCTCACCATTTTCGTTCCTTTCTCCCAGTCCGTGTCGTCCCATGATCTCTTCATATCCGATGTTGTCAATTCCAACCTTGGCATTTAGGTCTCCCATCAGAATAGTCAGGTCTTTAGTTAGGCACTTCTCGACGATTGACTGCAGCCTATCGTAGAATTGATCTTTAGCGTCTTCATTGTACTCGTTGGTAGGCGCGTAGCATTGGATGACGTTCATTGTAATGCCCTCTTTCTTTGTTTTGAAGGAGGCTTTGATGATCCTTGGTCCATGAGATTCCCATCCTATAAGTGCATTTTGTGCTTGTTTGGACAGCATCAATGCAACTCCTTGTGTATGTGGAGCATTTTCTTGTTCATGTCCGGAGTATAACAGCAGCTCTCCTGAAGCTAGTCGTTGTTGTCCAACTTGCGTCCAATGTGTTTCACTGATCCCAAGCACCTCTAAATTGTATCTCCTCATTTCTGCAGCAATTTGGAAAACTCTCCCAGTCTCCCACATTGTGCGAGCATTCCATGTACCTAAATAAGTGGTTGCTCTGGTTGTCAGAAGGGGCATCGGCCTCGTGACTTCCGAAGAAACTCGGCTTTCATCATGAGGCGTCATAATTCTTCTAAACGAAGACCTCCTGACTCCCAGGGCAGAGTTTAAATGGTTTGAATAATTTTTTCTGGTTAGCGTTTTTTTAGCGAGTTAGTTTTCTACGGGATGGGGTCGCTAACCCCATGCCCAACCCTCCTCCTTTATCCGGGCTTGGGACCGGCAGTAGCCCCCGGAAAGGGGCTCCAGGCGGAGTTTTTCATTGTAGTAATTGGTCTAATTGATTTGATATCACATCCATTGCATTGATATATTAGGTGACTAGAGGTAGCCAACAGAAAGCCCTGTTTCGTACAAGTTAACAATTACCAGTTCCAAAAGATTGGATAGATATGATATTATCAATGGTTAAGATCATGAGTCAGTTGAAGCTAGACCACCATGGAAAACCTGGAAGCACTGAACGGCCGTTTCGTCCTATTGTGAGACTCCTCAGCAGTGCGCATCCACGACCTCGCAACTCACTGAAGACAATGGTGGATGTGTCGCTCAATTTCGTGGATTAATTGAAGTTAGACATTAACACCGGCTCAGTGGTCTAGTGGTTAAATGCTCGCGCGCGGAACCAGTAGGTCCTGGGTTCGAGTCTCGCAGGGGGCGGGGTCGTGGATGCGCACTGCTGAGGAGTCCCACAATAAGACGAAACGGCCGTCCAGTGCTTCCAGGTTTTCCAATCGTCTCATGATGTTAACCACTGAAATTACCAAAATCTCCACAAAACCCCTTCAGATATGATATTGATCATTATTCAATGATCACTCAGTTGTAGCTATCTAATTTCTACAGGGAGTCAGCTAAAGACTGATTAACTCAGTGATAACATTTCAGATTATGTAGCTGGATGATATGTGCTTGATTCTTACATAGATCATTCAGTTCTCTAACGGTTACTGATACTCCATTCTGAAAAGTGTCAACTAACATAAAACTTGGATTCACAGTTTTCTTTTGTCTACATCCAACTATCTAGCATCTCAGTATGAAATTTATATTAATTGTATTTCAATATTTATTATACAATACGTATATATAATTATATACCTTTTATTATCCTTTTATTTCTAGTCGAAGACACTTAAGAAGACGAAACAAATCTTTATTTAAACATGATTCACAAAAGGTAAGAACAAGTATTGTATAAAAATGTTAACTGGTATCCATCAATTAATCAATATTCAATAAAATATTTCTTCTTCTTAAGTGGTAAACAATAACGAATGCTTTCATGATTGAACCTAGAAGCTTCATATGTTTAAATGAGATAGATATATAAGATCGTTGAACATTAAGTATTTAACTGAAGTTGTAAACTACCAACCACAGACCATTGAAATATATGATTCTTACCGACTGGCTTACGCCTGTTACTCCTCGTGGAGGAGCACAGGCCACCCACCAGCACGCTCCATCCAACACTATCCTGGACAATCATTTACAGTTGTTATTCATCCTTTTCATATCTGCTTCCATTTCCCAACGTAAAGTGTTCTTCGATTTTCCTCTTTCCCACTTCCCTTCACAATTCCAAGTTATGGCTTGTCTCATGATGTAGTTTGATGATTTTCTATGTCCTGTCTACTTCCAACAACTTTTCCTAATTTCCTCTTTGCTAAAAGTTGGTTTGTCCTTTCTCACACAATGGTGTTGCTGATGGTATCTGGCCAACGGATGTCGAGTATCTTGCGTAGACAACTATTTATAAATACTTGTACATTCTTGATGATGGTTGTGGTAGTTCATCATGTTTGAGCTCCGTATAGTAGAACTGTCTTGACGTTCATGTTGAAGATTCTGACTTTGATATTGATTAATAATTGTTTTGAATTCCATTTATTCTTCAATAGGAATACCACCCTTGCTTTATTAATCTTTACTTTCACATTTGCATCAAATCCTTTTTGTTCATCAATGATGCTTCTCAGGTACGTGAAAGTTTTCACATCTTCCATAGTTTCTCCATCACGTGTGATTGGGTTGATGTTCTCCGTGTTGTATTTGAGGATCTTGTTTTTTCCTTTATGATCATTCTGATTCACTTTCGTCAAAAAATTCAGATGTTTATTTACTTCTTATTTAGGATCTTTGACTACTAAGTAGTCTTGAACTGAGTTAAAAAAAATGAACGAATGATCTTTTTACTTCTGTCAGTCGTTTCATTTAAACAGAAAATAAAGGGTTTATTCTCAGACATCTTTAATCTATGTGTTATATCTAGAGCATAGATTCCTAATATACCTCGTATAAATTGAGCACTCGAGTGTTAGAACCCCCCTCCAAGACAGAAGACAAGTGAAAGGAATGTTATTTCAAACAGTATCAATTATGGTACAAAACACTGTCAGGTATTTATAGTTTTTAGTAAAAACTAGGGGTGAGATCGTGGATGCGCACTGCTGAGGAGTTCCATACTAGGACGAAACGGCCGTCCAGTGCTTCCAGGTTTTCCATGGTGGTCTAGCTTCAATTTATTCATGATTTCAACTATTGAAATTACCGATTCTCCACTAAACCCTTTCTAGTAATAATCATCTGCTCACTAGTGACTGACTTCGAGAGATACTCCTGGAGTTCTAGTGAGAAGCCGTGACCAGTGGAGTTCAACCAGGTCTGTTGTGAGATATCAGCTCACTGAAGACAATGGTGACGGCGGCGCAACTTCGTGGATTGGTTGAAGTTAGACATTAACACCGTTAGATGCCTGCTCAGTGGTTTAGTTGGTTAAGCGCCTGGCGCGAGACCGAAAGGTCCTGGGTTCGAATCCCACGGGATGCGGGATCGTGGATGCGCACTGCTGAGGAGTCCCATACTAGGACAGAACGGCCGTCCAGTACTTCCAGGTTTTCCATGGTGGTCTAGCTTCAATTGATTCATGATCTCAACTATTGAAATTACCAACGAAATCATCAATATCGTTATCCAATCCACACACACAGGTGGAAGGTCATTAACATTGTCCACTAGAGAAGTTACACATGAATTGTCTTCATACTATATTCTCTAACATGTTCTATTAACTAAATCAATAATAAATGCTAATAATTTATCATACTACTTATATTTCTAAATGAATTCTTTAGAAAACATCTCATTCTATCAATCATTCAAATCATGAAAATAGAATACATAATACAGTAAAAGATAATACAGCGCCAATTTTAATTAATGATATATATAAAAGAGATCAAACTATTGAACATATTCCTATTCCAGAAAATTATTATGGACAAAGTGGTAATAATTATATATTGTCCACTTCAAATTTAGTTAATAATGGATGTTATGATAATCGTTCACAAAATTTTACTGGTGATGTAATGATTGATTTAAAATCTCCATTAGCAACAAGTCATGGTAAGTTGATAAACATTACATTTATTATGTATATGTATTACATCATTTATATCAATGAGTATCGATCAGAAACCCACACATAGGACGAAACAGTCAACCAGTACTTTTAGGTTTTCCATAGTGATCTAACTTCCATTGACTCATGATCACAACTATTCGTAAGCGAGACCCTGGGTTTGGATCCCGCGAGCGGGATCGTGAATGCGCACTGTTGAGGAGTTCCACAATAGGACGAAACGGCTGTCCAGTGATTCCAGGTTTTCAATGGTGGTCTTACATCAATCGGTTCATGATCTCAATCAAAAATAATTTGTTTGTTTGCTAATCAGTGTTTTTATGGCATACACAATAGTTATCTGTAAACTTTGATTAGAAATACTTAGGAAATGTTGATGTTATTTAAATGGTGTAAATCAGGAGGCATTGTACAACTGTTTCATTCTAGTACGTGCCTCCTCAACTGTATGCATCCCTTATCCAATCGAGGATCAAACTGAGAATTTATAAATCTCTTGTAGACGCTTAATCTTTATACTATTGAAATATCTTACAATGATATACAGTTTTAAATTCAATCAATTCAAGATATTAAACAACCATCTTTCAATATTATTGGTGAGTAACTAGCTCAAGTCAGATATGATTGGGTTCCACTGGTCTTTAATTCTCAACTAGGATTATAATAAATACCTCCTAAAATTAATGAGCGTATGAAGTTTGTTTCGCTTTTTTAAACTAATAAGAATTAAGAAGTTATAGATGCAATCCAAGTAAGGGCCGGAGTTAAACAAGGCTGTCTACTTTCCTTCATCATCTTTCTTCTGGTTGCCGACTCGATTATGAAGACCTCGACAACTGAGGGAAAGCACTGAATACAATGGAGGGCTGGGAATAAAAAGAAGATTTGGATGAACTGGCCCTTCTGTCCCATACATATCAACAAATGAAGATGAAGACAACTGGTGTAGCAGCAGTCTTTGCATCAGTAAGCGTCAACATACACAAGGGAAAAAGCAAGATCCTCAAATACAACACGGAGACAAAAAACCCAATAACATTTGATGAAGAAACTCTGGAAGAGGTGGAAACATTCACGTAACTAAGTAGTATCATCGATGAACAAGGACGATCGGATGAAAATGTAAAGGCGGAGATTGGCAAAGAAAAGGCCGCATTCTTACAATTGACGAACTTATTCAACTCAAAACGACTGTTAACCAATATCAAAGTCAGAATCTTCAACATGAACGTCAAGACAGTTCTACTATACGGAGCTCAAACATGATGAACTACCACAACCATCATCAAGAATGTACAAGTATTTATAAATAGTTGTCTACGCAAGATACTCGACATCCGTTGGCCAGATACCATCAGCAACACCATTGTGTGAGAAAGGACAAACCAACTTTTAGCAAAGAGGAAATTAGGAAAAGTTGTTGGAAGTAGACAGGACATAGAAAATCATCAAACTACATCATGAGACAAGCCATAACTTGGAATTGTGAAGGGAAGTGGGAAAGAGGAAAATCGAAGAACACTTTACGTTGGGAAATGGAAGCAGATATGAAAAGGATGAATAACAACTGTAAATGATTGTCCAGGATAGTGTTGGATGGAGCGTGCTGGTGGATGGCCTGTGCTCCTCGACGAGGAGTACCAAGCGTAAGTAAGTAAGAGATTGAAAATGAATTCGTTTAATACTGTAGTCGTATTACCATACGAAGAAAAATTTGAGCTCAATTTCAAGTTTTTGATTCCTTAAATCAGTTCAACGCTATGATAAATTATCTAAATTACAAACATTAGTGATTACGTTATAATAAGGTTGACCACTAATGAATATTTAAATGGATCATGTATGATTTAAGTGATTAAAGGAGGAAATAACACAGCTAATATGAAATGTTTAATAAGCATTATTTTTCATAAATACCCTGATAATTTACAATAACAATAATGAACGTCTGATTCCATTCTTTCCTTAGGTTACTTTTCTAGTACATCAATAACTGTAACTGGTTATTAAACTGGTAACTATATCTTAGTTTAGTAAAAAAAAGAACGTAACCACATATTTCAATGAACACTGACTTATCAGAATGGGGTTTTGTGAAGATTTTAGTAATAGCTGGCATTAATACCGGCTCAGTGGTTTGGAGGTTAAGCGTCTGCGCGCGAGACTAATAGGTCCTGGGTTCGAATATCACGTGGCAGGATCGTCGATACGCACTGTTGAGGAGTCTCATACTACGACAAAATGGCTATCTAACGCTTCCAGGTTTTCCATGGTGATCTAGCTTCAATTGACTCATAAATTCAACTTTAAGAATACTGACTTATTTAAACGTAATATGATGTATTCACTCTATGATTTGTCAGCTTACTAATAAATATACAATACTTTCAAAAACTATCTTCCATATTTTCCGTTTCATTTTCAATCTTGCTTTAAGTAAACCAATCACACAAAAACACACACTCACAAAACATATGATTCAACATCCCCTTATATTTGATTACTGAATTACATTAAATTGCTAAGTTCATTTCAATGTTTCAACAGTATTATTTCTGAATATCTTAAATATTTCCACTTAAGTCATACAAGTATTTCTTTTTATTCCAGTGAATCCACAACACTTACATGATCATTCAAGAAGCGCGATTCCGTTCGGTTATCGACCATCATCCTCTTTAGATCAATGTAATGAATCAATTCATAAACCTGAGAATGGAATAACTTTACACAATAGACCTTTTGGAACAGATTGGTCAACACGAAGGATTATATCACAAAAACCTGGATCTATGAGAGATCGACTACCAATGCTAGCAGAAGGATCAAATTTAGATTTGAATATTGATCGATATCCGAATTACACAGATTCTATCGACAGAATGAATAGATTTGATCAAGACAGAGAGATATCATTAAACATGATTTCATCTTCTTCTTCATTTATACAAACTAATACTTGAATATACGATTAAGAATAATGTTAAAAAAAACATTCATTCATTTCAGGTTATAAGAAGAAAGAAGGTAAAGTATATGATACTATCTATTATCATATAACAGATCTTATAACTACTATTACTACCATTGCATATTCTACCTTTAGGGTTTCTACTTAATTATTCTGATGTAGTCTACCATAAAGTTTTTCAATTCTGCATTGTTTCTTTCATAGTTTTGTACTAATAATAACACGAGTGTCCTCAGTTGTCTATTTTCATTAATGGAAAATGACACAAACGCATTTGTTTTACTGTTTTATCTATTATTTACAAGAAGTTTCTTGTGTCACCTTTATTCTCACCTGAAAGTAATTAAACATTGAAGTAACTTATGATTTATGCTTTGACTCACAATTGTCTAATCATTGTTTATCAATTGTTTATACCTCATCATTATGTGTATATATCAAAAGAAATGTATCATCCGTTTGTATATTCTACTATAGGCGTGTGTATGAGAGAGTGAGTGAGTGAGTGAGGAACAGTGGCCTACTTTCTGTTTGATTATACAATACAATATTTAATACTTGAAATAAAGTGAAAAGTTTGCCGGTAAACAATCTTCTCAATTGTTATTGTTGTTGTTGTTATTAATGATCAGTAGAAAACAAATAAAGTCATTTTAAAAGTTTATTTTAATTTCTGATTATCAATGTTGTAATCATAGTTAGAAAGTATTCAGTAAACAGAAGTGAACAGGGAATAATTTACCACATAGCGCACGCAATTTTGAGTCCCCTAGACTAGTGGTCACATTGCAACTTGGTCGATAGCATTCGATCCGCACTAATAAGGACCTGACACACATGACAGTGATTAACACCCAGTGATCAACCAATTGTAAATACATCTCAGTCCTACAGGAGGCCAGTAGCGACCCGGGTAGCTCAGTGATAACGTCTCTGATTGTGAAGCTGAGTGACACGAGGTTGAATCCATCAGAGAGAATCAGTTCCCTCAAGACTACAGGTACATCTTGTTGACGAGTGCCAAATAGCACGAAACCTGGGTCTAGGGTTTCCTGCCAACTACTTCCAACAACCATCTTACAGTAAATAATATCAACTATCACTTATTAATGAAAAGTCATATCAGTGTAAAAATCACGTAACGTTGTTAGTGAAACAAAAGAATTTCATTTTGTACTTTAAGTGATTGATTTTACTGAAATGAATTAAGTGCGATTTGTGATTTCATGTTTCGCCCTACTGATTTCCTCCAAGTCTCGTGATGTTATTTCAATGTTTGGCGAGACTCTAATTTACGGACGGGCCAATCAAAAGCGTCTGAGAGATTTGAAGGTCACAGCGCCAACTTCAGTGCCTGATGCTAACGTACGATCGGTTCACAGGGAATTTTGTACAAAACGTGACAGTTGAGCGGCTATAACAAATAAAACGGTAAGACTATAATTTGTGGACGAACCAATCAGGTATATGATGACAAATCTCGGGTTTTGGGAATTCTGAACTCCTAAGAATATCAACAAACTTGTAACAACTTGGGTTGGGTTGTTAACAACTGGGCGTAAGTAAATCGGCGATATCAACACATTGCAGCTCAAGTATTTATTTTGTTCCTTATTTTGCATACCACATATTTTTTATTGTTCTATGTTGATTATTAAAACTTTGCGTGTTTAGAAAAGATATCGCTACCCAACTGATCTGTTCTACGATTTGAATAAAGACCTACTGCAACCAGCAGTATGGCTTCTTCTACAGATAAAATAATGGGTATCTACTAGCACCGCATTGGTGAGCCAAAGGTGATACGGCTTGGCGGCCTGCATCTATTGTTCCCACTGCATTACATGCTGAGTGATGTGATGAGGTGTCCGGGTATTAGTCATCCAAACGGTGTTGGACGTAGCTTGTGTCCATCTTTATTTTAGGACTGCTTCACGTATGGTTCTGTCCCCCACTAGAAATTGAATGCTAAATAATAATTATGGTGATGATCTATCACCTAATTTTTCTCTTTGGGAAAGCCTTTGAGTTCTTTAACTGTCTGATAAAGATAGACGGTCCATTATTTCATATCCTAAAATGTGGTACGTTTGTGATGTTAATAATAATAATAATAATAATAATAATATATATATATATATCCGCATGAGCAGGCACAGGTTAGTTTTACAGATATGGTCTACAAATTACAACATTTTTTGGCTCAGAGCATGCTTCCCAAATTATTAAGTTTATAGTTGTTATAAAGTAGACTCGTAGAGTGCTTGCCGTAAAGTATAACCTTGAGGAGACGCGTACGTCAAGTTTGTTCCAGACGTCAAAAGTTCCATAGCTGTGCCCTCAGAGCAAGATTCTGAAGAAAGAAAACGGAGAAACAGAAGAGCAGCAAGGCACTTGGATATGAACGCCAAACGTTGCTTAACATTTTGTAGTAGAACAGACAGAAGTATAATAAATTAGATTCAATTCATATTTTTTCTTGTTAGAGTGAAATGAAATCAGAGGCTCCATATAAGAGAATGTAGTAATAAAGAACAATGAGTTATGGCGTTTAACAAGCTGGAGTAAGCTCACATGAAGGAAGGGGAGTCAAGGTTGATACAAGGAAATCTGTTTATTAGAAGGGAGTGTGCATATAGAGGGTGAAGTGTTAAGAATACTAATAACTATATCTTTTATTGTCTAACTTTTTTCATTGTTGAAGGATCCGAAATTAAGTCGCTGACTCCCTTGACAACTGAAGGACAGAGAAAAGAGCATAAATTTTTGCATCGAATTTCCTCGTAAAATAATATTCTAGTTGAGCGGACCACAACTCGGGGCCATTACGGTTTAATCCTGCTATTCGGGCTATCACAGTCAAAACAGTGTCCATCTCTACCGATGAGAAATTATGCTTATTTTCCAGGCTTTCATTGTGCATTAAATCTGGCATTTGGTACACGACAAAAATATTAATATTATATGGACGATGTGAAACAATGATTCCAACACAAAAGCTGTGTGATTAATATGTGTAAAATATATGCTAAAGATAATCACACTGATCTATCTGGTTTACTTTTACGGCAAAACAAAAAACAAGTAAAACAAAGGTTAATTTTTGTGTTCTACACTGTCCTCGCCAACAGATACAATTCAGAATAAGTGCACTGAAAACATATTCAGCTGGCTATAGTTTTTCAGTCAACCGTTCGAACTCATAGTAAAGTGCTATCTTGTCTTCCAGGATCTAGTCAGAGTAGATTCTGAAGACTCCTATTTGTATAGTCTGACGAAAACAACCTTTGGACATTCTCTGATAGCGTTTGATAATGAACGCGGGGAGTTGACAAATTGTTCGTATTGGTCAAAGTTAGGTCACTTACAAATCTTACTGGTTTGGGATTCATACCATTGCCGTGACTTAATAAACATAGGTCGAATTTCCATAGTGCGACAATAAAAATTAGAAGTGTACCAATGAATAGTTACTTTAGTGTAATAGACTCTGTAACATTTTAGGCTTTTGGCGACTTTCATTTTTCTAGTACTTAGATTTAGTCGTTAGCTGTTTTATTTTTGTTGTTAGACAACGAATATTCGTAGCCAGTTTGTTCATTTGTCTCTATTAAAAGATGTATGCGGTGTTACTTAGTGTTACGATTGCACGTTGTAGTGCATTCGAATCAAATATTAAAGCTATTGTTACGGTTGTTGTGGTTGCAAAAGACCCGTAGAATACTTCTGCAGCACGCCAATCCCAAATCCTCTTGGTAATGAACTTGATTAGGTAACTACAGCTTAGCTAGTTGGATAAACCAATATGCCAATATTTGCTGGAAATCCAGCGTTTTGGGACAGCATGAAATCATTCAGATACTTTTTACTGGTAGCTCACGTGACGATGAAATATAGCACCCAAATAATTTCGTACGTTTATATGGTACTTAATGCAAACATGTCAAACGCGTACAACTGTATACTCATTTTAGGGTAAAATATCTGATAGATCGCGTGACCATCTAATAAATTAGCTCGATTCTGTTGATTAAATTGTGCTCAGTTGTGTGACTGATTCGAATGCCTTTCCATTCCTTCTAATATTCCTTTGTTTAGTTGTCTGTTTATCCACCTATCTATTAGCTGCCTTTCATCATTATATTGAATAACTTGTTAAAGTAAATCTGTAGTGGCATTAGGCCCTAACCACATAATACTCAAAGCTGAACACGAGACAACTGGGGAAACAGATGTTCAGTATTTAACGCGGAGAAAAATCCGACGATGGAGAGGGAGGGAACAAGGAATTGAATTCATTAGAGTTGATCGGATGGCATGGCTCTGCCTTGCAGACGTGGTCCCTACTGAATGTTACCTTATATCTTTTATTCATATTAAATATATTGTCCTATCTGTAGCCTAAGCTTGTTCTCCATCATGTATTGGTGATTGTTATGATGCAGTGAGTTGGTGTGGACGATGATGTGACTTCCACGTAAGATCTTATAGATTAGGCAGTTATATCATAACAAATCTGCAATTTTAGGATTAAGTCTTATTAGAGCAGTGCTAATATCATAGTAGACCATAATTCTACATATCCATGGTGGTTGGTCAGTGATTTACTTAGCGAGTCTCTTGAATTCGAGATCAGATCTCATTTATTCGGTGTCATATTATTTTCGCGTTGTACGAATTTCATTATGGGTAAGAAGGACCGACAGTTTCCTGGTTAATTAGACAGTTTCGCCATGAAAGTTATTGGGAGTAATACATGTGTTAATAGCTTTTTGATAAAGTTTTCTGCCAGCGAACAGGTAAGTAAATTAGTTGTTCAGATAAGTGGGTCATCAAACAAATATTTTTCATTGGAGAAACAGACGACTAATTTAAAGACGTCATGATTATATTCCCCGATGTGTTAAGCGGAATGCCTACGCTTGAAATGCCGGTGAGCTGTAGCACTTCTCAACGAGCATTTGGCTTATAATGAGGTGACTATGGGTTTCTCTCAAACTCACTGGAGAAGCCGTTAACTTCATTGTTGTTTCATCGTCGTCCGAATGCATGCGTCAGCTATGGTATGTCGCCCTCTTCAGAAGAGTTAAAAGCAAGAGTGACACCCATGAACCCTAATTAAGACGACATTCTTTCGGTGATGCAATGGAGATAGGTTACGAAGCGGCCATCTACGCCCACAATAAGCGCTACAGTAAGCATATAAGTGCGTCTCATGTAGTAGCCGTGAGCTACAAAACATATTCGCCTTAAAAAGGAACCAGTACAATTAAAACAGATAGGAATACATGTTATTTGTGAGTAGACTACGATAAAGTTAGGATAATAACTGATTTAACACTTCCCTTCTGAAGAGTTCAGCAGTTTATACAATTCCTCATACTAGATGGCGATTGGTGGTAGTCGACAGGAAACCCTAGACCCGGGTTTCATGCTACTTGGCAATCGTCAGAAGGGTGTACCTGTAATCTTGAGGGACCTGGTGCTCCCTGGCGGATTTGATCCCGTGTCACCCAGCTTCACAATCAGAGACATTATCACTGAGCAAACCGGGTCGCTACTGGCCTCCTATAGGACTGAGATGTATTTACAATTGATTGATCACTGGGTGTTAATCACTGTCATGTGTGTCAGGTTCTTATTAGTGCGGATCGAATGCTATCGACCAAGTTGCAATGTGGCCACTAGTCTAAGTGACTCAACACTGCGGGCACTATTGTGGGGTTAGATGGTGGTTGGAGCTAGTCGACAGGAAACCCTGGACCCGGAGCACCAGTTTACTTGAGATTACAGGTACACCTTGCTGACGAGTGCCAAGTAGCAGGAAACCCACTGACCACTATCACTGCAGCGTAAGTAGCAAGGTTTAATGTATTGCTTTCTTAATATCGAGGAATGTGTTTTGTGATAAAAATAGTGTTTAACGTCATAGAAATGAATTCATTTCTGAAGATGTTAAATAAAGCGATAATCCGTTTACTTCCGATAAACTTAAGTGAGCTCATAAATCTGCATAATTTGTATGCAAATGCTGAAAGTAGTTGGATAGTTAGTGCACCTCTTGATTTTGTGAAATCCGAGAGTGGTCTGGAAGTATCTTCTACCTACTTTTTCAGACCATTATTCCGCATTCACTTCTATGCGGAAACCTATTATTTACCACGTTAGCAAGAGCTCACCACGCTAGTCTAATAATCGACTAGCAGCATTCCTAAAGTTCCGGGAGAAAAAATTATATTGTGTCAACGAGCGTGTCTTACTCATTGTCATTCTGCTACATACTAACCGCTCACTTCACTTATATCTCCACCTTCATAAGTTGCTTAAGAGAAGAAAACGGGCAAAATCCTAAAACTGCCATAACTAACACTTATAATCAAAGGGCGAAAATGACTAGTCACTATTCTCCCCAACCTTCTTTTCGGTTCATTAAGACCTTATTGTTAACTGTTAGTTGTCACACAATAAAAAATGTCATATTTAGAGCAAATCTTACACAAAGCCAAACAACAGAGGCTTTGTTAAAAGAGATCTGAATAATCTGGGTTCATTAATTGGTTTGGTGGATGTAGAATTATGCTCTAGGTCAGGCATTTATCTTTGATACTAGAATGGTAAATCTAATCCCACAATCGTAGATTTACCACGGCGAAACTACCTAATCTATTAAATCTTACGTGGAAGTTACACCATTTCCTACACCTAATAGTCTTATGATGAGTGACACAATCGTGATAGGGAAAGGGTAATATATTTAACATGATAAAGGACAAGCTACATAGTGTTCTCAACTGCATAACCGAGCCATGCCATACATAGCACGTGTTCCGTTATCGTCCTTTTTATCCTTCTCTGTGGTGTTGAATGTGGAATGTAAATGTTCTGAGTTATGATATGTTAGTCATCGAGGATCATATAATTGAGAACTAATCTTATTACATGGATTAACAGGTGTTGTACCTTGACCAACTGACTGATAAGAGCCTGTTTGTGAATAATATGTAAAGTAAGTCCCTATTTGAATACCATGGATAACTGGGAAGACAAACGATTAACTTTTGAGCGGAATTTAGCGGAACTAGTGACCAAGAAGAGTTTGGACAGCAGCTCAAACTATAATAAAGATGATGCTAAAATAAGTGTAACCATCTTCCGCTAGGACTAGCTGTGCCTGGAGATTGTCTCACAATTTACCCACTGCAAACATTACCAAATATCATTTAGTTACTTCTTTCTCCCTTTTTATCGTCAACTCTCCTTTTTCATTCTTACACTTCTATATAACACTAATAATTCAATCCATTTACTTCCCTCATGAAACGATCTCCTTCTATCGTTCCCCCGTGTCAGATTGCCAAAAAGTGACTGCAAAGAAATTAGACGGTTGATGGATGTTCATCGTAAGTATGTCAGACATTGAAGCTAGCAGACAGTTTCTTGGCGTCTTTGTCCAGCATAGTGGAGATATTTTATCGACGCAGAGTGGCTTATTCTTTGTTCCACACCTCAAATGTGAGTTTATATCGAGGAAATGTAATTTGTTATCAGGTTACTTCTCTTCTTATTCCTTTCCACCGATAGCGGTAAGAGACACGATAAAGAAATTCTATCCAAACTAGTTTTTAAGCAGATATCAGACGCGGTTTGGGACGGTTCACAGAACAGAATGGAGGGAAACCTAGTGACAACATTTAGTACGTTAATTAGAGATACATATAATATGAGATAAAACAGACCATCACATACCCAAACTCTTAACTGTGATGGTAATTGTGGTGACAGAACAAACCCAAAAATATGTAGTAGGTGCAATAATACAGTCAGTTGGTAGTGGTTTACTAGGTTTAAAGAAATTTATCACCCTCCAATTTCATGGTCTTTGCGGTATGCATGAGTTTACAGTTATTTACTGGTTTACAGTACTTTGAAGTGTTTTTCAAAAATGTTCACCTGTTCAAAAACAGATGACAAGTAAACAACTCAAGAAAAGGTGGATGTTTTTGAAATCCACTTGCATGATTTTCTTGTTTTAATGCATGAATGTGTTAATCAAGTCGATTATTTGACCCGGGTTTTTCCTTAACCGGTCATGAACTGAGATTTGTTTTTTTGTGTAAGTCTAACTGTTTAGTTAATTTGTAAGGATTCATGATGCCTCAGAACTTAGGTTCCATGGTTTTGGGACGCATCTCCAGATCTGTCATTCCTTCATTCCACGGTGCTTACAAGACTCATTTTACTTCTTTAACACGAATAATATGAATAAAAATAGACGTTCCTCCAGTTGTCCAACCTTGATTTCACAAACCAACAGGACGCTTAGACGAGAAGTTTCAAATAATAGACGACTGCTTAAACGAATCCAAAGGTAACTCCTTTATACCATAGTTTTATTGCTAGGCATTACCATCGTCGGTTACCAAGACTTTTGGGAAAGCCAATCAAGCTCAGTGATTTGTTTGTGGCTGTAGTATCTCGCGGAGGTTATAAAAGGGTGTGCGACCATAGATGCTGGTTAGAAGTAGCTCGGGAATTAAAGCTCCCTAGTGAGTGTGCCAATGCAAGTGTTGGACTGAGAAGAATCTATTACCAATTCTTAAGTCATTTTGAATTCAAAGAATACCCTTCTCTCTCTGAACAGTTTCTGGTTCAAACACTTGTCGAACCAGATGTCACTCCTGAAGACGCCACCTTACCACTTTCTTCCGTAGAGCGGAATCTCGGGATTGGGACATCGTGTAATCATGCTCATATGACTTCCGTTCACTCAGCGGTCGATCTTTTTGATCAATCCCATCGGTCTCGCTTGTTCCCCTTATTTCAGGCAAGTTCATTTTGTTTAATATGTCAGTTTTCAACATTCGGTTTTAACTGTTAATCTATTACACCTTACCTGCTTCGGTTTGGACGCCCGGGTAGTATCACAGCCCTCACTCTGACTGCTACTGGACTCATTGTTGTTGTGTGGCGCATATGTATTTGGTGCACCCGTGTGCCAGTGTTTGTGTATTTAAATAAATAAAATCATACTTTAAGACTTTTATATACATTTAGAATGATGACATTTCCGTTATTCCATCACCCTTATGTAATAAGTGTGTAAGATTCTACAGCCGTTGGTAGTAGCAACCAGACTGCGTTTGGTTTTAAAAGTCAAATAATAAGTGCTTCTAGTTTATAACTTAGTCAGTTACATGTGGTTAGTTACTAAGATCTCACCACCTAAGTGCATTCACTGGAGTTTTGTTTGATTTAGCAAACGATTTTTTAACAAAAATAACCAACAGCAACTTTCTATATGTATGTGTACCAGAATACATATTTCAGAGGGAATATTTGTATTGTACGACTTCCTTGAAAGGGTCTTGAATCTGTTATATTGGTTAGTACTAAATAGTTCAGATCAGTAGAGTATAGTTCTATATTAAGGGATTTGTTGACAGTTGGACATTTTAGAAATGCTTACTATTTGATTTATATAATGATTCCTGATATGATCGTAAAAATAACTTGAAATGCTGAGCTGTCTGGTCATTTATACCCCATTGGTCACCCTATAAACAATTCTGAACCAAGTTCCCCAGCCGCTAATCGCGATTCCCTTGCGGGCCCCAATCATCACTAGTCAATGACTTTATGGATTGACGCCATATTGGTCTCGTCGCTCCTAGCTTCCAACCTGCTTTTACGCCAGCAGACATTCGTCCTAACCACCTCAGTTCATAAGCTTGTCAACCGACTTTCCACTTTTGTCGATCACTCTATCCTTAACATTAATCACTGTCGTCCCACGAAACACGAGCAGCGTTTCGCATATACCTAGGGTCAAAAGCGTAAAGCCCTAACGTGTTTTCTATTTCCAAAGACCATTTTTCACAACCGTAAAATAATACAGAGCATGCCCTTATTGCTCTGAGAAAACATAAATCTTAAGTTAGACAGTTACATAATACTACATGGGTTTAACTATCTCCAAATTTGTGGTAACAGCAGGCTGATTTATATGATTTCCTCATGTCAGTAAAAATAGATATGTAAAGTACTTCCCTTAACCTTCGCTACATGCATTTACTGTATATTGTAGTAAACATATTTTAAAGCAATTGCTCAATGGTTTAACTGAGTGAAATTTCCGTCTGTTCCTAAACAGTGTCTGTTTACGCTTCAAATTGATAAGTGATTTTCTCATTTGTTTACAGGATTATAATTATAGTAATAAAGAGATTCAGAGAACCGGTCAAGATAATGATATATTTGACGCCAATTCTAATGCAGATGAATTTCCTGATGTATTTGAACCCTCACAACTGCGTTTAGTGGAATCAGCATTGTGTTCAGGTCTACCAAATGAGATAGAAGTTGCTTTAAACTCCCTTCTTGTTTTATCTATAACTCCATCATCTGGTTCATCAACTAGCGTTAGGCTCGCTCATTGTACAAACTTACTTTCTCTTCTCGTAGCATCTGTTGGAATATATGGAGAAGGTAAGACAAAATCATTCTTTGTTATTTACATTTATGGGGAAGTTCCATTTTCTCTGTAATGTAAGCAAACAATGCATTAACAGTCTCAAAGAAATTATGTATAACCTTAGGTATAACTAGTAATATTTTATCGGTTGTCATCTCAGTGAAATATGAACTTTAACTGAGTTGCATGTAATCATATTTTCAAACTTGCCTGTACATACATATATGCATATGACTACACTCTTAAAGCTAATCTCAGAAGGAAATGTTAAGGATATGTTTTAAGAACAACTAAAGGAGTAGATCATAAAATTTTTGCTCACGATGACGTGGCTTAATATGATATCAAACTAGCTGAAAAAAACAGGTTGGGGACGCCAGCGAATCTGTAACTTCTACTAAATTTGTAGTTGCAAAAAACGTCTCATCTCATCTGACCGTTCTCGGTCACTGATCTTCCCAGTATATGAGAAAGAACAGAAGTGCTCTTCTGGTTGCCGCTAAGGTATCTGTTCTGCTAACATGGGATCTAAAATATTAACCTCAGTAATCATCTTTGGTCTATCTGGAGTTTGTCTACAGCAGACTCTGAAAGTCTATCTTCAGACCTAGGTACTTCGTCTAAGTCCTCAAGGATTAATCTACCGACGGATCCATTTTTCGACCTTAAGTGCTCAAATGAAATCATCCTGTCTGTTGAAGACTGAGAAAATACAGTATTCTGATTGCCTTCAGGAACAATCCAATCATTTTTTGAATGCGTCTCCCTCTAAATCCAAAATGTTGAGTGCATCGATCACTTCATTTGGAGATGAGTTCTCATTAACCGTGGTTGGTTAGTGTCTCGCGAAACCTCTTTACCTGTTCAAAAGCGTTTATCAAACCTAGTCACCTTTGATTTAGGCAAGATATTCGTCTATCACCAAAAAGATGATATTGTGCAGCAGTTCTCTCTGTTTTATCTCATGCCTGAGACCTGACAGTCTTAAGAGTATGTATGAAGAAATCTAGGAGTGGCCCACCAAAGATATGGAATTAGTCCATGAGATAGTCGAGTGTCGATATTAACCATGTTGGTTAGTGCATACTGACCGGTTGAGGTTCGCGTTATTATCTTCGATCGTTAGAGACGTCGACTGAAATTTTAATATCGTTCAAAACTGCGCTGATCCATTCAGTAATTGTTTTCCCTTAGATCCTTGGTTTTAAAATCATTCTATGCTTTTCATCCCATCAGTTCGTTCTTTCCTACTGAATCATATTTTCTATGCCCAATAATTTTTTATTACTAGTACTTCTACTATCATAGTATTCATCCTCATGATTTCACCTCATCTTGCTGACATGATGTAGTCACTCAAGCCGATTCCCGTTTGTGTCAGTTTCTTCGTCATTTTTGACCACTGACTCACTGAGATTTTTAGGAAACCTCTAGTTAATTTTCATTTTTGTTATAGCATGTATAATTTTTATTGTCAAGCGTTATTTAGTTTGAATATTATTAATTTAACGCTATACTAAATGCATTAACAAAATTTCATTCTAGACTTTGGATCCTATATCTCCTGTGATGAAACTTGGGGACGTCAGAATCAACTCAACTTTCTCAAAGTATGTTTCATTGATTCTCTCTAGAAAATTTTAGCGACTATTTGTCTGTGCTGTGTTTTCTTTAATATGTAATACATTTTCTTATTAACTCACCAGTTACGGAACCATGTATTTGATTTCACGTTACACATTAGTTATAAAGGTTAGTGATGCTACCTGGCTGCTCAAACGGAATTGGGCGGATTAGGGTTAAAACCCGTCACTTATTAGTTGGAAGTTTAGAAGTCGGTAATGACAAGTGATTATTTACATTCGTATCTATTGTATAATATAATCGTAAAAATTTAGGTGGATGTTCTTGAAACGACTCAAATAATATTCATTTAACGACCAGTTTTTCAAATAACGATTTCATTTGAAACGGGCAAATGAAAAAAAGGTTCATTATACCATTACTTGTTACATTGGAAATGTTGAAAGCATGATATACCTCGCACACGTAAAAATGTTCTGGAATAAAATAAGAAAAAATATCACCATCCACGCGTAACTAAACCGTTGTACAAATACTGTGAGAGTTATTAATAGTATTCACTGTCCATACCGAGATGTAATCGTTATTGCTCTCGTGATAATGATGGCCCACAGGATTATGTCTACATCTGGTTGTGATTACTCAGTCCCGTTTGTATAATTTGTTTAAAGTTTTAATTTTTTGTTTGGGCTAAAACTATATCTGCTTTTTAGTATAAATCTCCTTTGTTCAGTGCTTATACTGTCAATGATATTAAACTCATCGCGACTGCTTTATAAAGCATATAGTTGATTCGTTAACTTAATACTCGTAATATTACTCGACAACCGGTTATAAAACCATGTACTATACCCGGGATGGTTATTGGTTAAGCTTAATTCCCCAACCACTCAAAGTGAAGTATCTGATCTGTAATTGAATATTTTGTTTCATATTCTCATTAGGTTACTGAGGTATGTTAATTCGTCGTAAACTGTAACAGAATAAAGTCCCAAAACGAACACAGGTAATATAAAAAGTGTTGAGTATTTTAGAACATTTTGTATGTGATCATTCTTCCGCAAGACTTTATCTGCAACCTTCGTAAAAGTGAAATTTCTTCGATAGAGCAATTATTTTCCTATACTAGGGTGTTTAGACTAAATGCAAGATTTATACTGCATTGGTATTATTTGACAAATGATGCTAAACAGACGTCATCAACATAGAGCTTGGAACAGATGTGTGTTGTCCCAAGTTACTATAACATGCGCTGGAAATAACAAGGTGAATAATGATATACTTAAATAACATAGTAGCACTGACGAAAAGAACACCTGAACCTTGATTTTAGTAATTTAAGAAGGTGAATTAAAAAGTCATGTATGGAGGGATACTGAGATTCAAGATCGAGGAGGAAGATAAAAGTGAATACATCCGTGGAGTATTATATATTGCACATTGTTTTTACATAATTTCAAAATAATGAAGAATATTGTTAAGAATTTACTGAAATATTTCCCTTTTACACTGTTATGCACAATTTCTAATATTTGTCCAGTTAGTTATTAGTTGGTTTGTTCAGTAAGTAATGTGACATCTAATTCTTCATTTTAATTAGGAAGACTTAAAAAATAGCTGGGTTGTAATAAGATAGAATTATAACAACTGGGAATAATTCAAGAATGGTAAATCGTATAATAATAGTTCATAGGTCGAAATAAAGCTTACAATAAGAGGGACATGAATATGTATAGTTTAGTTATTTAACAATTATACTATAAAAATATACGTATAGTATTAGTCCATAAATGGATTCCAAAAGTTACCATTCATTATGCTTATTGATAAAATAACTTGATATTTTGATTTCTTTCTTCTTTTTTTTTAAATGAAAGTTTTGGTACAGTGTTGTTCGTGAACCGTCTGGACGTATATTCCTTCGTCCTGATGTTTTCATTAATACTGGTAAGTGAATTCCATTGATATATACATACATTGTAGATCAATTATTCATTATTTCTGTCATATTTTTCTTTCGTCATTATGATATTCTCTACATAAATATCTATACAATGAACCTTGAGATATTATAGAGATTGTAATTGTATTTTAAGTCACATGGTTTTACTAACCAATCACTTTTAAGTGTATTATTATAATATTAATGTTTGACAAGGTCATCATTATCATCATAAAGTTATCTTTTTTCTTCTTCTTACAAGTGCAAAATCTGTATTATTATTATTATTATTATTATTATTATTATTATTATTATTATTATCCGATAGAGATTATCTAAAGTGCTTCGAATAGAAAAAAATCACTACATTCAATGTAGTTGCATTTGTTTAACTAATATGAATAAGATTTTTGTTTACATAGGTCATGTAAAAGAATGAACAAGATAATTCAAGAACTTTAAGACAAAAAAAGCTAAGTTTTAAGTTCCTCTTTACTATATTAAGGATTGACCTTCAAAACTTACTACCTATATGCTTTACTACAGTCTGTGGTTTGTGTACACTTTTTTTTTTAAAGAAGAGTAACGTTGAATCTCAATAGTTTAGACACAACATACAGGAAATAAGATTATTTTCATTATTTATTTATTTATTTTAACACATAGATATTGGTACAAGGAGGCACCAAATACATATGCGCCACACAGATCTCATTTGATTTGTGTGTGGGCTGTGATACTGACTGGGTGTCCAAACCGAAGCCGATGGTTTTCTTAGGGGGCCACACTCCGAGCCTTTGATCTAAAGGTCTGACCCACAAGGCAGTGGAGCATTGTAAGGAGATGCAGTCCCATGGTAGCTGGTGACCACAAATTGGTTCATACGCCATTTGTCCCTTCAGGATCCTGGAGCCCATGTGCACCATTGGTTTGGGATCCGGTTAAAGCGCCGGACATTCGCTTTTCGTCCTCTCAATTTCGTAAACAACACTCCCGCCACGTGAAGGCAGTGAGTAGGACTTCCCTGTCAGAGGCTATATACGCATGGCCATGTGAGAGCATTTGGAGAGGGAGAGTTGACTCTCCCTACTCTCGGCCGTACCAGGGCATTTGGGGGCATCTTCATTTAGGTTCTACCACTAACAGTGTAAAACAAATACATATCGCCATTTAATATACTCATATGTTTGTTGTTAGCAAATGGGCTTTACTTTATTTATCTGTAAATATGATGGAAGAGATTCTGTATAGTCGTTATCATATAATCCAATAAAGAAAATTTGTACATGTTTGCTATATTACACTAAATCACATATCCAATTAAGTTTAACTGTTAGTCTTTTCAAATTACTTCCGGATTGTAGTATTGTGGAGATTTGACCAGCTCATAATTTTCAAATTCTACATCTTATTTATTTTGGTTAGTTAGTGCTGTTCTGATGTAGTGTATCCAAATTGGACCTACTTACATGTGTGCTAAGTTTTCTGTTGCTTATGGGTATCTTACTGATTGTGTCCATTTTCTAAGTTACCAATCAGATAGACCAAGTTGAGCATCTTGATCATAGATTGCACTATAATAGCTAGTCAGTTAGTCATAAATAGTGTAGGACCCTGACCTAAATGTGTGCCAGTTGAAGTTAAAACATGTCAAACCAACACATCTGATGAAGTTAGCATCTAGTAAAACTAAACATCTCGTGGCTGTTATGGCACTGTAGAGTGTGGGTGGCATTTGCAGTAGAACTACAAACTCAGGTTTAACTTACGTTTATTTGTGTGGCACTTATATTTAGGTGTTTACTTGTGCCAGAATTGATGTGTATTTTATAAATAAACCAACATTTAATGAGCTGGAGAGGGGAGTAGATACTTTTCTACTGCAATATAGAAATGCCAGACATTCGGTGACGAAAGAGACTCCATCAAAACTATTAAAAGGAAGAACTCTTCGGTCGAATATGAGATGTTTGGAGTCTGCAGAAGTTACATATTATCGTGGCAATGATCTTCGACCATCCACGGGGATCGTTCTGAAGAATGTCGGGAAATCTATGGTGCGACTTCTAGATATCAATGACTTAAGTACACACAATCGACATGTTGATCAAATACAATTGCAGCAACCAGGTGAGTCTGTTCCGATTTCAGTTGTTAATTCTAATACTAATGAGTGCATTCTAGATAATACAGAGTCTTTATCCAATACATTGTCGGACAGACACAGCATGAACTTGAGGAGAAGACGTACAATTGATTACAGACACTTAGACTCTAATTTAAGCTGTGGCGGATGTGGTGTTTGAATGAACTAATGACTCCTTTGTACTTGTTGAATGTTTGATTTCGAATTCTAAATACAGTACATTCGTTAGTGCTTGTGTAGTACTTCTTGATTCAATTGCGTTATTTCTGGGATTCTTAGTTCATACTTTAATTCAATTACTTCTAATTATCATAAACAGACAGAAGTATAGTAAATTAGATTCAATTCATATTATTTCTTGTTAGAGTGAAATGAAGTCAGAGGCTCCATATAAGAGAATGTAGTAATAAAGAACAATGAGTTATGGCGTTTAACAAGCTGGAGTAAGCTCACATGAAGGAAGGGGAGTCAAGGTTGATACAAGGAAATCTGCTTATTAGAAGGGAGTGTGCATATAGAGGGTGAAGTGTTAAGAATACTAATAACTATATCTTTTATTGTCTAACTTTTTTCATTGTTGAAGGATCCGAAATTAAGTCGTGGACTCCCTTGACAACTGAAGGACAGAGAAAAGAGCATAAATCTTTGCATCAAATTTCCTCGTGAAATAATATTCTAGTTGAGCGGACCACAACTCGGGGCCATTGCGATTTAATCCTGCTATTCGGGCTATCACAGTCAAAACAGTGTCCATCTCTAACGATGAGAAATTATGCTTATTTTCCAGGCTTTCCTTCTGCATTAAATCTGGCACTTGGTACACGACAAAAATATTTATATTATATGGACGATGTGAAACAATGTTCCCAACACGAAAGCTGTGTGATAAATATGCATAAAATATATGCTAAAGATAATCACACTAATCTATCTGGTTTACTTTTACGGCAAAACAAAAAACAAGTAAAACAAAAATTAATTTTTGTGTTCTACACTGTCCTCGCCAACAGATACAATTCAGAATAAGTGCACTGAAAACATATTCAGCTGGCTAGTTTTTCAGTCAACCATTCGAACTCATAGTTAAGTGCTATCTTGTCTTCCAGGATCTAGTCAGAGTAGATTCTGAAGACTCCTATTTGTATAGTCTGACGAAAACAACGTTTGGACGTTCTCTGATAGCGTTTGATAATGAACGCGGGGAGTCGACAAATTGTTCGTATTGGTCAAAGTTAGGTCACTTACAACTCTTACTGGTTTGGGATTCATACCATTGCCGTGACTTAATAAACATAGGTCGAATTTCCATAGTGCGACAATAAAAATTAGAAGTGTACCAATGAATAGTTACTTTATTGTAATAGACTCTGTAACATTTTAGGCTTTTGGCAACGTTCATTTTTCTAGTACTTAGATTTAGTCGTTAGCTGTTTTATTTTTGTTGTTAGACAACGAATATTCGCAGCCGGTTTGTTCATTTGTCTCTATTAAAAGATGTATGCGGTGTTACTTAGTGTTACGATTACACGTTGTGGTGCATTCGAACCAAATATTAAAGCTATTGTTACGGTTGTTGGGTTGCAAAAGACCCGTAGAATACTTCTGCAGCATGCGAATCCCAAATTTTCTTGGTAATAAACTTGATTAGGTAACTACAGCTTAGCTAGTTGGATAAACCAATATGCCCAATATTTGCTGGATATCCAGCGTTTTGGGACAGCATGAAATCATTCAGATACTTTTTACTGGTAGCTCACGTGACGATGAAATATAGCACCCAAATAATTTCGTACGTTTATATGGTACTTAATGCAAACATGTCAAACGCGTACAATTGTATACTCATTTTAGGGTAAAATATCTGATAGACCACGTGACCATCTAATAAATTAGCTCGATTCTGTTGATTAAATTGTGCTCAGTTGTGTGACTGATTCGAATGCCTTTCCATTCCTTCCAATATTCCTTTGTTTAGTTGTCTGTTTATCCATCTATCTATTAGCTGCCTTTCATCATTATATTGAGTAACTTGTTAAAGTAAATCTGTAGTGGCAATGGGCCCTAACCACATAATACTCAAAGCTGAACACGAGACAACTGGGGAAACAGATGTTCAGTATTTAACGTGAAGAAAAATCCGACGATGGATAGTGCGGGAACAAGGAATTGAATTCATTTGAGTTGATCGGATGGCATGGCTCTGCCTTGCAGGCGTGGTCCCTACTGAATGTTACCTTATATCTTTTATTCATATTAAATATATTGTCCTATCTCTAGCCTAAGCTTGTTCTCCATCATGTATTGGTGATTGTTATGATGCAGTGAGTTGGTGTAGACGATGATGTGACTTCCACGTAAGATCTTATAGATTAGGCAGTTATATAACAAATCTACAATTTTAGGATTAAGTCTATTATTAGAGCAGTGCTAATATCATAGTAGACCATAATTCTACATATCCATGGTGGTTGGTCAGTGATTTACTTAGCGGGTCTCTTGAATTCGAGATGAGATCTCATTTATTCGGTGTCACATTATCTTCGCGTTGTACGAATTTCATTATGGGTAAGGAGGATCGACAGTTTCCTGGTTAATTAGACAGTTTCGCCATGAAAGTTATTGGGAGTAATACATGTGTTAATAGCTTTTTGACAAAGTTTTCTGCCAGCGAACAGGTAAGTAAATTAGTTGTTCAGATAAGTGGGTCATCAAACAAATATTTTTCATTTAAGAAACAGACGACTAATTTAAAGACGTCATGATTATATTCCCCGATGTGTTAAGCGGAATGCCTACGCTTGAAATGCCGGTGAGCTGTAGTACTTCTCAACGGGCATTTGGCTTATAATGAGGTGACTACGGGTTTCGCTCAAACTCACTGGAGAAGCCGTTAACTTCATTGTTGTTTCATCGTCGTCCGAATGCATGCGTCAGCTATGGTATGTCGCCCTCTTCAGAAGAGTTAAAAGCAAGAGTGACAACCATGAACCCTAATTAAGACGACATTCTTTCGGTGATGCAATGGAGATAGGTTAGGAAGCGGCCATCTACGCCCACAATAAGCACTACAGTAAGCATATAAGTGCGTCTCATGTAGTAGCCGTAACCTACAAAACATATTCGCCTTAAAAAGGAACCAGTACAATTAAAACAGATAGGAATACATGTTATTTGTGAGTAGACTACGATAAAGTTAGGATAATAACTGATTTAACACTTCCCTTCTGAAGAGTTCAACAGTTTATACAATTCCTCATACTAGATGGTGATTGGTGGTAGTCGATAGGAAACCCTAGACCCGGGTTTCATGCTACTTGGCAATCGTCAGAAGGGTGTACCTGTAGTCTTGAGGGAACTGATTCTCTCTGATGGATTCAACCTCGTGTCACTCAGCTTCACAATCAGAGACGTTATCACTGAGCTATCCAGGTCGCTACTGGCCTCCTGTAGGACTGAGATGTATTTACAATTGATTGATCACTGGGTGTTAATCACTGTCATGTGTGTCAGGTCGTTATTAGTGCGGATTGAATGCTGTCGACCAAGTTGCAATGTGGCCACTAGTCTAAGTGACTCAACACTGCGGGCACTATTGTGAGGTTAGATGGTGGTTGGAGCTAGTCGACAGGAAACCCTGGACCCGGAGCACCAGTTTACTTGAGATTACAGGTACACCTTGCTGACGAGTGCCAAGTAGCAGGAAACCCACTGACCACTATCACTGCAGCGTAAGTAGCAAGGTTTAATGTATTGCTTTCTTAATATCGAGGAATGTGTTTTGTGATAAAAATAGTGTTTAACGTCATAGAAATGAATTCCTTTCTGAAGATGTTAAATAAAGTGCTAATCCGTTTACTTCCGATAAACTTAAGTGAGCTCATAAATCTGCATAATTTGTATGCCAATGTTGAAAGTAGTTGGATAGTTAGTGCACCTCTTGAGTTTGTGAAATCCGAGAGTGGGCTAGAAGTATCTTCTACCTACTTTTTCAGACCATTATTCCGCATTCACTTCTATGCGGAAACCTCTTTTATTTACCACGTTAACGAGAGCTCACCACGCTAGTCTAATAATCGACTAGCAGCATTCCTAAAGTTCCGGGAGAAAAAATTATATTGCGTCAACGAGCGTGTCTTACTCATTGTCATTCTGCTACATACTAACCGCTCACTTCACTTATATCTCCACCTTCATAAGTTGCTTAAGAGAAGAAAACGGGCAAAATCCTGAAACTGCCATAACTAACACTTATAATGTAGGTTGAGAACGTTATAGGTGCTAACAGAGCAGGAACCCTACCCTCTTATCTATTATTTCAAAGGCTGTTCTTAACCAATTTCTACTTGACTTTATGTGACTATTTGCATGTTTTATGAAAGCGTCCACGCCTTGAGACATATACAACGAAGTCGGGCTTGTCGAAATATTCTGTCCTCTGAGTTCTAAATTGCGATAAAATGAAGCATATTAAATAAACCCATTATTTTCATTATTAGATGGAATATTGAGATAATCGTTAGGGTCAAAATTCAAATACTTTATTTCAATTCAGGAAACCCCTCTGTAACATCAATGTCTGTCCTGATAAGTCAGACAGATATGTTCTTCTGTATAGAGTACGAAGCTTTTTTCGGACACTCACAACTAACCATTATACCAAAACACACACACAAGCATTTGCAGTACAATACAGAAAAAGGTGATTGCTTGGTACAAGTTTGAAGTACCTGAGAATGAACACACACAAAATTGGATTAAACTTTGGTCTGTAGGTATCGATTCAAGCAACAGACATTCTTACTGGATAATCAAAGGGCGAAAATGACTAGTCACTATTCTCCACAACCTTCTTTTCGGTTCATTAAGACCTTATTGTTAACTGTTAGTTGTCACACAATAAAAAAATGTCATATTTAGAGCAAATCTTACACAAAGCCAAACAACAGAGGCTTTTTTAAAAGAGATCTGATTAATCTGGGTTCATTAATTGGTTTGGTGGATGCAGAATTATGCTCTAGGTCAGGCATTTATTTTTGATGCTAGAATAATAGATCTAGTCCCACAATTGTAGATTTACCACGGCGAAACTACCTAATCTATCAAATCTTACGTGGAAGTTACACCATTTCTTACACATAATAGTCTTATGATGAGTGACACAATCGTGATAGGGATAGGGTAATATATTTAACATGATTAAGGACAAGCTACATAGTGTTCTCAACTGCATAACCGAGCCATGCCATACATAGCAAGTGTTCCGTTATCGTCCTTTCTATCCTTCTCTGTGGTGTTGAATGTGGAATGTAAATGTTCTGAGTTATGATATGTTAGCCATCGAGGATCATATAGTTGAGAACTAATCTTATTACATGGACTAACAGGTGTTGTACCTTGACCAACTGACTGATAAGAGCCTGTTTGTGAATAATATGTAAAGTAAGTCCCCATTTGAATACCATGGATAACTGGGAAGACAAACAATTAAATTTTGAGCGGAATTTAGCGGAACTAGTGACCAAGAAGAGTTTGGACAGCAGCTCAAACTACAATAGAGATGATGCTAAAATAAGTGTAACCATCTTTCACTAGGACTAGCTGTGCCTGGAGATTGTCTCACAATTTACCCACTGCAATCAATACCAAATATCATTTAATTACTTCTTTCTCCCTTTTTATCGTCAACTCTCCTTTTTTCATTCTTACACTTCTATATAACACTAATAATTCAATCCAATTACTTCCCTCATGAAACGATCTCCTCCTATCGTTCGTCCGTGTCAGATTGCCAAAAAGTGACTGCAAAGAAATTAGACGGTTGATGAATGTTCATCCTAAGTATGTCGGACATTGAAGCTAGCAGACAGTTTCTTGGCGTCTTTGTCCAGCATAGTGGAGATATTTGATCGATGCAGAGTGGCTTATTCTTTGTTCCACACCTCAAATGTGAGTTTATATCGAGGAAATGAAATTTGTTATCAGGTTACTTCTCTTCTTATTCGTTTCCACCGATAATGTCATAGCGGTAAGAGACACGATAAAGAAATTCTATCCAAACTAGTTTTTAAGCAGATATCAGACGCGGTTTGGGACGGTTCACAGAACAGAATGGAGGGAAACCTAGTGACAACATTTAGTACGCTAATTAGAGATACATATAATATGAGATAAAACAGACCATAACATACCCAAACTCTTAACTATGATAGTAATTGTGGTGACAGAACAAACCCAAAAATATGTAGTATGTGCAATAATACAGTCATTTGGTAGTGGTTTACTAGGTTTAAAAAATTTATCACCCTCCAATTTCATGGTCTTTGCGGTAAGCATGAGTTTACAGTTTTTTACTGGTTTACAGTACTTTGAAGTGTTTTTCAAAAATTTTCACCTGTTCAAAAACAGATGACAAGTAAACAACTCAAGAAAAGGTGGATGTTTTTGAAATCCACTTGCATGATTTTCTTGTTTTAATGCATGAATGTGTTAATCAAGTCGATTATTTGACCCGGGTTTTTCCTTAACCGGTCATGAACTGAAATTTGGTTTTTTGTGTAAGTCTAACTGTTTAGTTAATTTGTAAGGATTCATGATGCCTCAGAACTTAGGTTCCATGGTTTTGGGACGCATCTCCAGATCTGTCATTCCTTCATTCCACGGTGCTTACAAGACTCATTTTACTTCTTTAATACGAATAATATGAATAAAAATAGACGTTCCTCCAGTTGTCCAACCTTGATTTCACAAACCAACAGGACGCTTAGACGAGAAGTTTCAAATAATAGACGACTGCTTAAACGAATCCAAAGGTAACTCTTTTTCACCATAGTTTTATTGCTAGGCATTACCATCGTCGGTTACCAAGACTTTTGGGAAAGCCAATCAAGCTCAGTGATTTGTTTGTGGCTGTAGTATCTCGCGGAGGTTATAAAAGGGTGTGCGACCATAGATGCTGGTTAGAAGTAGCTCGGGAATTAAAGCTCCCCAGTGAGTGTGCCAATGCAAGTGTTGGACTGAGAAGAATCTATTACCAATTCTTAAGTCATTTTGAATTCAAAGAGTACCCTTCTCTCTCTGAACAGTTTCTGGTTCAAACACTTGTCGAACCAGATGTCACTCCTGAAGACGTCACCTTACCACTTTCTTCCGTAGAGCGGAATCTCGGGATTGGGACATCGTGTAATCATGCTCATATGACTTCCGTTCACTCAGCGGTCGATCTTTTTGATCAATCCCATCGGTCTCGCTTGTTCCCCTTATTTCAGGCAAGTTCATTTTGTTTAATATGTCAGTTTTCAACATTCGGTTTTAACTGTTAATCTATTACACTTTACCTGCTCCGGTTTGGACGCCCGGGTAGTATCACAGCCCTCACTCTGACTGCTACTGGACTCATTGTTGTTGTGTGGCGCATATGTATTTGGTGCGCCCGTGTACCAGTGTTTGTGTGTTTAAATAGATAAAATTATACTTTAAGACTTTTATATACATTTAGAATGATGACATTGGCGTTATTCCATCACCCTTATGTAATAAGTGTGTAAGATTCTACAGCCGTTGGTAGTAGCAACCAGACTGCGTTTGGTTTTAAAAGTCAACTAATAAGTGCTTCTAGTTTATAACTTAGTTACATGTGGTTAGTTACTAAGATCTCACCACCTAAGTGTATTCACTGGAGTTTTATTTGATTTAGCAAACGATTTTTTAACAAAAATAACCTACAGCAACTTTCTATATGTATATGTACTAGAATAGATATTTCAGAGGAAATATTTGTATTGTACGACTTCCTTGAAAGGGTCTTGAATCTGTTATATTGGTTAGTACTAAATAGTTCAGGTCAGTAGAGTATGGTTCTATATTAAGGGATTTGTTGAGAGTTAGACATTTTAGAAATGCTTACTATTTAATTTATATAGTGATTCCTGATATGATCGTAAAAATAACTTGAAATGCTGAGCTGTCTGGTCATTTATACCCGATTGGTCACCCTATAAACAATTCTGAACCAAGTTCCCCAGCCGCTAATCGCGATTCTCTCGCGGGCCCCAATCATCACTAGTCAGTGACTTTATGGATTGACGCCATATTGGTCTCGTCGCTCCTAGCTTCCAACCTGCTTTTACGCCAGCAGACATTCGTCCTAACCACCTCAATTCATAAGCTTGTCAACCGACCTTCCACTTTTGTCGATCACTCTATCCTTAACATTAATCACTGTCGTCCCACGAAACACGAGCAGCGTTTCGCATATACCTAGGGTCAAAAACGTAAAGCCCTAACGTGTTTTCTATTTCCAAAGACCATTTTTCACAACCGTAAAATAATACAGAGCATGCCCTTATTGCTCTGAGAAAGCATAAATCTTAAGTTAGACAGTTACATAATACTACATGGGTTTAACTATCTCCAAATTTGTGGTAACAGCAGGCTGATTTATATGATTTCCTCATGTCAGTAAAAATAGATATGTAAAATACTTCCCTTAACCTTCGCTACATGCATTTACTGTATATTGTAGTAAACATATTTTAAAGCAATTGCTCAATGGTTTAACTGAGTGAAATTTCCGTCTGTTCCTAAACAGTGTTTGTTTACGCTTCAAATTGATAAGTGATTTTCTCATTTGTTTACAGGATTATAATTATGGTAATAAAGAGATTCAGAGAACCGGTCAAGATAATGATATGTTTGACGCCAATTCTAATGCAGATGAATTTCCTGATGTATTTGAACCCTCACAACTGCGTTTAGTGGAATCAGCATTGTGTTCAGGTCTACCAAATGAGATAGAAGTTGCTTTAAACTCCCTTCTTGTTTTATCTATAACTCCATCATCTGGTTCATCAACTAGCGTTAGGCTTGCTCATTGTACAAACTTACTTTCTCTTCTCGTAGCATCTGTTGGAATATATGGAGAAGGTAAGCCAAAATCATTCTTTGTTATTTACATTTATGGGGAAGTTCCATTTTCTCTGTAATGTAAGCAAACAGTGCATTAACAGTCTCAAAGAAATTATGTATAACCTTAGGTATAACTAGTAATATTTTATCGGTTGTCATCTCAGTGGAATATGAACTTTAACTGAGTTGCATGTAATCATATTTTCAAACTTGCCTGTACATACATATATGCATATGACTACACCCTTAAAGCTAATCTCAGAAGGAAATGTTAAGGATATTTTTTAAGAACAACTAAAGGAGTAGATCATAAAATTTTTGCTCACGATGACGTGGCTTAATATGATATCAAACTAGCTGAAGAAACAGGTTGGGGACGCCAGCGAATCTGTAACTTCTACTAAATTTGTAGTTGCAAAAAACGTCTCATCTCATCTGACCGTTCTCGGTCACTGATCTTCCCAGTATATGAGAAAGAACAGAAATGCTCTTCTGGTTGCCGCTAAGGTATCTGTTCTGCTAACATGGGATCTAAAATATTAACCTCAGTAATCATCTTTGGTCCATCTGGAGTTTGTCTACAGCAGACTCTGAAAGTCTATCTTCAGACCTAGGTACTTCGTCTAAGTCCTCAAGGATTAATCTACCGACGGATCCATTTTTCGATTTTAAGTGCTCAGATGAAATCATTCTGTCTGTTGAAGACTGAGAAAATACAGTCTTCTGATTGCCTTGAGGAACAATCCAATCATTTTTGGAATGCGTCTCCCTCTAAATCCAAAATGTTGAGTGCATCGATCACTTCATTTGGAGATGAGTTCTCGTTAACCGTGGTTGGTTAGTGTCTCGCGAAACCTCTTTACCTGTTCAAAAGCGTTTATCAAACCTAGTCACCTTTGATTTAGGCAAGATATTCGTCTATCACCAAAAAGATTATATTGTGCAGCAGTTCGCTCTGTTTTATCTCATGCCTGAGACCTGACAGTTTTAAGAGTATGTATGAAGAAATCTAGGAGTGGCCCACCAAAGATATGGAATTAGTCCATGAGATAGTCGAGCGTCGATATTAACCATGTTGGTTGGCGCATACTGACCGGTTGAGGTTCGCGTTATTATCTTCGATCGTTAGAGACGTCGACTGAAATTTTAATATCGTTCAAAACTGCGCTGATCCACTCAGTAATTGTTTTCCATTAGATCCTTAGTTTTAAAATCATTCTATGCTTTTCATCCCATCAGTTCGTTCTTTCCTATTGAATCATATTTTCTATGCCCAATAATTTTTTATTACTAGTACTTCTACTATCATAGTATTCATCCTCATGATTTCACCTCATCTTGCTGACATGATGTAGTCACTCAAGCCGATTCCCGTTTGTGTCAGTTTCTTCGTCATTTTTGACCACTGACTCACTGAGATTTTTAGGAAACCTCTAGTTAATTTTCATTTTTGTTATAGCATGTATAATTTTTATTGTCAAGCGTTATTTAGTTTGAATATTATTAATTTAACGCTATACTAAATGCATTAACAAAATTTCATTCTAGACTTTGGATCCTATATCTCCTGTGATGAAACTTGGGGACGTCAGAATCAACTCAACTTTCTCAAAGTATGTTTCATTGATTCTCTCTAGAAAATTTTAGCGACTATTTGTCTGTGCTGTGTTTTCTTTAATATGTAATACATTTTCTTATTAACTCACCAGTTACGGAACCATGTATTTGATTTCACGTTACACATTAGTTATAAAGGTTAGTGATGCTACCTGGCTGCTCAAACGGAATTGGGCGGATTAGGGTTAAAACCCGTCACTTATTAGTTGGAAGTTTAGAAGTCGGTAATGACAAGTGATTATTTACATTCGTATCTATTGTATAATATAATCGTAAAAATTTAGGTGGATGTTCTTGAAACGACTCAAATAATATTCATTTAACGACCAGTTTTTCAAATAACGATTTCATTTGAAACGGGCAAATGAAAAAAAGTTCATTATACCATTACTTGTTACATTGGAAATGTTGAAAGCATGATATACCTCGCACACGTAAAAATGTTCTGGAATAAAATAAGAAAAAATATCACCATCCACGCGTAACTAAACCGTTGTACAAATACTGTGAGAGTTATTAATAGTATTCACTGTCCATACCGAGATGTAATCGTTATTGCTCTCGTGATAATGATGGCCCACAGGATTATGTCTACATCTGGTTGTGATTACTCAGTCCCGTTTGTATAATTTGTTTAAAGTTTTAATTTTTTGTTTGGGCTAAAACTATATCTGCTTTTTAGTATAAATCTCCTTTGTTCAGTGCTTATACTGTCAATGATATTAAACTCATCGCGACTGCTTTATAAAGCATATAGTTGATTCGTTAACTTAATACTCGTAATATTACTCGACAACCGGTTATAAAACCATGTACTATACCCGGGATGGTTATTGGTTAAGCTTAATTCCCCAACCACTCAAAGTGAAGTATCTGATCTGTAATTGAATATTTTGTTTCATATTCTCATTAGGTTACTGAGGTATGTTAATTCGTCGTAAACTGTAACAGAATAAAGTCCCAAAACGAACACAGGTAATATAAAAAGTGTTGAGTATTTTAGAACATTTTGTATGTGATCATTCTTCCGCAAGACTTTATCTGCAACCTTCGTAAAAGTGAAATTTCTTCGATAGAGCAATTATTTTCCTATACTAGGGTGTTTAAACTAAATGCAAGATTTATACTGCATTGGTATTGTTTGACAAATGATGCTAAACAGACGTCATCAACATAGAGCTTGGAACAGATGTGTGTTGTCCCAAGTTACTATAACATGCGCTGGAAATAACAAGGTGAATAATGATATACTTAAATAACATAGTAGCACTGACGAAAAGAACACCTGAACCTTGATTTTAGTAATTTAAGAAGGTGAATTAAAAAGTCATGTATGGAGGGATACTGAGATTCAAGATCGAGGAGGAAGATAAAAGTGAATACATCCGTGGAGTATTATATATTGCACATTGTTTTTACATAATTTCAAAATAATGAAGAATATTGTTAAGAATTTACTGGAATATTTCCCTTTTACACTGTTATGCACAATTTCTAATATTTGTCCAGTTAGTTATTAGTTGGTTTGTTCAGTAAGTAATGTGACATCTAATTCTTCATTTTAATTAGGAAGACTTAAAAAATAGCTGGTTTGTAATAAGAAAGAATTATAACAACTGGGAATAATTCAAGAATGGTAAATCGTATAATAATAGTTCATAGGTCGAAATAAAGCTTACAATAAGAGGGACATGAATATGTATAGTTTAGTTATTTAACAATTATACTATAAAAATATACGTATAGTATTAGTCCATAAATGGATTCCAAAAGTTACCATTCATTATGCTTATTGATAAAATAACTTGATATTTTGATTTCTTTCTTCTTTTTTTTTTAAATGAAAGTTTTGGTACAGTGTTGTTCGTGAACCGTCTGGACGTATATTCCTTCGTCCTGATGTTTTCATTAATACTGGTAAGTGAATTCCATTGATATATACATACATTGTAGATCAATTATTCATTATTTCTGTCATATTTTTCTTTCGTCATTATGATATTCTCTACATAAATATCTATACAATGAACCTTGAGATATTATAGAGATTGTAATTGTATTTTAAGTCACATGGTTTTACTAACCAATCACTTTTAAGTGTATTATTATAATATTAATGTTTGACAAGGTCATCATTATCATCATAAAGTTATCTTTTTTCTTCTTCTTACAAGTGCAAAATCTGTATTATTATTATTATTATTATTATTATTATTATTATTATTATCCGATAGAGATTATCTAAAGTGCTTCGAATAGAAAAAAATCACTACATTCAATGTAGTTGCATTTGTTTAACTAATATGAATAAGATTTTTGTTTACATAGGTCATGTAAAAGAATGAACAAGATAATTCAAGAACTTTAAGACAAAAAAAGCTAAGTTTTAAGTTCCTCTTTACTATATTAAGGATTGACCTTCAAAACTTACTACCTATATGCTTTACTACAGTCTGTGGTTTGTGTACACTTTTTTTTTTAAAGAAGAGTAACGTTGAATCTCAATAGTTTAGACACAACATACAGGAAATAAGATTATTTTCATTATTTATTTATTTATTTTAACACATAGATATTGGTACAAGGAGGCACCAAATACATATGCGCCACACAGATCTCATTTGATATGTGTGAGGGATGTGATACTGACTGGGTGTCCAAACCGAAGCCGATGGTTTTCTTAGGGGGCCACACTCCGAGCCTTTGATCTAAAGGTCTGACCCACAAGGCAGTGGAGCATTGTAAGGAGATGCAGTCCCATGGTAGCTGGTGACCACAAATTGGTTCATACGCCATTTGTTCCCGCAGGATACTGGAGCCAGCCCATGTGCACCATTGGTTTGGGATCCGGTTAGAGCCGGTGCCGGACATTCGCTTTTCGTCCTCTCAATTTCGTAAACAACAGTAATGCCACGAGAAGGTAGTGAGTAGGACTTCCCTGTCAGAGGCTATATACGCGTGGCCATGTGAGAGCATTTGGAGAGGGAGAGCAGACTCTCCCCACTCTCGGCCATACCAGGGCATTTGGGGGCATCTTCATTTAGGTTCTACCACTAACAGTGTAAAACAAATACATATCGCCATTTAATATACTCATATGTTTGTTGTTAGCAAATGGGCTTTACTTTATTTATCTGTAAATATGATGGAAGAGATTCTGTATAGTCGTTATCATATAATCCAATAAAGAAAATTTGTACATGTTTGCTATATTACACTAAATCACATATCCAATTAAGTTTAACTGTTAGTCTTTTCAAATTACTTCCGGATTGTAGTATTGTGGAGATTCGACCAGCTCATAATTTTCAAATTCTACATCTTATTTATTTTGGTTAGTTAGTGCTGTTCTGATGTAGTGTATTCAAGTTGGACCTACTTACATGTGTGCTAAGTTTTCTGTTGCTTATGGGTATCTTACTGATTGTGTCCATTTTCGAAGTTACCAATCAGATAGACCAAGTTGAGCATCTTGATCATAGATTGCACTATAATAGCTAGTCAGTTAGTCATAAGTAGTGTAGGACCCTGACCTAAATGTGTGCCAGTTGAAGTTAAAACATGTCAAACCAACACATCTGATGAAGTTAGCATCTAGTAAAACTAAACATCTCGTGGCTGTTATGGCACTGTAGACTGTGGGTGGCATTTGCAGTAGAACTACAAACTCAGGTTTAACTTACGTTTATTTGTGTGGCACTTATATTTAGGTGTTTACTTGTGCCAGAATTGATGTGTATTTTATAAATAAACCATCTGAAATAGAAAGTATAATAAACTCGATATCGAGTCATTTAAACTGGCGACCATATTACAGATTGATCAATCGAATTCGACCGTCAATAAAGGATTAGGTAAAAAACAGCATTGAAAACTACTAAGTGTTCATTCAATGTGCAGGCAAATTTTGATTAACTTTCAGCTGAATGTAAGGAAATTTGAACCTAATCAGAAGTTAAAAAGATGTGTTTAGAATCAAATTCAAGGTAGATTTTGGTTGATAGGCTTGTGATACATTAAACTAGGCAGAGGGCAAGGTACTTGAATATCAGTTTGCATCACGAAACGATTTCACCATTGAATGCAGTGATACACTTCTCTAGCTTCAGTCGTTTGGCCAGATTGTTGTATGGCTTCCTGTTTCCCATAATTTGTAAGTGGTTTTATGATACGGTGATAAAATGACCCATTTTCTTTATTCAATACGACACTATATAGTTCTGTTTCATGTTGTCCTTTTCAGAGTACACTATTGATGAAATTGGCACAAATGAAGAAAAGGCTATGCATGAGCTTTTTACTCCGTATTCCAATCAGTATTTTGGAACCCATTGGCCAATGGAAGGTTTTGAAGGTTCCCGTGTTTTGTTGATCGCCACTATTCTTGTTAACCTGGTGACTCCACCACCTGTTGCCTATGCGTCAGTAGTCGAAGATGATGATGACGAACTAGATTTTGGACCTATTATACCTTGCAATCTTTTCCCAAATGGTTTGCCTCTTGTAACTTGGCGAGAAAATGCACGTGTTATTGCAGGAAGTCCAAATGCACTTCGTTTTATATTTCTTTGTGCTTATGCACATCACTCAGGATTGAGATCCTTGGGGCTACAACTACTTTCAAGCATACGCTATCCCCTAGATCCACCTAGTTTATCACTCCCACTTGATTGCCCAGAATACTGGACACCTTTAATTGATAACGGTTGTCGTCTTGGCCAGCTAACCTTAGCATTTCTAACTCGATGTATTCTGGAAAGTAATGATCGATGTGATTTAATTGCAGGTGAGATTTTTTTGTCTTAATCTTTACAGATCTTAAGTATGTACTGCATATTAGTTGTTCTAAGACCTCATCATTCATTTGCCTTTTCTTACTAACATTCCAGGTTTGATGTTTCTGGCTAATCTAACGAAAGTTCGTGAAAAAATGAATTTATCTAGTCTTCTTGTCGGTCTACCTCAAACTGTTTGGCCCAGACTTGCCCAGTTGTTATGCTTACCAGATTTGGCAGTTGTGTGTGCTACTTTAGAGGCTCTTCGTTGCTTAACAAATCTGGATGCAACAATGTGTTTAACTTGCTGGGAGTCCTGTTGCTTGAATGTAAATTCATTCGATCAAGAAAACATTCCTTTTATTTTACTCCAACCTTTGTTAGCATTACTTACATTAGAAGGTCAGGCGATGGGTTCTCAATCGCTTCATCGCATCAGAGTAAGTTACATATTCATGGAATAAAACTGATTTGTGTATCTTAATACTTTTACTCCATACATATTATCAAAAAGTATTCTCATATGGTTAAAATGTTTGATTTAAGTATTCTTTGTCTACTTCCTTGTATATAAAGTAATTAAGTGCCTAGGGAAATTATCAAAATTATCCGACTGGATGCAACTGTGTTGTTAATTTATACTCCCTTTTTGTACAGTTCTATTCCAAAACTAAAGTATTTTTATTCAGTGCATCTAATTTTACTGTTTTTTTTTAACCTATTTATAGCTTTTACCCCGCACTCCACAAGCTCAAAATGTTCAACCACAACTTCCTCATGGGGCCAGTCTACGAATTCCTGCTCTTAATCGTCTGTCTCCTAATGTGAATGAGCTCAATCGATCCAGGGATGCACCAGCATACCATAATGGGCAAGTGTTTAAGTCATATTTACGCCCAAAACTTCCTGTAGTACATCCAGTTCCTTCTGATTCTTTTGATAATAATGATATCCATAACTCTTCTACTTCATCCTTTCGTAATTTGAAGTTCGAACCTAGTACTCATTTAAAACAATCCCCAATTTCGTCAACATCTACTTGTGTATCACATCCAGTGTACAGACCTCAAAGCGGAAGTACTGCTTGCTCTGGTCTTATCAACTTACTATCTTCAGTGCCACCTGCCTCATCATCACCTAATATCAATATGCCAGTTATCAATTCTACTTCTCCTAATTCACCAAAAGTGGTTACACCTAGTCTATCTGAACTGACAGACAGACTTCAAATGCCACCACCTTCCTTACCACCGCCATCTGCAATGCGACGTTCCATAAAACGGACTCATTCACGGACGAGTCTAATTTCATCTCCTACTCAACCGACTGATGCAGTAAAAATGAATATTTCTTCGCCTTGTAGAACTAATCACTCATCAGGAAACATGACTGTAACAGATCGAATTAGTCCAACATCGTTGCTGCTTACAAATCCGTGCAATCTAAGATCCCAACCTCAAGGTAAATTTTAGTTTATACACTTTTTATTTTATGTATCATTCAAATCCATCCATAAGACAATCTAATACGATATAAATGATCACTTGTGTATTATTGATCAACTGTCGATTAAGCAGTTGGCTTTTTGTTTCTGATGGAAGTAGTAAGTTAGCGAAATTATTTTATTTTGTCCACTGACGTATTATGCTGAATTGTTATTAGGTATTTGGCTTTTTCATCATATAGGGATTAATAGAGATAGATTTATTTATTGTAGGTACATACGTCTTAGTTTCTTTTAAGTGCTCACAAACACAAGTTCATTGACGGAGGAGTAAAACTTGAATAATTAGATCTAACTGACAGTCACATGTGCTACAAAATTTCTGGGGTTGAACTAAATAAATTTCAATAGACTATTAAAAGCTATGTCAATCTGACGATCACTTATCTTGCTACACTGTATCATGGGTTTAGAGATCTAATGGGTAATGTTTTACGAATAATTGATTCCCGACTGATTTTAGAATAGTCTTACCTTATAATTTATTTATTATTTTTTTTATTTATTTTAACACATAAGTATAGGTACAGGGAGGCACCAAATACATATGCGCCGAACATTCGCTTTTCGTCCTCTCATTTTTGTAAACAACACCCCCGCCACGAGAAGGCAGTGAGTAGGACTTCCCTGTCAGAGGCTATATACGCATGGCCATGTGAGAGCATTTCGAGAGGGAGAGTTGACTCTCCCCACTCTCGGCCATACCAGGGCATTTGGGGGCTACCTTATAATTGATTGTTAACTTCTCACGAAATCGATTTATTAACGTATATCTCCGAATAAAACCGACATCTGAAGACCATTGCATCTTGCTAGAAAATTAAATTTCCTCTTCAAACCAAGGGACGTACTCAAATAAGAAATATCAAAAGAATCAAGGAATTGAAAATAAGTGATAGGAGAATAATGACTTAATAGGTCACTTATAAACCAATGAAGTTAGATCTTGACTCAAACCTTATTCTTGCCCGGCATTCCAAAATAATAATTTATTTTTAATGTTTTCTGGGTGTCATTATATTATGATAAAAGATGGTCTTATTTTGCCTTTACAGGAGACTCAGTTCCTTTAGGGGTATCTATAAATTCCAAGGAAATTCAGCAAACTGAGAAACATGAAGTTTGTTCAGGAAATTTTTCCGACGAATCTTTAAATCAAATAAATAATTCTCGTAATTTACTACCTCATTTGAAGCCAATTGTAAATTATGATACTTGTAACAAGAAAACCAGTCATAATAATAATAATAGTAGTAAGGACGAGTTAGATGATAGTGAAATCAAGCCTATTGTTAATGGTGAAAAAAGTATTGATCCTATCATGGATGGTGAACTCAAAAGTTCAATTAATACTTTTCATACGAATGGTCTTCGAACTGGTATTTTACAAGAAGCTGTTTTAGCTATTCAAGACAGAAAATTAAAGCAAACTTCTGAACAGTGTAAATCAACTATCAAATGTGTCAATGGTGTATTAGAGACGAAGCGTGAACTAATCTTAAGTACAAAAGTGAGTGTGTTATTTTTCTTATTTTGTATCTACTTTATTGAAAATTTTTATCAAAGACTAAATTAGCATGTTTGTGTAAGAAACATCAATTCGACTTGACGTTCTACCTGAGATCAATAAAAACTCTAGATTGGTTTGTTGAAGTCAGTTCTTATGTTGGATATGTATTCAGAGAGCATAGTATTAATGACAACTGTTGTTGTGGTGGTTTGTAGGTAGTTATTATTCATTCGTTATTTTCGTAATTTTCATTTCATTTATTGGAGTTTATTTCTTTTCATTTATTCATTGTTTTATGCTTCTACATTTTCCAACCTAATTTATTATCAATCTGTTCAAGTTACATCATTCGCATGTTCATGCACCATTATTTTATGCGTCTGTCGTCTCTCTCTATAAGTGTTAATTTTACTTGTATTCTCCTTCACGTACTGTGCTCATTCAACTGATTGATCTTCGTTTCATTCATCGAGTAAATCAATAGGATAATAGTGTGACTAATGTATTATCTACACTACTTTGAACTACGGTAGTTATACAACTTGTGTACCCAGGACGAAATATGTAAAGCATGATCTAAACCTGAAACTTAGTGGCTGAATATCGGTTGGTTCAATTGTCAAACTATAACTTCACTATCTATTCTACGGTTATGGATCATTTTGAAAGTAAATATTAGTGTTATATACCATCACTGGATTTGATTATTTTTCCCGCCGACTGCCTTCAATCATCTATCATTAAAAGATTAATCAAATTTCTCATAAACACCTCAACTATGTATGTATAACTACGAGGTAGAATTTTGTTTTTCTAATCGTTATGAAGACGAGAAAATATGCATAAAATTCTGTAAGTTTTGTAATAAGCCTTTTCCCTCGACATCATTCACTATTTCCAGTAAATATTAAAAAAAAATACAAATAAGCGAAGAAAATAATTGTCTTTGTAGACTAGTTTCTAGTCAGTCAATCATTCAACTACAACGTAGGACCAGGCACACATACATCGGTCCAGGTTGCCATACCTCATTAGCACAACAAGATCAACATCGGATTCATAGAAGTAGTTAATTCAATGATTGTAATATATAAAAGAAAGATTGCATATAAGGATATAGTACAGGAAGAGTAAATTAGTTCGTAGAAAGAAAGATATGAAGCAATTTTAATCTCTTAGTTTAAGGGAAGACAGAGAGTGTATACACCGACGCCATTGTGATCGATTCTGAGCCATGTCACCAAGAGTCTCCAACCATTGGTTACGATAGTCATGCGGACCCCGACCAGGTAGTCTACGCTTACCAACATGGCTCAGACCAGAAGTTGGTAACTTGAAGCACTGATGCTACGTTTCGGTTTGGTTTCTAGTAAATTTATGGATTGAATTATTCATTATAAACTTTGAATATTCAACAAATCAATGACAAAAGTGGTTTAAATCACTATATTTTCATTATGGTTTTGTAAAACTTTTCAATTTAATATATAAAATTCTAATTCGTCTTATATATGTGAGTACTAAACAGTAATCAATCTACATGTCATTACGTGAGTATTGTGCTCATATTATATAAATTGGTATTTTATGGGATTGGACTGTATTAACTGAATGCATAACGATTTCCACTTATCCAATGTAATTGACATTTATAACAGTTGATGTTTATCCAATCATCACTGTTATAAAGTGAGATTTGATGGATGAATTTTTAATTGGTACAATGAAAGAAATGACTACTGATCATTAGGTGATACGCACTAATGGAAAGTGACTGGGGAATATTGTAGTAAACATGGTGGGGACAACCAAATGTATTTCGATACAAAATTACAGAATCTCTGGTGAGACTATAATTTATAGACGACCTTTGAGTGACGCTAAAATGACCTTGAGAGTGCCTACCTAATAACTAGAACTAAATGAAGATTATACAGCAGTTTGAAGAATAGGGATTATGATGGTTAAAGTTAAAAATTAGATTTAATGCTTTCATCATGAACTGACATCAACTATAATACCAAAACTCTATTGAGTCAAATAAATGAATGAATGTCGCGCCAAAATCCGAGACCTGTTATCTTATATGTGATTGGTTCGTCCATAAATTATAGTCTCACCGAATCTTTTAGTAAAATCTGTGAACCACACAAATACTTTGTTTGCAAAATATCCATCAATTGTCCCAGACTTGCTTATTCCTTCGTTTCCATACTAACCACTATGTTTTTGTCCTCGTTCTCTTCGATTTTCTCAACCTGCCACCAGTCATTCCACTTTCAGTTAGTGATATATACTACTTATATCTGTCGACATTAGTAGCACATACCACAATATTTGATGTAAGCCCTCAAAATAAACTGCTATTAAAAGACAAGATTACTAACCAAAAGAATAGATTTTGTATTTATCAAATTGATATGCTTATGTACAAAATCTTAACGGAAAAATGAACATAATTAAATATTGTGTGCGATTGAAAGCAATTACTTATGTAGGTTACACACTGTCTAATGAGTTAAGACTTTTCCATGTCATATCACATTATAAAATCAACGCATGGGTAGGTAGTTCCCTTTTATCCCTTAGTTCATGGTTTATATTCTAATTTTATTTTCTTGTCATACTATTCTTTACTTATTGGACTGTTAGCTTCATATTTGGAATGACTAAGATAATTATAATCGTCTAATGTGTATTTATATTTATGCAAACGACAGTTTGAAGGTGTTTTGTTTGTGGAATTGGAATTATAGGCTGTTTAAATGCTGAATGTTTTAATTTATTCTTCTCGTAATCATCGGATTCGCTTGCAACCCGTTGAATTTAGTCATTCGACTTTCAACCAGTAAACTACACGATCAACCTGTGGATTGAATCTTCCACGTTATAAGCAAACATAATATTTCGTTTTTTTTGTCCGTACATCGTAATTTCCAAGACACGTTGACTTATAGTCACCGAGTTGCGTATCATCTCTTGTAATATTGACTTAGCAATGAAGACAGGGCTTGTATTAACACGGAGTGTAACAGAAATGTTTGTTTTATTTGTAGTACTTATCAAGTTCTTGTGATTAAGCTACATTGTGACCAATATTCTAAATTACTCAACGACGTGTGTATTGTGGCCTTACTTGATGAATGTCAACTAGTACACTGCTTAATTCCAGAACTTCCTGTTATCGGCTTCTAATCACATTCAAAACAAGAGAACTTTCTAGTATCTTATATACATGATTTTGGAGAAATATATTAGTCTCTTACCATATATTTGAAATCACAATTTAGTTATATCAACAGTATGTAGTTATTAGTATAGGATACTAGTAAAGTAGTCTCACCTTCGTCAAAATGTGTCCAAAATTCTGTATCTCACTTTTGTTTAATATATAAATTTTTTTTATGTCAGTTTCCTCATTCTCTTTTACATAATTTAATATCAACACTCACAGGATAATTCAAACATGGATACTGACCCGAATAATGGTAAATCAACGCCTTTTGATGTATGTGAGAATTCAAATAAAAAATCGAACATGGCTTCTTTAAGCAATGGATACTTAACGGATGACATTCATGAAAATGAAAAAGATAACAATTCACTACGTGAAAATAATCCATTGTATATTACTTCTAGTGGGAATGGTAACATTAATAATAATGTCAATAATAATGAAAACAGTGATAAACTGGAGAAAAATCCGAATTTCCGGTTTCGCGCTGTACATTCTCATAGATTCTTGAAGCGTCGACGAAAATGGGGTTCAAAAAGTCGATTGTTCACACCCAAGCGTCGACGTGATCCGACGTCTAGACATATTGACTGGTCACCGACTTTGCATGTTCCATTAACGTTTAATCCTGTACCTGGTTCTGTTCTTGATCCTACTTGGAAACAATCCACTGATCCAGTATCAGTTGAATCCTCTCCAGACACCAGTATTAGCAGCAGCAGTAGTAGTAGTAGTAGTAGTAAGGTGATAGTTGAACCTCCAAGCAATGATAACAAAAATTCATCAATCTCAAAAGATGTTATGGACAAACCAAACAAGCTTGATTGTGATGTTTCCGTGACCAGTGAATCGTCAGAACTCAATTCACAATCTGGCAATACACCATACAATGCTAGTCTCACATGTTCAGAGGATTCATCTAAAACAGTTAACACAGAAAAGCCAGTATTGTATTTATGTGAATGGGAGTGTTGTACAGCTACATTTGAATTGAAACACCAGGTGGGTCTGATTACTTTCTATTAATCTTTGGGGTTTTCTGAAATGTTTCTTTTTGAAGCTTGGAAGCTCTTTTAGGTTTTTCACACTGAATAGAACGTGTGAAAAAAAGCACTTCTGACACTTGAATACGAAAGTGGTGGCTAAATTATGAATTAATATTTTAATTTGTTGGTTGATGAGTTAAAAATCTCTCCACTACAGATTTTGTGATTCCTTTTACAGACCAAAACATAAATAAGTTTATTAGGCATTTTATTCTAATTTGTTGAACCAGTGCAATTCTCTTTACCATTTTTCCTTACATCAGTTTTAAGTTGGTTAACAATATATATAGTCATATTTTTGCTATGTCATAACTCTTTGCGATTGCAAACCAAGTACCCTCTTCTACTATTTTTGTACCTCAGTGACGTTCGTCAGGTCTCCCTACTATCCCGGTTTTTATTTAATTTTGTTGTCGATATCCTCCTAGAAAAAACATTTTCTTCAGTGAACTTTTCATGGCTCGATCTACCACTAGGAGATTTGCTCACGGATTTAAAACACTTAGACGTAATAGTCTTATTTGAGGAAAATGCTGACAAAATTAAGTTTTCATCTCACCGAGCATCAGTGCAGAATTTTGTTCTAGGTCTGATTTGCGTCAGTATCTAAACTGGTATAGGAAGTGTAGTAGTTAAGTTCGCTGACCACTTCACTTATGTTGGATGTGTGACCAAAATGGTTAGGTTGGTTCCTGACCGAATTCCGTAACTTAATCAGAAGGCCAATTAATGTTTGTTAACTTGGTTTGCTTGTGGCGTAGACGAGATATCCGTTTACTAACTAAAGGATGTTTATTGAGCAGGAGTCCTCTCTGTTTTAATTTTGGGCTAGCGTACATGATCTATGAAAGTAGAAGACGCGCTTATTTATTTGAATACATAAATATTAGTACAAAGGGGCACCGAATACATATGTGCCACACAAGTCATTTGATTTGTGTGTGGGCTATGATACTGCTTGGGTGCCCAAACCGAATCAGGTGGTTTTCTTAGGTGGCCACACCTGGACCCTTTGACCTAAAGGTCCGATCCACAAAGCAGTAAAGCATCGTAAGGTGATGCGGTCCCATGGTAGCCGGTGATCAACGATTGGTTCATACGTTATATGTTTCTTCAGGATCCTGGAGCCCATTGGTTCGGAATGAGGGTTTTCCAACTCCTAGGTGAACTCTCCATATTCACCGGACATTCGGTTTTCGTCCTCTCAATTCCGTAAACAACAGCTCCGCTGAAAGAAGGCAGTGAATAGGACTTCCTGCATACGTTTGGCCATATGAGAGCATTTCGAGAGGGAAAGCTAACTCTTCCCACCCTCGGCTGTACTAGAGCATTGGGGGGGGGGCAGAAACCACGCTTAGGCTGTAGATTTTTTATCGTAGGCATTCCTTGTGTTTCATGGAATAACTGAATATGCAATATTAAGGTAAGACATAGCGTACTTACCATAGGAGGCGAACTGGTTGGTGAGATAGTGGATGTTTATCGACCAAGGTAGTTAGGACATGTGTTACGTATGCCTAACCACGACAAGTGATGCTTGTTAGTGTAGAACGGACATAGAAGAAAGCTAAGAACAATAAAACTGACGGGTGCAGTTAGTTCTTGAAGTAATTGATTATCGGTCCGAAACATGCTAACAAATTTAGACTTACCTTGTCCACGTGATAACCTAGATTAATGGCTGGATATTGGGTGATATGAGTCAGAACTATTCATAATGACATAAATCCCTTCAACTTCCTTTCATTACTGAATTCAAGTATCCCTCCAAACCCACCTTTCCGCTCTATCTTTTCAAACCATCTTCTCATGGTTCAGTTTTATTATCGTCGCTACTACATTTTTAGGTATCTCACTATAAATCCTGTTGTTTCCATCTAGTCAGTAACCATATTTACTTAATGTTACACGATCTTTTTTTGACAGGTTGCCTATCATGTTTACAGTACACACTTACCTAGCAAGGAAAGTTGGAAAGTAGATGGATCACATCATGCAAACCATAAATATTCTGTTCAACTTGTACGTCGTTGCTGTCGTTGGCGAGGCTGTCAGTCAGCATCACTAGCTCGAGCACCGTACGCTTTAATGACTCATGTGCTTGATATGCATTGCAGTCCAAGAGAACTAGAAGCACGGAGATCAAACCATGAGAAGTCTAAAACTGAGTACAGAACTCGTAATGAACATTTTTCTGATGGTAATTCATCGATTGGAGATACACATCCAGAATATCCTTTAGTTAGTGATCGTACAGGATGGGGAATCATTCGTTCTGTTGAAGCTAAAAATATGCAAACTGAGCTGTTGGCTGCACAACATCATTTTCTACTTACAAATCCCAATTGTCATTCAAATATTTCAATAAATCCATTTGTTCATTCGGGCATAAATAATCCACCACGTGAAGGACCAGTAACAAAACATCTTCGAGTAACTTCCGCACTTATATTAAAAAACCTAGCAGTGCATGTTGATCAAGCTAGAAGGTAGGTTTCTTATGTCTTCAAAATAATTATTTTGATATCTTAGAATGACTTTCTTTTTGCGTTACCTTTTACACATTTACTCGATTCTTCAAATCTATGAAGCACTGTGTACATAATCCGTATTGGCTCATTCCCTATATTTTGTTGGCTTACTAAGGGTTGTTCAAGAATCTTGATTTTTTTTTCCAAATTCTTGATCATCTGTTTTAATCATAAGGATATAAACGTAGTTATAGAAATATTCATATCTGTCAAAGTAGGTCAGCTGGACGATATTCCGTAGCAACTTCCTCTTCATAAAAATGAAGAATACAGTAACATTAAACCCCATTACCTAAACCAAATTTATGTCTCTGAAGGGGGATCTCAGATCAGATTAAGTAGGGAATCTTAATATACTTAGTCTCCAATGTTCTAACTCTGAGGACAGACAAACCTATTTTAATCTACCGTCATTCTGTAAATGGATCTTTTAATTGTGTTTCACCTCTGCAGTAAAAGCTCGTTGTAAATATACTTCCATTAGAAAAGAGCTCATTAAACAAAATTATTTCGTCTGTCGAAAATACTCAAACAATTATTATAATCCATATATATTGGTTTTTTAGATTTTTCAGTCGATGTTGATCAGTTTCTTATTGGTGTATATTTATTTATTTTATTTTAACACATAGGTATAGGTACAAGGAGGCACCAAGTACATATGCGCCACACGAATCTCTATTGATTTGTGTGAGGGCTGTGATACTGACCGGGTGCCCAAACCGAAGCAGGTGGTTTTCTTAGGGGGCCACACCCCGAGCCTTCGACCTGAACGTCTGACCCACAAGGCAGTGGAGCATCGTGAGGAGACGCAGTCCGATGGTAGCCGGTAACCAACGATTGGTTCATACGCCATTTGTTCCCGCAGGATACTGGAGCCCATGTGCACCATTGGTTTGGAATCCGGTTAGAGCCGGTGCCGGACATTCGCTTTTCGTCCTCTCAATTTCGTAAACAACAGTAATGCCACGAGAAGGCAGTGAGTAGGACTTCATTGTCAGAGGCTATATACTCGTGGCCATGTGGTAGCATTTGGAGAGGGAGAGCGGACTCTCCCCACTCTCGGCCGTACCAGGGCATTTGGGGGCATTGGTGTATATACATCCTGCGCAGATTGCCTCAATATTACCATTAAGTCACAAGCATTATAAGGACTTACTGCTGGAAATAACGTTCTCGTCATCTGAATTTTCATAAATTGATCTCCCCACAGGGTGTCCACTTATCGACTTAAAATACGCAAATGACGTAGTCCTGTTCGGTGAAGACGCATTGGGCAACAATGCCAAAATGCTTGGGATACGTTTCTCCTTCTCTAAATTCAAGTTGTTGCTCCAGGACTGGTTTGCGTCGACATCTGAAATAAAGATAAGTGAAATAGTCGGACGCGTCGAAAACTTGATTTATCTTGGAAGTATGACCAGCCCCAATGGGTTGGTGTCTGACGAAATCTCTGCACGGATGCAGAAATCTCGTCTGACTTTTGCCAAATTACGTCACCTATGGCAAAGGTGAGATATCCGTCTATCAATTAAAGGACGAGTATACTATGCGGCAGTCCGTTATGTTCCACTTTACGGCTGCAAAACGTGGCCACTAAGAGTAGAAGATACTCGTGAGTTATTAGTATTTGATGAAAGATGTCTTAGAAATATTACTCACATCTGCTGGGATCACTGGATAAGTAGTAGTGAGGTTAGACACAGGGTATTAGCGAATGATGGTAAATCAGTTGAGGAGGTTGTGAATCTTCATCAACTGAGATGGTTGGGCCATGTGTTACGTATGCCTGAACACTGATTACCACGACCCGCTAGTGAGATGTGGTAACTTGGATCGATGCATATATGTGCCTAGTCCTACGTTGTAACCGACTGATTGTTAGGATGTTATGGATGGTAGCTAGCAGTAGAATCTAGGATGCGCGTTTCTTCCTATTTGGTGTTCATCAGCTGGATGCATCTGCATCTCAAAGTTGATGTTCCTTCCTGTTTATGATTTCGTCCAAAGCTCTACTTGTAGAATTTCAAGACATCAATTCTGTGTAATAAAATATCATTTCATAACATAACAGAGAAAAACTATCGATATGTAGTCATCAGTACGTCTAATTACATTTAAACTTTGTTTTGTGCCTAAAGTTCTTTAAATTTATATTAGGTGAATGATACTACTTTCAAGTAGTTTAGTCGTGTTTACAGAACTGGTATATCCTATTAATTCTGTTCATTATTGAAATATTTTATTCCGTCTGAAATTGTTTATGAACAGATAATACCTGCAGAAATTAATCTACTATGTATTTTCCCGTAAATCAACTTTTTCTTTTTGCTCAGGCTGCCAGATTTTCCTCCTGAACTGTTAAAGTTTATGTGCTTGTTTTTTTTTGACATCGTCTTTGAGACACGATGTATTGGCGGAGTAGTTTGTAATTCTTATTCCAAGCGAACTAAAGATTATGTTAAATGGTTAAACATAAGCGACAAAAAATCCCTAACTTAGTTTTGGTGCTAGAGTTGACTCTCGTCATGAAGGTTTGTCTGAAATCTTGAACTAATTGTTGCTCGTCATGAAGTTCGAACTCTTACTATCTTTTGTCGATGCTAGGAATGTTATTACAAAGGCTGTGGAGAAAAATACAACCTATAACGTGCCGCGCTTCATAGGTCTTGGGGTTTCACCTTATGAACCGTTATATGATGTTCTGACCAAGTACTCTCGTAAATTCAGATCATCCCACTGTTCATCTCATAGCGAATAAACGGGAAGGTACTTTAAGACATAAATTGATTTTATCTGAGTCTTCCAGGCGTGTGTATAAAGTTTACCTGCTTGCTCAAAAAGAAAAACAGTTGTGGGGGCGTCATCCATGCTTTTGTTCTGAAAATCCATAGGTCTCTGATCTGTATGCTTAAAGTATTCATGCAACGTTCAGTTGTCTAGCTGGGATTAACGCTAAGTGGCGTATATACTTGCTAAGAGTGCACGTAAGTTGTATATGTCACAAAGAGTAGCCTCCATCTACCATATGAAAACAGGAGTCTAGACCTCATCACCTTCCTGAAGTGAAATCTTTGCATATGCTATGGAGTGGATAAACCGATTTGATTTGTGTATCTCAGGTATTTATGCAACGTCCATCAGTCGTCTTTAAAAGAGTAGAAAATACTTACATTTGTCCTTAGGAGTTTCTGTTTCCCTAATTAGAATATATATCCTGCTCTGTGTACCCATGAGCATATACGACCTTATCCAGCCAATCGACTTTCTCGACACTTTGGCTGGAACAAGGAATCACGGAGACTATTCATAACACTTCTGAACGTATCCTAACTGCGAAGATGCTTTTTGTCAGTAGACATTGTAATTCGCAGGAGGACTCATGTTTCTTGTCCGATTCCAATATAGACTGTTAAACATAGTTGTAACCATTGTAAGCACAGATGGATCGTGGTTTGCGTGTTTCGTACTACTTGGGACTTGTCAGCTGGATGTAATTGCATCACATTGTAACGTAATGTCAATATTGAGGCAATCCATACCGATTGCACATATGTCAACAAGGGACTGATCAATTGCAGTCCTAAATATCAAGGGGAACATTCAAACAACCAATATAAAAATAAATAGTTCTAACCAGCTCTAATAAATTATTTGTTTTAATTTTCGTACATTCTTTTTACCAGGTGGTTACTTAAAGAGTCACAACTGTTATCAGAAATAGCATTTGGATGTACACCAAGTGAAACAGGATTAAAAACAAACAATGCCAGTCATATTATTGCCCAATGTTTATCTATATGCACCTTAAAACAAAATTCTACGAATTGTGTTTTATCACATCCATTAGAACGCCCAATAAACATTCCGTTACTATCTACAAACACTTATTCATCCTTGAAGATTCAATTGAATGAATCGACAATACATCATTTTAAAGAATCTACTGTAGATCTAGATTCAGAAACTTGTAATTCATAGTTAAAAGAAAAAGAAATTGGCAGTAATTTTTTTAAAAATTGTAATTCCTTAATTCACAATGCCTTTCCATGTCTTGTATGTTGTAGTATTTCTTCATAACTATTTTGTTCAGGTTTATTTCACTTATCCTTCCATATGTTATTGTTGTGTAGATAACAAACAATTGTTGTTTCAATTATTCTCAATCCCTCAAGCGCTTCAGGGTTGTTATCGTGGAAGGCATTATTTCCACTTCAAATGTGTTTACTTTCTTTTTTGTACAGTTTCTAACAGTTAACCTCACAAATTCTCTCTTCCTTTCTACATAGGCATATATATATATATATATATATATATATATATATTCTTTAGTTAATGTTCACTCTTTTTGATCTGTTGTGTACCTTAACAGTGAATTTTGTTGAATTGCTTAGATAATTCTCTTTATATAATATATATTATTCACTGTTGTATTTCTATTATTATTATTATTATCATCATTTATGATTATCAATTCCGTGTGCAGCTCAATTCTTATTTTTCTTTTACATCTTGAGACAAGAATTTGTTCCTCTTTTTTTTCCCGTTGTTGTTTTCAAAACAATCTGTATATCTAGAAACACATACACGCCCACACACACACACAGGTTATTTATTAACAGAACGCACTACTTGACCCCCGCTTTCTATAAATAATAGTTCACCAATTCTGTATGTATTATTTATTATTTTATCTCAGTTTGTTCCTTTTTTTTTAAAAAAAAAAGAAGTGGTTCCAATTATCGTGATGATGTGTTTTGGTTAACCTTCTCTACACTTCTTTTTTTTTCTATAGAAAAAGAGAATACAACAACAACAACAACTGAATACCTTTACACTATTGCATATTTTGTAATTATCTAAACTGCTTATACATATTATATATATATACATCTATATTGTTTTTAAAATTTTCCCAATAAACTTTCTATTATGTTGTACAGTTTCTTGATCAGAAATATCCCATTTCTTTCTTTCTTTCTAAAGATGAGTAATTGTGTTTTCATATTGAATAAATACATGTGTATATCAATTGTGATATACCCTTGTTATATATATATATATACATATTTAAAGGATTTATTATTATTGTTATAGTCCTGTTTCTTTTGTTCGAATACGTCTATTTTTTAAATGTTTATATTCCCTTGTTTTTTTTTCCCATGTTTCTTTTCTCTGTCTCTCCAACTTTTCTCCATATGTAAGCCCTTTAATTTTCCTATTCTAATTTATTGATTGAATTTCCACACGATACATCAAGGTTGTACAATTTGGAGTTGTAATAATGACGGTAAACCTGACGATGAGGACGACGACGATAATGATGATGATTACGAGAACAATAATCTTTGTGCATTTCAATGTGATTTTGATCAACTCTTTTTTTTAGTGCCTATTCAAGTGTTTGCGTTTTTTTTGTATGTGTCTTGGTTACGTTAGTATTATTTATGCATTTGTATGCGTCGTTATCAATTGAAAACTGTGCATAGTGGGTTATAAAAACAATTTATGAGTATACCATTCCAGTAATAGTAAGTCTATCATGAATTAAGTTATCAAGTAACACCGGAGCATATCTGTAAATTAACAGTAGGATTGTTTATTATAACATTTAGATATTACGCCGTAAATGACTGTAATTTATGTTCAAAACTTTCAAGCTACGCGATTCTCTTTATAAAATTACCAACTATTAATTGTAAGTATTCTAATCAGTGACTTCATGTCACATTTAACAACGTTAAAATTTAAGAAATAGAAATAATTATATCATTAACAGGTGAGTAGCACTACTAACTTCTGTTGTCACCTATACTACGTTTTAAGCTTCATAGGTGTTGTTCACCTATTTATAACATGATGTATCAAATACCTTCTAGTCTAGCTCTACTGAGGTTTCCTTATATCTGTATTTCATTGTCTCTCTTTTTGTATATACATGTTTCATGAATTAGATTCGAGCTAAAGCAGGTGCTTTTTTCAATAAGTCTTTTCCCTCATTCATTTTACTGTTTCGGTACTCAGCTTGGTTATTATTATTTTTTGAATTGTCTTATTCTAGATAACTTTATACGTGTCAGCAAAAAATATTCTTAGGTTCGTGATAATATCTCTTAGACTAATTGTTTCAGTTCAAGTTTGTTGCTTCAGTCCGTGGTATTGCCAGTAAACTATAATGACAATATTAGAACGTTTTTAAATGTTTATATATTCGTCAATGTAATTGGTTAGTAATATATGGCGTGTCAAATCATCTTTTCGACAATTCACGTAATTATAAAGGACCCTAAAACTGTACAGATGCTGTTTTAAGATTTATCTTACTGGGATTTAAAGGGAACTTATACCTCGGGTGACGTTCGCTACAAATATTACAGTTCATTAGGGTTGCTAAGCTCTCGTTGGTAGATTTTTGTCACGAAATAAGATCATACCGTATAAAAATATCATACAAAACAGTAGTAAGCAATCACATCGCTAACAATCGGGCCCAGGACTTTTGAATCGGTATTTTTTCGTCTCACTAGTCACCACGTCCAACGAATTCACTTAAATTCGAAATATAGGTCACTACTCCGGGAATATACATACGTTTCGCTAGCATATCTTTAGATACGTGGACGTTGGTCTCATTCGGGCCGTTACTGTATATGATTTTACTACATATTAAAATCTTAATATAGCATTTACGCAATAGCTCTTTCTGTTATGAAAGATAGCAGTTTGTACGTATTTACCACAATTGGTGTACAATTGATAGTTAGGGAGCAGTTGTTTCATCGTACTGCCGCGTTTCATAGTGGTATTCACGCACGGCTCCGGGGATGTGTTGGATCCAGGACACATGTTTCGCGATGAAAGCTTAATAATTAAAACTACTAGTTTGGAGTTTAATTGTACAAATAACAATATCGGTCATTAATCGGCATCAATAATTGTCATGGGTTCACATATACGAGTTAACGCTAAGGAAGAAAACATGTTGCACAAACAAACTAATTAAATAAATACTGCATGTATTGTGTAAAATAAACAAGAATTTTTATAGGCGATAATGGCTAGTGGTGAAATTCAAGACGCGCGTTTCGTCCTATTTGGGACTCATCAGCTGGATGTACCTACATCCTGAATGACAATCGGAAGATACAAGTAAACAATTCAAAGTGAACACATTACGTCGAGAAATGGAGACAGACATGAGAAAAATGAACAAAAATTGTATAGAACTGGAAAGGAAGGCCCAGGACACAGTGGATTGGAGAATGCTGGCCGGCGGCCTATGCTCCATCCGGAGTAACAGGCGTAAGTAAGTGTTTAAAAACTCACAAAGACCAAACAGATTGTTTAAATCCTGAATTTTGCATAGTAATAATAATTAAGTAACACATTACAAACTATATCTGAATGTTAGATCAGCGTAACAATCGTAGTAGTGTGGTTCAATGATAAAAGTGTTCGACTTTCAACCGACAAATCAAATCTTGACCAATCAGAATGCAAGAAACTCGTATATTCTCGAAATTATCTACTACATTCGAATACTTTTTTTTCTTATCGTAATCAAGATTAATTCCTTGAACACTTGTATATCAATCGTCATTATTGTCATCCACGGATTTATTCTTTCTTCTCACCTCCTCTATATAATAGAGATAAACAAACGAAATGATTCATTGGCTTTTTTTTTGTTGTTGGGCGTTTACTAGAATTGGAAAATGATGAAACCATTAAAATTGAATATTGATAAATTATTTAATTGCAGGTTTTTTTTTAATATTTATGTTTATTGTTGCATAGGAAAATATTGAAAAATTACTGTAATATTAATGTTTGTAAATCGATAAGTAATAGAAAAATAAAACGATATATATATATATATATATGAATATATTCCAGAAGTGATTCTATCAGGACTTAGGCATTGTGGGAACTAGATTTGATTTCCGTTTAGACTATTTCAACATTTTATACTGGTTATACTTAGATGATTGACTTCTAGGCGTTTATTGAATCTACATCTATTGATTTTAACCAATGTTTTGGTATAGTACCATTTTTATTGTGATGATTCCTTGTTTAAATGAGAATCTACGTTTAAGTTTTCATAATAATATGATCGATTGGATGTTCTGTAGTGTGGTGTAGTGAATGCGTTTTTATGGAGAATATAATGCCACCTATAACTAGTTTTGTTGAATGTATATAAATTTGGAAATCTGTCAACGTTCTGGTTTTTTTCTTCCAGTCCATGTCGTATCATGATATTTTCATACACAGTGTTGTCCTTTCCGACTTTGGCGTTTATATCTCTCATCAGGATTGTCAGGTGCTTTTCTGAACACTTTTCTACGATCTATTGCAGCCTTCCATAAAACTGATTTTGATCGTCTTTACTGCTTTCGTTAGTGGGTGCATAACACTGTATAAAGTTCTTCATGATTCTCTCCGTTGTTTTGATGATTCTGGATTCATGAGATTCCTTTCAGATAAGTGCTTATTTGAACAACATCAGTACAAGTCCTTGCGTGTGCAAAGCCAGGCTCTACACATATATTTTCCTTGGTGAAATCGTTTTTCTCACGTTCACGACTTTTTCTTCATTTGTTAACATTGAGATGCATTCTAAAGAATGAATCCAGGATATTTGAGGATTTCGATATTTGGCAGAGTGGTTCCTTAAATGATCCCAAAAATGTCATGCACACTGTTTGTGTTTATGTTTTAATTGGTAGAGAAAATGTAATTAGTGAAAAAACGTTTGATAATCGTTTCACATGGGTGTACGCATGTGCAATGGTCGGTGCATAATATTATGTGAAACACGTTACTTTTAGTTACCTAACTACCAGTTGAAACACTTTATATCTTTTCACTTCTCAGTTTGGAAGACTGGTCCCGTAAGACAACAAAAGATCCGAATACATAGATTATCTGGATTTCCATCATCTTTCGAATATGTGCATCTTTCCAATCATTTATTCTGTATTCTCGTAATAGGCTCCTCTCAGCATGACAACATATGTTTGATATTCTACAGTAACATACTTTTCAAAATTAATCATTAAATGATCGATAGTGAACTTTTATTTTAACTCACACACTATCATCTCATTATCGGTTAAGCTTAGTAGTATATTACGATTTGATTGCTTTTGCTAAGCTGTTATCTATAACTGTTGCATCTTATATAAAGATCTGGAAATAACTATCAATGAAATAAGAGCTTTGCTTAAATTAGAAATACTTGATAAAGAAAAAAAAGCACCTTTTCTTTACATCTGTTTAACATTTATGTGCTCGCCTCATCATAGTTAACATGTGACATATAAGCGTCATGCATCGTAGAGAAAAGATGTTTCTGTCAATTGAGTGTAAATTTGTGTTGCGAATGGTTGTAAGAACGTTATGGGGCTGCCAAACCAAAATGTGGCATCAGTACAAAAATTCACTAACTTCCAGTCTAAGCCATGTTAGTAGATGCAGACTACCTAGTTGGGGTCCACCTGACTGTCGTAATCAATATTTGGAGAGTGTGTGTAACATGGCACAGAATCGATCACAATGGTGTAGGTGTATACACTCTCTGTCTTTCCTTAAGCTAAGAGGTTAAAATTGCTTCATATATTTCTTTCTACGTATTAATCCTTTCTTCCTGTACTATGTCATTATATGCAATCTTTATTTTATATATTACCACCACTGAATTAACTATTTCTATGAATCCGCTGTTGATCATGTTGTGCTAATGAGGTATAGCAACTTGGACCGTTGCATTTATGTGCCTGGTTCTACGTTGTAGCTGACTGACTGTAACTTATCTTAAAACAGTGACCGATAAACGAGCTTTCTTTTTAATAAATTCTCTTCAAGTCACTGAACCAGGATCCAGTGGTGTACAGATACCCATCGAAAACAGTTGAAAATGATCATAAAATACAGTGAAATTGATTAAAATTCGATAGGTACACCAGCATTCGTGTATGAGATTGAAAGTCTGCAATTGGAACCCCACGTTCAATGTCATAAATGCTTATTAATATGGAATCTTAATTTAGAAGGAAATATCTATCCAGTATTCCAATGATTGTTGATTAATTCGTAGTATCAATAATATTATATATACTCCAAGAATTCTATTGATTGTATACATAGAAATTTTGTTTATCATATTACTTACACATTAGAAAAAAATACTATTGAAATTCAACAATGAAATCACTTAATTAGAATTAACCGATACAAAGTGCAATTATTTGTATTCATTGTAGCACTAACAGAACTATTATAATATATGTATATATATATATGGATTATGTGCACTCTTCACCATTCAATTTCTCAATCAGAAAATATAATAAAGAAAGACTAATATATACATAGGTAGCAGTATAGTAATCATAGAATGTATAGATGGTAGGACTAACAATGCAATATAAATAAGCTATCATATATTGAAACAGTATAAATGATTGGTCGATTGTTTTAGGCGATTAAAATTCCGAATAGAATAACTTGGTAAATTTACCTAATTCCTTACGCCTGTTACTCCCAATGGAGCACTGACCGCCAACCAGCATTCTTCAACCCAATCTGTCATGAGCCTTCTTTTCTTGTTCATTCTTCTTATGTATGTCCCCATTTCTTGATGTAATAAGTTCTTTGGTCTTACTCTTTCCATTTGGTCTTGAAGACACAGTTGTGTGCTTACCTCAATGTGTTTCCTATCCGCTTCCAGCACTTCTTCCTGATTTCTTCCTCCACTGGAATCTGGTTTTTTCTCTCCCATAGTAGGTTGTTGCTAATAGTATCTGGTCAACGGATCCAAAGTATTTTGGGTAGACAACTGTTAATAAACACTTGTATCTTCCGGATGATGGCTTTCGTAGTTGTCCAAATTTCCTCCCTATACAGTAGAACTGTCATGACATTTGTATTGAAAATTCTGACATTGGTGTTGGTTGACAGACAGTTGTTTAGAGTTCCAGATGTTCTTCACTTGTAAATATGCTGCTCTTGCTTTGCCTATCCCCATATTCACATATGCATCAGATCCACTGTGTTCATATTGCCCAAATATGTAAAGGTTTTTACTTCCGCCAAATCTCCGTCAAGTGTGGTTCGACTGGTGCATGCTGTGTTGTATCGGAGAATCTTACTTTTCCCTTTGTGTATATTGAGACCTACTGCTGCTGAGGCTGTTGCTACGCCGATCGTCTTCTCGTGCATTTGTTGTTGCGTTTGCGATAGAAGGGCCAAATCATCTGCGAAGTCTTCATCGTTCACCTGCATCCTGGCTGGCCATTGTATCGCATGCTTTCCCCAGATGTTGACGTCTTCATGATCCAGTCGTTCACCAGGAGAAAGAGAAAGGGTGAGAGTAAGCAACCTTATCTGACGCCGGCCTTTACATCGGATGAGTCTGTCAGCTGTCCTCGACTCACGATTCTACATTTTAATCCATCATAGGAATTCCGTATGATATTGACTATCTTCTCAAGTACGCCGTAGTGTTGAAGAAGCCTCCATAGTGTTGTCCTGTCCACGCGATCAAATGCTTTCTCGTAGTCAATGAAGTTGATGTAGAATGATGAATTCCATTCAATGGATTGTTCCACAATGATCGGTAGAATTGCGATTTGATCTGTACACGATCTATTCTTACGGAATCCTGCCTGTTGGTCTCGAAGTTGGGCGTCTACGGAGTCCTTCATCCAAATAACTTAAACGACTGTTTATCTTTAAGATACGGTCCAAAACATTCGAATAAATACAATTATGATTATGTGACCAATATTTACGTAACTGGACTGAACATCAACTGTACTATCTGTTTTTGTTGATGAATTCATTGACTTTGTTGTTACTACCTTTAATAGATTACATTAAATTGTATATGGTGATTTGAATTCATGTAACTGCAGCCTTTTTCATCATTAGGCACCAAAATTTTTGTCGATTTTCACATTCGTTGGATGCTCACTTACACATAGTTTTTATCGATCATACGGGAATATAAGTGACTCGTAGACATGTTCCATTGTCTAGTTCTGATTGTGGTATTATTCGTGTTATACCTAAACTATGTGTCATGCTTGAAAGAAATACACTCTTACATCAGACAAAGAAATCCAAATACAGGAATTACTTACTTACTTACTTACGCCTGTTACTCCTCGTGAAGGAGCATAGGTCGCTCTCCAGCCGGTTTGTTTGCTCCCACAGAGGGCTGTTGCTCATGGTATCCGGCCAGTGGATGTTGAGTATCTTGAGTAGACAGTTATTTATAAATATTTGCACTTTCTTGATGACGGTTGTTGTAGTTCTGCAAGTTTCAGCTCCGTACAGTAGAACTGACTGTCTCGACGTTCGTATTGAAGATTCTGACTTTGATATTGGTTGAAAGTTGTTTTGAGTTCCATATGTTCTTCAGTTGAAGGAATGCCGCTCTAGCTTTGCCAATCCTCCCCTTCACTTCTACATTTGAACCTCCTTGCTTATCGACGATGCTTTCCAGGTATGTGAAGGATTCCACATCTTCCAGAGTTTCGCCATCAAGTGTGATTGGATTGCTGTTCTCCGTGTTGTATTTGAGGACCTTGGTTTTCCCCTTGTGTATTTTGAGGCCTACTGGTGCAGAGACTGCTGCTTTGCTGGCTGTCTTTATCTGCATTTGTTCGTGTGTATGCGATAGGAGGGCTAGGTCATCTGCGAAGTCCAAGTCGTCTAATTGGTTCTGAGCTGTCCATCGTATGCCGTATTTTCTCTCAGATGTCGAGGTCTTCATAATCCAGTCGACCACCAGAAGAAAGAGGAAGGGGGAAATTAGACAGCCTTGTCTTACTCCGGTCCTTACTTGGAATGCGTCTGTCAGCTTTCCTCCATGCACTACTTTGCACTGTAGTCCGTCGTATGAGTTCCGGATAATGTTGACAATCTTCTCAGGAACTCCGTAGTGTCGAAGAAGTTTCCCTTATCTACACTGCCAAATGCCTTTTCATAGTCAATGAAGTTGATGTACAGTGACGAGTTCCACTCAATTGATTGTTCGACGATGATCAGTAGTGTCGCAATTCGGTCTGTGCACGACCGGTCCTTACGGAATCCAGCTTGTTGATCTCGAAGTTGGGCATCTACTGCATCTTTCATCCGGTTCAGCGACACTCTGTTAAAGACTTTCCCTGGTACTGACAGTAGTGTAATGCCTCTGTAGTTTTCACATTTGCTCAGATCTCCTTTCTTTGGAATCTTCATGAGGTGTCCTTCCTTCCAGTCCATCGGCACTTGTTCCTCCTCCCAAATCTTTTTGAATAGAAGATGAAGCATGCTTGTAGTTACTTCGATGTATGACTTCAGTGCTTCAGCTGGTATATTGTCAGGTCCTGCTGCTTTCCCGCTCTTGATTTGTCTGATGGCCATCCTGATTTCTTCGGTCGTTGGTCGATTGACATCTACATGAAGATCTGTGTGTGCTTCTTCGATGTCCGGTGGATTCATTGGAGTCGGCCTATTCAGGGGTTCCTCGAAGTACTCTATTTAACTGTTGTTGGATTTCCGTGATTGGCCTGCCTTCTTTGTCGTAAAGCTGTTTCATATTTCCTTCTCTTGCAGCTTTTTCCACCGTCGTTGCTAGTTCTTCCACGTATTTTTGCTTATCAGCTCTAATGCTCTTCTTCACTTGCTTGTTTGCTTCTATGTACTCTGCTTGTGCTTGGACTTTCTCTGCTCTTGTTCGACTGTTGTTGATTGCTGTCTTCTTGTTCTTCCTTTCTTTGATCCTGTCCAGTGTTTCTGTAGAGATCCATTTCTTGTGATGATGTTTCTTGGGGCCCAGAACCTCTTGACACGTTGAAGTTAATGTTTCTTTGATACCTTTCCAGCTATCCTCCATAGTAGTTTCTTCTTCCTTCAGTAGATCCTTTAAGTCTTGGAACCTGCTGTTGAGAGCTATCTTGAATTCATTGAGTTTGTCAGTATCTCGAAGGAAGGCTGTATTGAATCTTTGTACTGCTGTTTGTCTAGTTGTCCAGTCCTTCTTTAATTTCAGCTTTAAATTGGCAACAACCAGGTGGTTATCTGAAGCCATGTTCGCTCCTCTCCTGGTTTTCACATCTTCCATTGTCCTTCGGAACTTTTTATTGATGCGAATACGATATATCTGGTTCTCTGTGGTGTGGTCCGGTGAGATCCATGTAGCTTTGTGTATACGTTTGTGTGGAAATGTTGTACCGCCTATGACCAATTTATTGAATGCACACAGATTCAAAAATCTTTCCCCGTTTTCGTTCCTCTCTCCCAGTCCATGCAGTCCCATGATATCTTCATATCCGGTGTTGTCCATTCCGACTTTGGCGTTTAGATCTCCCATCAGAATGGTGAGGTCCTTTCTTGGGCACTTCTCTATGATTGATTGCAGCCTCTCATAGAATTGATCTTTAATGTCGTCGTTGCTATCATTGGTAGGTGCATAACATTGGATAATATTCATTGTGATACCCTCCTTCTTTGTTTTGAATGATGCTATGATGATTCTGGATCCGTGAGATTCCCATCCTACAAGTGCATTTCGTGCTACTTTGGACAGCATTAGAGCAACTCCCTGAGTGTGTGGAGCATTTTCCTCTTCGTGACCGGAGTATAGCAGCATCTCTCCCGTATTTAGCCTTTGTTGTCCAGCTTGGGTCCAATGGGTTTCACTGATTCCCAGTACTGCCAAGTTGTATCTCCTCATTTCCGTTGCTATTTGACTGGTCTTCCCGGTCTCCCACATTGTCCGGACGTTCCATGTACCTATAAAAATTGTTGCTCTGGTTGTTAGAAGGAGCATCGGCCTCGTGGCTTCCGAAGGAACTCGGCTTTCACCATGAAGCGTCATATTTCTTATAAATGAAGACCTTCTAACTCCCAGGGCAGGGTTTAAATGGTTTGAGTTATTTTTTCTGGTTAGCGTTTTTTAGCGAGTTAGGTTTCTACTGGATGGGGACGCTAATCCCATGCCCAACCGTCCACCTTTACCCGGGCTTGGGACCGGCAGTAACTCTAGAAGAGCTACAGGCGGAGTTGGACGTTTCATGTGCCTATAAAAATTGTTGCTCTGGTTGTTAGAATGAGCATCGGCTTCATGGCTTCCGAAAGAACTCGGCTTTCACCATGAAGCGTCATATTACCTCTAACTCCCAGGGCAGAGTTTAAATGGTTTGAGTTATTTTTTCTAGTTAGCGTTTTTTTAGCGAGTTAGTTTTCTACGGGATGGGGTCGCTAACCCCATGCCCAACCGTCCACCTTTACCCGGGCTTGGGACCGGCAGTAACTCTAGAAGAGCTACAGGCGGAGTTACAGGAATTACTTAGACGAAAATATTTAAAATCTGAAAATTACGTTTCATACGAACAACTGGGGTGTATTTGCACATGACTCAATAAAAAATACTGTTGATAATGTCACTTGTTAGTTTGAGGTATGTTATTATATTATTTTGTGCCGCTCTAAACATTTTTCTAAGTTTTGATCGACTTGTATCTCCACAAGTAAATCGATTACGGAGGGTAAAAGAGAGAATGTACAAGAAGAAAAACTCCATTGAAATTCGAAAGTTAAGTGGTTTAATAAACGTAGAGATTAAACCCCTGAATTTGATGTTTACACAGAAACTCCTATCTTCTAAAAACTATTCAAGTAGAGCTTACAGGTAATAGACACATTAGGAGCTATAACTAACTGAATGTTTGTGACTTAAATAAGTCTTTTATATATCAGTCATTTGATGTCATCCTTCCTATATTCACAGGTTTGATGAATAAATGTGTTCCAATTTTTACTGTAAGTGATGTCCGGAAATGTCTCCAGTCACTTAAGTCATCCTAATGTTTAGGACGTAACGAAATCCCGAACCTGTTTTCTAAGATGTGTGCTGATGTTCTGTGTTATTCATTCATGAGAATCTTTAACAAATCCTTTTCAACTAATCTCATACCGAAAATGTGAAGAAGGAGAAAGATAATCCCAATATCAGAGAAAGTATCTGGCTATAAGAATGTGAAATTTAGACCCATAGCAGTAACTTCACCATTTCTCAAACAACGGAAATATTGTTGAAAATCCCACTTGAACCCCCTCTAAAAGAGCACATTGGTGCGTGACAGTTTGCTTGCAAATGCAAAAGAAGCACCTTAGACGCTGCTGTTGTCCTGTACCACACATAGTATATTGTTCAGCTTGGAAAAGAGTAAGAAGTATGTTCGATTAACTATACTTCTGCTTTTGATTCCATCCCAAGACAACGTTTACTTAACAACCTAATCAAAGTGAACCCTGACAGCTGGATAACCAAATGATTATGTTCATACCTCTTTGGAGGAGGACAGTAAACTATGTTTGGAGGAAAGTGTTCAACGTCTCTACTATCTCATAATGGTGTGTCACAAGGAGTTGTTTTTTCACCTCTTCTTTTCCATTTTTTTCTGCATGATCTGACATCTTCCACTGAAAACACTTTTATAAATATGTGGATGATCTCACTGTATATATACCGATTTCTACCTATTTACATCTCATAAAAATGAATGATTTCTTGTCTCGTATTGAATGGTGGTCTGTTGTTAACAGTTCCACACTTAATCTGTCTAAATGTCAAACTGTTAACTTGAGCCTGAGACATGAATAGCACCTAAACATCCTATTGGAATCTTATAAAGCTTGTACTGTTGGATATTATTTAATGACAACAGTATCAAATGTCATTTATCTTTTTGTAAGTTTTTTCACTGATCTCTCTTGGTCTTCTCATATTTCACTATTATCGAAGAAGTTATCGGTATGTGTAAATTATTCTGTTGTGTTTTTCGTAAAAGAAACTTGTTGAAATACTTTATGCTGAGAATAATAATAACCCCCCTCCATATGGGTTAACAGGAGTAAGTATGTAACTAACTAACTAACTAACTAACTAACTAACTAACTAACTAACTAACTAACTAACTAACTAACTAACTAACTAACTAACTAACTAACTAACTAACTAACTAACTAACTAACTAACTAACTAACTAACTAACTAACTAACTAACTAACTAACTAACTAACTAACTAACTAACTAACTAACTAACTAACTAACTAACTAACTAACTAACTAACTAACTAACTAACTAACTAACTAACTAACTAACTAACTAACTAACTAACTAACTAACTAACTAACTAACTAACTAACTAACTAACTAACTAACTAACTAACTAACTAACTAACTAACTAACTAACTAACTAACTAACTAACTAACTAACTAACTAACTAACTAACTAACTAACTAACTAACTAACTAACTAACTAACTAACTAACTAACTAACTAACTAACTAACTAACTAACTAACTAACTAACTAACTAACTAACTAACTAACTAACTAACTAACTAACTAACTAACTAACTAACTATGAGACCGTTTGTAATAGACTATACAATCAAGTAAGAGCATGTTTGACTTGCTTTGCATCATCTATAATGGTAATGTAAAAGAGAAGGTTGAACAGTGGTAAATTCTGTTCTTAAATGATATTACTTACTGTATTAATGAAAAGGTAGCTTTTATAGTTATACATTATATGATGAGCCAATCAGAATTAAGTAAAGGAGAAGGTCACTGGATGACAATCTGAACTGACCTGAAGGACAAATGCATATTATTGGTTAAGAAGTATATTGATTTTCTAATGAGTAATATATATGTATTTATAAATGAGTATTTGTGCATATTATTCGGTAACCCAATATACTTTCTCGTCCACTCTTATGTTTTCACTGAAGCACTTAAGTGTGTGTATGTGTGTGTGTGTGGGGGGGTTAGTATATATTATATCGTCTATCATTATGAGATATCGGACATTGGACATCACCCATCATAACGATACATCTCATCCTTTCCAGTCTATTCTATAAAGAGCGAATGAATATACGCTTTCCTAAAATTTATTCGAGGATATTATAGAAGGATAGTTGGAATATAGTGAAATGAAATCGTGAGTAATATTACCATTAAATGCTAGGCATTATCTAAAAATGTTAAATAAATTGATTTGATAAGTAGAGTTATATTTATATAAGCCTATATAAGATTCAAAACCTCATTACCTGTTTTGATGGTTGAAAATGTTGTCACTGAGCTATCCAAGCTAATACTGATTTGTAGGACTGATATATTTACATTAATCCATCACTAAGTAGTAACCAGTGTGAGATATTTAATCGATTCCTATTTGATTTGGTTTTAAAAATAAGATAACTTAGGCTGCTAAACTACTTTTGCTAGATAACATGGTATCTATGATCATATGATACTACTCATTCCCACTACTTAATCGAATGATTAAAAAGAAACCTTTTAAATGAATTGATATTAATACGTGGTACAATTGGCTAGAAAACTAGTTTGCTTTAATTAATTTATTTATTTATTTACTTATTTTAACACGTAGATAACGGTACAAGGAGGCACCAAATACATATGCACCACACAAATCTCATTTGATATGTGTGAGGGATGTGATACTGACCGGGTGTCCAAACCGAAGCAGATGGTTTTCTTAGGGGGCCACACTCCGAGCCTCCGACCTGAAGATCTGACCCACAAGGCAGTGGAGCATCGTAAGGAGATGCAGTCCGATGGTAGCCGGTGACCAACGATTGGTTCATACACCATTTGTTCCTTCAGGATACTGGAGCCAGCCCATGTGCACCATTGGTTTGGGACCCGGTTAGAGCCGGTGCCGGACATTCGCTTTTCGTCCTCTCAATTTCGTAAACAACAGTAATGCCACGAGAAGCTAGTGAGTAGGACTTCCCTGTCAGAGGCTATATACGCATGGCCATATGAGAGCATTTGTAGAGGGAGAGCGGACGCTCCCCACTCTCGGCCGTACCAGGGCATTTGGGGGCTGTAATGTGAATGTAACATATCCATAGAATACTAATACAGTAATAATTATGGTAAAATATCACCTAGGGAATTGTCAATTGTAGGAAGATGAGTTTTTCAGGTCACTTATATAAATAATGAAATTAAGATCTAATGATTAAGCTTAATTCCTCTTCTTCTTCTTCATCATCATCATCATTTAAATTAATACTTAGTTTTATAAAAATTTAATTAAACGTATATTGATTTGAATAGTTGAGATCGTGAGTTAATCAAAGTCAAACCATTATAGAAAACCTGGAAACTCTAGACAACCGTTTCATTCTATTACGGGACTCCTTATCAATACGCGTCCACGATCTTGCCTTGTAAGATTTGAACCCAATTCCTAACAGACTCGCCCATGAACGCTTAACCTCTAGATTATTGAGCCGGCCATTAAGTGACACATCTACCATTGTGTTCAGTGAGTTATTATCTCATTATATTGATTAAAAATTATAGTCTATAATCATGTTAGCCAATTTTGTTTTTACTGTTCTTTAATATTTTATCCCATAGACTTTTTATTTATTTAGTTTTTCATATAAATTTAATTTTACCAGTTATGTTTTTCACACACCCCCCCTCCATAATGTTGCATAACATACATTCGTTGGAGTTTTTTGTTCAATCGATATACATAAATGTACAGATTTGCTTTTGTAACCAATGAAGATTTAATTATGTATATATATTTATACTACTGAAATTGTAATAGTATGAAAGAAAGTAACTAAATGTTTTGAATAAGATAAAGTAATCAAATTCAAACATGAAATGTTTCATTTATAATAAGATGACTAATTTTAACCGAATTATGAGAGATAGTTTTCTATGTTACTAAATTAAAACATTTTATTTTTGTTTCATTTATTCGCTTGTAATATTACCGGGATCAAGAACCGACTTAATGTAGATCAGAGTAGAAAACGAGGAAGTAGTGGATGAATGTTTCGATTTAATGTGGAACTTCGTTTATAGATGTTTTCAAAGCATAGATTTTATATCCTGGGATCAACGAGTAAGTAATGCAGTTGTTAGGAAACGGGTACCAGGTAAGTAATGAAACTTGGTCAGTTGAGATGGAGGGGACATGTATTGTGTATGTCCAACTACCGATTGCCTCAACGAGCGAAGTTTTATAGTGTAGGACTGGGTTGGAAGAAAGCTAGGGGAGGCCAGACCAAAAGGTGGCACAACTATATGAAGTCATTGATAAGTGAACTAAGCCATGTTGGTAGATGAAGACTATCTGGTTGGGATCCACAAGACGATAGTACGAACAGTTGATCCTTGATTTAGCAGCTTCTCGTCTAACCCAGCCGATTTAGTCCAGAACATAAACATCAGTTTCTACTATATGAATCATATATTTCAGATATATTTGGTTTATATACATGCAAAATCAGACCACATCATACCATAAAATAGAAAATAACATTTATACAAAATCAAGCCAAAACTTGGCTGTGGTTGTGAGAAACTGTAACTAATAAATTGGGAGTGGTAAATTATACAATAGTAAACAATAGGTTAGATAAAAGCTTATAAAAGTAGGAATATATATATATATATATATATATATATATATGTATATATTGGTTTCTTAATAGTTAAACAATGAGAATATATGTATAGTATTAATCCATAAATAGTTCTCAGAATTTACTAGTAATTTATTCTTCATTAGGATATAACACAACGGTCTTCAGTGCTGTTAGAGGTATGAAGGAGGTTATGATTTCTTAGCTGCCCACACCGTAGAAGAGTTATTTTAGAGGTGCCTGAAAAAGAAATTGGATTAGAGGTGGTCTTAGAGACCCAAGAGTGTGACCTAAATACCCAAGGGACAACTGTTTGAGGCCGGTCACACACGACCATTTGTGAGTACTTTTCGTGTTAGCTTCATATTTGTTGAGACCTTACCACCGGAGACGGATACCTGTGAGGTAAGACGAGGTGTGTATTTTTATGGTCGACATTTTCTAACCCTACCCTTCCTCGTGGGAAGGCAGCATCGCTGTTATGCAGGTTGTCTGAAAGAAAGACCTTACTGCCGTCACACGTCTGTACAATCAGCAGTACGACTTCGCCTTCGAACCTTGGGTTTGCTGCTTTTAGCCTTACGATTCTTCAACCGATCTGTTTGGTATGGTAGGACTTTGAGGAATGATTGTTTCAGTTAGTATAGCTCGATTGGTTCATCACGATAGGCAAGCCCGACCACCACGTCGAGATAGCAACAACGATGCTGTGCTAATGAGGTATGACAACTTGAACCGATGCATATATGTGCCTGGTTCTATGTTGTATCTAACTGACTGATTGATCGGAATATAACACATTCTTCTCATTTTATTCAAATTTATCATAGAGAAAAATGTATTCAAAAATCACTTTGGTTTCATCTACTTTTATCTTGTAATTTTAATAAATTCTTTAAGTTTCATTAATATACGGAAAAAAAATAAAGATTGTACTGTGAAATAGAAAACACAGGTATCAGTTTGCTTACAAATGCAAAAGAAGTACCCTAGATTCCGTTGCTTTTCTACATCATTATATAGTGTTCAGATTGGAAAGGGGTTCGAACTATGTTCGATAAACTATACTTCTGCTTATGATTCCATCCCAAGACAACGTTTACTTAACAAGTTAATCAAAGTGAACACTGACAGCTGGATAACCAAATGATTATGTTCATACCTCTTTGGAGGAGGACAGTACACTATGTTTGGAGGAAAGTGTTCAACGTTTCTACTGTCTCATAATGGTGTGTCTTAAGGAGTTGTTTATTCACCTCTTCTTTTCCATTTTTTTCTGCATGATCTGACATCTTCCACTGAAAACACTTTTATAAATATGTAGATGATCTCACTGTATATATACCGATTTCTACCTATTTACATCTCATAAAAATGAATGATTTCTTGTCTGGTATTGAATGGTGGTCTGTTGTGAAAGGTCTCATACTTAATCCTTCTAACTGTCAAACTGTTAACTTTAGCCTGAAACATGAACAACATCTAAACACCATTATGGGATCCTATAATACTTGTACTGTTGGAGATTCTTTGATGACAACAGTATCAAATGTCATTTATCTTTTTGTAAGTTTTTTCACTGATTTTTATTGATCTTCTCATGTTTTATTGTTATCCAAGCAAGTTTACCTTTTGACTTACTACATAAAGAGGCTTCATGTTTTTGGGATTACTCGTCATTTACTCTTACGATTTTTCATTTCCTGAATATTTCCCTAATATTATTTGCCGGGCTTTTGAGAAAAGACTTTACTGTATTGTGGAGAGTGCTGAAAGCCGATATCAGAGTGTATGGTAAATCGTTTTATGTTATTAATAATATGATTGTAGATAGACATCTAAATTCATGCAAACTCGTCTCAAGTGTTATCTTATCACATACTAACCATCTCCTTCATTCATATCTTTCTCGTTGTATATCTTCTAGTCGAACGAGACATCAATTCATTAGAATCCATGCATGGAAGCAAAGGTATAATAGTTCTATAATACCTTACCTAACAAATATACTCAGATCTTTTCTTTCACCGTTTTCTTTTCTTTTCTTGTTTGTTTTTTGTAAAAGTAACTTGTCGAAAACTTTGTTCTGAGAATCCTTTATTAATAATAGTAATGTGTGGAGTATACTACTTATGTTGATAGTCATAAGTAGTATGTAAAACCAATCAGAAGTTAAATGCCTGTAGGCAGAATATTGAAAGAATCGAAATAAAACAAAACAGAATTGTAATCTGGGAGTAATTTCAATAGCAATAGCATTGAAAGAATTATGAAGTATGTAGAAGACATCTGAAGGAAGATGTGCACATAATGTATTCAATGTTTGGTTTCCGTATTTTACCAAAACATTTCCCATCTGAGTTCTACGTTCACTACACGTACACTATATGACAGTCAATTAACGTCCTTGTTCAAAATTCACTTACAAAATCTATATTCACTAATCATATACTTTCTAAATGTATTTCGGTCATGCTTACTTTATGTTAAATATTCTTCGTGTAAGTATGTTCTTTTGTCCAATATAAACCGTGTCATAATTTGTTGACTAATTATTCTATCTAATGACTGTCTTCAAAAGATATTTGTAGCAGTTCTAGTGAGGAGCAGTGACTAATGGATTTCAACTGTGTCTGTTATGAGATAATAACTCACCGAAGACAACGGTGAATTTGTCGCTTAATTTCGTGGATTGGTTGAAGTTAGACAATATAACTGTTGAATGCTGGCCGGCTCAGTGGTCTGGAGGTTAAGCGTTTGCGCGCGAGACTGATAGGTCCTGGGTTCGAGTCTCACGGGACGGGATGTTGGATACACACTGCTGGGGAGTCCCACAATAGGACGAAACGGTAGCCAAACAGTGCTTCCAGGTTTTCCATGGGGGTTTAGCATCAATTGACTCATAAATTCAACTAATCACATTACTATAATATCCACTAAAACCCCTCTCGAATTTTTTTCACAGTTGTGGTCTTTTTCTGACTATAGTAACAGAAAAAATTACTTTTCACTTTAAAGCCATGAACATCCATGAACTTACTTTATTTTGACAGTATTATATTAAAAACAATACAGGCAAATGTATTGTAGAAGAAGTTGTCAGAAGAAATTTATATTTTATTGTATAGATAGAGTTTTCCAGTTTTCTAATTTATTTGGAACATGGGGAAGTATGAAAAAATGTGGCTAGAAAATGTGATTTATGGATACTGGAATATTTAAGTCTTCAAATGCTGTTATTATTTATATAAAATGATATAAAATATAACTGATTTATAAATAAATCTATTTTTGGTTACTCTTAATGCTTAACCAATTTTCTATAATTTTCTATACTTTTAACTACTTTTAATGTAATAAAGTAGTTTAAAAGGATTAACGAAATTTTCAGTAAATTTATTATTCATAAATATAATTATGAAATTATACATTTCTTAAGACATAATGTTAGGGATCATTCAACAAGTATTTATAAGTAAACCAGTAGATAAAAGTTTAACCAAGTCAAGACATGAATAGTTTAAGTGGCAATGGATTACCGGAGTGAACATCAACTCTGGGATGCAGGTACATCCAGCTGACGAGTCCAAAATAGGACGAAACGCGCGTCAAACTGGATTCCACTGCTAGCCATTATCTATCTTTGCTTAAAATTCTAGTGACTTACGGCTATATCAAGGCGATCCACACGGGATGCACATATGCCAATAAGAGACTGATCAATTGTAGTCCTAAATAACCATGAAGAGATACAAGTAAAACGATACCAAGTGAATTTATAATGAATTACACTGTCTAGTTTTACTTGCTATATGAAAGTTATGTGTGAAATATATAAATTCCAAAAGCACTGTGCATATTCTTGATCTGAAAATTATGAGTTTTGTAAGATTTTTTTCTCTAATAAGACAAGTATTTAGAGTATCCCTTTTGAAATAGTGTTTCAACAGATCAGGAAGACAATTTATAAGCTGGATTTTTCAGAAATATCTAGATAAAGAAGAGCCCCAAAATGCATCGGTACGGCTGAGAGTGGGGAGAGTCTGCTCTCCCTCTCCAAATGCTCTCACATGGCCACGAGTATATAGCCTCTGACAGGGAAGTCCTACTCACTAGCTTCTCGTGGCATTACTGTTGTTTACGAAATTGAGAGGACGAAAAGCGAATGTCCGGCACCGGCTCTAACCGGATCCCAAACCAATGGTGCACATGGGCTGGCTCCAGTATCCTGAAGGATCGAATGGCGTATGAACCAATCGTTGGTCACCGACTACCATGGGACTGCATCTCCTTACGGTGCTCCACTGCCTTGTGGGTCAGACGTTCAGGTCGGAATCTCGGGGTGTGGCCCCCTAAGAAAACCATCTGCTTTGGTTTGGACACCCGGGTAGTATCACATCCCTCACACATATCAAATGAGATCTATGTGGCGCATATGTATTTGGTGCCTCCTTGTACCAATATCTATGTGTTAAAATAATAACAATAGTAATAAAAAGATCGAGAAGAATTCTTTGAAGATTAAATATATAGAGAGAATAAAGAGAGAAAAGAATCTTCTTATACCAGTCCTATTGTTATTTGAATTTAAAACCATAGGAATACTATTCCCAGAGACCGGATTTAGGCATTCTTAATAAGTTACGGCTGTACTTTCGAAATGTTTGATAGGCAACGGTAATCTCTCCAATAAATTTGTTATGTCATCAAATAATTACTATATATATATATATAATGAAAGCTAAATATCCTTATCTAAGTTATTTTATCACGTATGCTTTCATTCATCTGTATTATTTTTTGTAATGATGAAGATTATAAAATGGATGGAGATAATATTGTGATGTGAGTTACTTATATCCACATAACTAGTAGTATATAACGATAGTCAGGAGTAGAATGCATTACAGTAAAAGTTCGAGAAAGAGCGAAAGAGAACGGAAAGTAATTGGTATGAAAATGCACAAACGATGAAATCTGAGATGATGAATTGAGATTTGCCAAAAGAATAGTCAAGTTTGAGATAATCGATTGACATTTTGTAAATTAAGTATTTACTGTATGGTTCTCACATTTTAATGAGATATTCTGTAATTTGTGTTCAAATACATTCGATTGTTCCTACAAAACTATTAGCGAAACCTGGTCGAAATTTACTATCAGGAATAGGTTAATTTAAACATTTTGTAAATTTCAATGGTTGAAATCATGAGTCAGTTGAAGCTAGACCACCATGGAAAACCTGAAAGCAGCGGATGGCCGTTTCTATCTATTGTCGGACTCCTCAGAAGTGCGCATCAATGATCCCGCCAAGCGAGATTCCAACGTAGGACCTATCAGTCTCGCGCACGAGTGCCTAACCTCTTGACCACTAAACCTGCCGGCATCCAACGGTATTAATGTCTAGCTTCAACCAATGTACGAAATTGAACCACATATCCATTATTATCATCAGTGAGTTACTATCTCACAACAGACCCGATTGAACTCCTTTGGTCACTGCTTATCACTAGAACTCCAGGATATACCTCTTAAAACCAGTCACTAATGACCATATGTTGATCAATATCAGAAGGGGTTTTATAAATCATTAATAAGTTGAACAGTTCCAACTTTATTCAAAATTTGAAAAATTTATTGTTTCTATCCAATAGGATATTCAATTGATAAATTAATCTATCAAATCATTGATATGAGTTATTGTTGTTGTTGTTGTTGCTATTGTGTTTCTTTTTTTTCTTTTCTTTTTAAACTTTCGTTTATTTATTTTATATTTTTCATAAAAAGTTCAAAAAAATATATTCACTTTTTTTATTTTTTTTATTTTTTCAAATTTTTCTATTTTTTGAAGTTAGCAATAAATTAAAATATTGTTTACACTTTGATTTCATATTCATTAAATTATAGAACATTTTGAGGGATTTTAGTTAAGTAGAATAAGAAGAGTTGCATATATTTAGTCAGTTACACACATACACACATAGATAGATAGATAGATAGATAGATAGATAGATAGATGTGTGGATAGATAGATAGATAGAAAGATAGATAGATAGATAGATAGATAGATAGATAGATAGATAGATAGATAGATAGATAGATAGATAGATAGATAGATAGATAGATAGATAGATAGATAGATAGATAGATAGATAGATAGATAGATAGATAGATAGATAGATAGATAGATAGATAGATAGATAGATAGATAGATAGATAGATAGATAGATAGATACAGAGGTATATTTTATAATTTATTCTATCAAGGGATATTCATAAAAATCTATGTATTTGACTTCTCATATGAAATTATTCATCACCTACTTTTACAATTATGAAACATTTGTATATATATGTTCTGTAGAATGGAAATGAGTGCGTTGGGAATTATAATGAAGTAGTGAAACGTCATCAGTTGAGATGGCTGGGACACGTGTTACGTGTGTCAAGGCAACGATTGCTTCGACGAGCGATGTTTTATGGTGTAGGAGTAGGATGAAAGGAAGGTAGAGACGGTCAGAACAAAACGTGGCACAAATCCATGAAGTCACTGATAAGTGAACTGAACCATGTTGGTAGGTGTAGATTATCTGGTTGGGATCCACGAGCTGATAGAAATCGATGGTTAGAGATCTTGAATGACATTGCTCAAAATCGTTTGCAATGACTCAGGTGCATCCACTCTTTGTATCCTTCTAAATACTAATCTTCTGAATTCTTCATATTCCCTGTTTTCTCTTTCCAAATTTATTTCGTTGGATTATACTCTTTGAAGTATATTTTGAAATCGTAATCTTGCCGATTACTGATTATACTTTTACTACTTCTACCACTATGGTATTCGAATCGACAACTTCATCTCTGTGCTAATATGGTATGGCAACTTGAACTGATGTACGCAGGTACGTGAGAAGTTCTACGTTGTTGGTGACTGACTGAATATAGGACTATTCATTCTTCACCTGGAACTTCGGTCTCGAGTTGAACACTTAACCGTTAGATAGCTATGCTAGAATGCATTGTTATGCATGTCTAGCTTCAATCAGTTCACGATATTACGCGAACATAGTTTATTTTTTTTTCAATCAATAGATATTTCACTCTCGATATCGTTAAACTCTAGTATTCATAGTTTCTCACTAGAACCCACCATAAAATTAGTTACTAGTCAACACTATTATTATCATCAATATATTGTGGTTGTAGAGACTGTTCAATTTCCATAGCTTACATAATGAACTGAACTTAGTTAGATAACCAATGTAAAATAGGAAACCCTGAAGGATTTCCACACCAGGAAGAAGTAGCTGTTTATATAACTGAATATTTATATCTTGAATTGATTGAAATTAGTTATGTACACCACATAATCTTGAACTGATGTACAAACGTGATAAGTTCTATGTTGTTAACTGACTGACTGACTGAAGTATATAAATCTAAAGTTTTTCACATAGAGATTGTTAAATAATAATAATAATAATGTTTGTTTGTCTGTCTGTTTTATTTGATGTTTCTCTTCTCTTTTTTATCGTTTTTTTTTATTATAATAAAAACTTTGTCACTGCAACCATATGTTTCCTAATCAATAATTAATTGCCATGGAGTATATTCAGTTGATTTAAATTAAGTTTGTTTAAAAATTTTTAAAAAAGAAAGAAAACCTCCATAGAAATATGGTGAATGAGAACATTAAGAGGAAAGGGGAGGGGATAATTAAATGTAAATAAATGTAAAATTATAGAATCATTTAGTAAAATCTGAGAATCCTATTGTATATACTTCATTTGTAAAATGTTAACCAATTATTTTAAACTTGTTTGTTTCATTCTCTGTTCTCATTCTCTTTCGTTCGATCTTTTTAACTTTCTACTATCAGTCATTTTATATTCGATTGGTGATACATACTATTTATATCTGTTGATATCAGTAGCATACATCACAGAAGTGCTTCAAATGAAATAGGATTTAAATTGTTTGAATAGTAATAAGGTAATGAGATCAAATTTGACTTGAAAGATAGACATTTTCAGTATAGGAGTTGTGGAGATTATTAAGTTTTTGATTAAGATCATGAACCGGTTGATGTTAGATCACTGTCGAAAACATGGAAGCACTGGACGGCCGTTTCGTTCTATTGTAGGGCTCATCACCAGTGCGCATCAACGATCCCGCTCGCGGGATTCAAGCCCAGGGCCTTCCGTCACGCGCGAACGTTTAACCTACTGGACCACTGAGCTGGCCTGCATCCAATGGTGTTAATATCTAACCCCAACCAATCCATGAAATTGTGCGACCACTAGTCGGTTCATGATCTTAACTAAAAATTTAATAATCTCCACTGATGATTACCACGTGCACACTAGTGACAAGCTTAATGAGGGAATTCTCGGAGTTCTAGTGAGAAGCCGTGACCAGCTGAGCTAATCCTTGTCGGGTATAGACAGGTATCTAACACATTAACACCATTAGATGCCGGCTCAGTTGTCCAATAGGTTAAGCGTTTATGCGCGAAACTGAAGGCCCTGGGTTTGAATCCCGCGAGCGATGTTGTTTTCATAATTCATACACGTATCAAATTCAGCAGGCTTAACCTTCTTATTATTTTGATTGATTGATTCATGCATTCATTCGTTAATGCAGAATTACTTCATATAGAAAAAATGTTGAATCCGAGTGGCCCTTGTATTATCTGTAGTCGTTGCAAGTTTTATATCTAATATATCGACTCGGTTGAGTCCGTGCTCTTATTTCTTTCACTGAGCAGTCGTGAATTACCGCAATCCTTACGACACTAAGTAAGAACATGAAAGACTGGTTCAGTGAAGATTTATTATCCCTTCATTTCCAAACAAGTTCAAAACGTCACGTCCTGGTTAGACCAAAATACAATCATTTATATACAAAGTTTTATACACAATTATATCACGTAGGTGGTTGTTATATACAACTCCGCATGTAGCTCTTCTAGGATTACTACCGGTTTCAAACCCGGTAAAGGAGAAGAGTTGGACATGAGGTCGGCAACCCCACCCGTAGGAAAAGACTTTGAAATTGTGGAGACTTTGCTGAAAAAACGCTAACCAGAATAAACAATTCAAATCACTTAAAATCTGCCCTAGTAGTTGAAGGAAGATTTACGACGTGTTATGATGAAGGCTGAGATCCTTTGTAAGTCACGAGGCCGATATCCGTTCTAACAACCATAGTAACAATTTTATAGGTACATGGCGCGTTTGGACAATGCCGGAGACCGAGAGGACCAGTCACATAGCAACGGAAATGAGGAGATACAACTTGACGGCCCTCGGAATCTGTGTAAACCGATGGATCCAACCTGGACAGCAACGAAAGGAGATCTGAGAAAATAAGAGAACTACAAAGGAATCCTACTAATGTCAGTATCAGGAAAGATTTTCAACAGAGTGTTGCTAAACCGGATGAAAGACCCAGTAGACACCCAACTTCTAGATTAACAGGCTGGATTTCGTAAGGATCGGTCGTGCACAGACCAAACTGAGACGCTACAGATAATCGTTGAATAATCAGTTGCATGGGATTCGTCATTGTACATCAACTTCCCTGACTATGATAAAGCATCTGACAGCGTGGATAGGAAAACATTATGGAACTTTTTTTAAACCATAAAATTTAAACTTACTTTGGACATTTGAATATTAGATTTTCATTACATTTCCATTGGAAAGGAAAAAGGAATAATTACATTCATTTTAGTTGTCTAAACTAGATGGTTTTACAGAAAGGCTTTCATTAGTGTCTTGGATATCTTCATCAGCGTTTATTACATGTGGGATTGTGTGTCAACCTAACCTGATCTGAGAACCATATTGGTGAATGATTATCTTAAGAGTCTTTGTCGACTTTTCTTATCTTTGTATTTCATTTGATAGTCCTGACATATTACCAGCTAAGTGAATACAACACAAACAAAATAATCCACCTGAAGTAGAATACTTGACGAGACTGTAATTTATGAACAAACCAATCAGATTTAGGGTAGTAGGTTTTGGATTTTGGTGCAAAATTCACTCATCCATTTAGCTAAATAGAGTCTTGGCATTTTAGCTAATGTCAGTTCGTGATGAAAATCCTAAATCTAATTTATAATCTTAACCATCAACTATAAATCATAATCCTTATTCTTTACACAGGTTTATAATTTTCATTTAGCTTTATTAAGTAGGTGAACATCTCAAGGTCATTTTAGCGTCATCAATAATCTAATATCGTTTTCAGGGATCCACAGTTTCAAAGAATTAAGGCATTTCAAGACACATTATGATATATGATAGTACTTCATTCAAATTTATCTAATATCTGTCACTTTTCATTTTTCAACAATTAAAAGATTACTAGAATGGATTTTGTGGAGAATTGGTAATTTCAATAGTTGAAATCATGAATCAATTGAAGCTAGACCACCATGGAAAACCTGGAAGCACTGACTTCAAGAGATACTCCTGGAGTTCTAGTGAGAAGCCGTGACCAGTGGAGTTCAACCAGGTCTGTTGTGAGATATCAGCTCACTGAAGACAATGGTAACGGTGGCGCAACTTTGTGGATTGGTTGAAGTTAGACATTAACACCGTTTGATGCCGGCTCAGTGGTCTAGTTGGTTAAGCGCCTGGCGTGAGACTGATAGGTCCTGGGTTCGAATCCGGCGGGGGGGTGCGGGATCGTGGATGCGCACTGCTGAGGAGTCCCATACTAGGACGAAACGGCCGTCCAGTGCTTCGAGGTTTTCCATGGTGGTCTAGCTTCAATTGATTCATGATTTCAACTATTGAAATTAAAAGATTCTCGATATTTACATTTCTTTCTAATGTTTCATTTCATCGCGAGACCGATAGGTTCTGGCTTCAAATCTTATGAGGATGGATCGTGGATACGCACTGCTGAGGAGTCCCATACTAGAACGAAACGGACGACCAACGCTTTCAGGTCTTCCATGGTGGTTCAGCATTAATTGACTCATGAATTCAACTATGAAATTACTAAAATCTCAACAAAATCCCCTTCTTATAATAAACATCGTTCTTTGATTGGGTTTTAATCAATATATCATTTTTTAAAATTGTCTAAAAAGTTATTAGTCCATTATAAGACTGACTATGTTTTGATTAATTTCAAGTTATAACACCTGATTATGAATGTTTCATCACCAGATTGTCATGCAGAACTACTATCAGAAGGTTGTACTTTGATGCATATTACTGTAGACATGTTGTAACGTCAATCATAACTGTTAATCTTTCCAATTAATTTGAACTTATCTACATAGTGAAGAATTGATTGTGTTCAAATTATAATCACTTTCTTTTTATTAGCTAATAACTTTAAGTGGCTTAAATCGTCAGGAATCTGCTTTATGATTCACTTATCATAGATGACATCAATGCTGAATGGATCTAATAAAAAAGAGCAAAACAGCGCCATTAGTCATTTGAATATTTAGATAACATGTAAAATGTCTACTTCACAGAACAATAAGTATATGTGAAGTTATTTTTAAGATTTTCAAGATTATTTTGGAAAAATAATCAATAAAATGGACGGATTCATCAATACGATTACAGTAGATAATAGAGGGAACATCCATTTAATCTCTAGATCCTATGATCTTGTTGCTCAATTCCTCATGAAGATCGAAGTGTACGATACTATGAATTGATAAAATACTGAGTCTAGTGTTTATTTGCTATCAGTAAATCTCTACTATTTTGCATTGTTCAGACGGAATTGAAATTAAATGAAACATCCATGAATTCTCCTAATTAAAAAAGGATTTAAACAGAATATATACATCGAGAGTTGAATTTCTATTACTACTAACATACGTATTAGTATCAGATAACTTATCAAAAATGATAAAAATAGTCACCAAAGCCACTTGACTCTTGTGATACATAGGCTGTCGACCAGGAATCTCTAATGAACTCTGGTCTGAGTTCTCCTCTCCAATTGTTTCCAAGTGCTGTTCATAGACTTGATCCATGTTTCTTTATTATGAAGCTACATGTTTTTTAATCTACCTCTTTTCACCATGACTTAAAGTTTCCAAGTTTACTGTAGTCTTTGATGCAGTTTAATTTTTACGGTCAAGCGTATCCTATTCACCTGCAGTGCCTTTTCCTGATTTCGTCCTCAATTGCGTCTGGCTTGTTGTCTATTGGGGTAGGTAGGTGGTGATGTTGTCTGGTCGACGGGTCTGGAGTATATCATGTAGAATTATACTCCTTTGATGATAGTTGTAGTAGCTCTAGAAGATCCAGCTCCGTACAACAGAACTATCTCAACGCTTGTAATGAAGATTGTGACCTAGATGTTGGCTTACAGTTGTTTTTATTTTCAAATCTATTATAGATGTAGGTATGAGACTTTTACTTTGCCAGTCCATGCCCCAATACCTTCATCACAACCCACCTTGCTTATCGATGATAATGCTTGTGTAAATAAGAGGACGGATAACTTCAAGTAATAATAGTCAAAGAGCAGTAAAACTGATCAACATTTCTACAATTGAAGAATATATTGAATTCAAAACAGTTGCCAATCAATATCAAAATAATAATCTGCAATAAAAATACCAAGACAGTTAGTTCTATTATTACCAATATGAAACATCAACTCCGCCTGGAGTCCCTTTCGGGGGGCTACTGCCGGTCCCAAGCCCGGATAAAGGAGGAGGGTTGGGAATGGGGTTAACGACCCCATCGCGCAGAAAACTAACTCGCTAAAAAAACCCTAACCAGAAAAAATTATTCAAACAATTAATACAACCTGTATTGAAAATGTACAATTATTGATTAACAATTGTCTACACAAGATACTCAATGCCAGTTGACCGGATACCATCAGTAACAACCTACTCTAGTAGAGAACAAATCAGATTACAGCTGGAGAAAAAATTCGACAAAAACAATGAAAATGGATTGGACACACATCATGAAAATGATCAAACTACATCATGAGATAAACCTCAACACAAAATTGTGAAGCGAAAAAGAAATGTGAAATAGGAAGTAGACATCAAAAAGATGAATAACAGCTGAAAATATGTGGAGATGATTGTCCATAACAGAGTTCAATAGAGAATACTGGTGAACGGATTATGCTCCTCCACAAGGAGTAAACATGGTAAGTAAGTATATAAGTAAGTAAGTAAGTAAGTAAGTAAGTAAGTAAGTAAGTAAGTAAGTAAGTAAGTAAGTAAGTAAGTAAGTAAGTAAGTAAGTAAGTAAGTAAGTAAGTAAGTAAGTAAGTAAGTAAGTAAGTAAGTAAGTAAGTAAGTAAGTAAGTAAGTAAGTAAGTAAGTAAGTAAGTAAGTAAGTAAGTAAGTAAGTAAGTAAGTAAGTAAGTAAGTAAGTAAGTAAGTAAGTAAGTAAGTAAGTAAGTAAGTAAGTAAGTAAGTAAGTAAGTAAGTAAGTAAGTAAGTAAGTAAGTAAGTAAGTAAGTAAGTAAGTAAGTAAGTAAGTAAGTAAGTAAGTAAGTAAGTAAGTAAGTAAGTAAGTAAGTAAGTAAGTAAGTAAGTAAGTAAGTAAGTAAGTAAGTAAGTAAGTAAGTAAGTAAGTAAGTAAGTAAGTAAGTAAGTAAGTAAGTAAGTAAGTAAGTAAGTAAGTAAGTAAGTAAGTAAGTAAGTAAGTAAGTAAGTAAGTAAGTAAGTAAGTAAGTAAGTAAGTAAGTAAGTAAGTAAGTAAGTAAGTAAGTAAGTAAGTAAGTAAGTAAGTAAGTAAGTAAGTAAGTAAGTAAGTAAGTAAGTAAGTAAGTAAGTAAGTAAGTAAGTAAGTAAGTAAGTAAGTAAGTAAGTAAGTAAGTAAGTAAGTAAGTAAGTAAGTAAGTAAGTAAGTAAGTAAGTAAGTAAGTAAGTAAGTAAGTAAGTAAGTAAGTAAGTAAGTAAGTAAGTAAGTAAGTAAGTAAGTAAGTAAGTAAGTAAGTAAGTAAGTAAGTAAGTAAGTAAGTAAGTAAGTAAGTAAGTAAGTAAGTAAGTAAGTAAGTAAGTAAGTAAGTAAGTAAGTAAGTAAGTAAGTAAGTAAGTAAGTAAGTAAGTAAGTAAGTAAGTAAGTAAGTAAGTAAGTAAGTAAGTAAGTAAGTAAGTAAGTAAGTAAGTAAGTAAGTAAGTAAGTAAGTAAGTAAGTAAGTAAGTAAGTAAGTAAGTAAGTAAGTAAGTAAGTAAGTAAGTAAGTAAGTAAGTAAGTAAGTAAGTAAGTAAGTAAGTAAGTAAGTAAGTAAGTAAGTAAGTAAGTAAGTAAGTAAGTAAGTAAGTAAGTAAGTAAGTAAGTAAGTAAGTAAGTAAGTAAGTAAGTAAGTAAGTAAGTAAGTAAGTAAGTAAGTAAGTAAGTAAGTAAGTAAGTAAGTAAGTAAGTAAGTAAGTAAGTAAGTAAGTAAGTAAGTAAGTAAGTAAGTAAGTAAGTAAGTAAGTAAGTAAGTAAGTAAGTAAGTAAGTAAGTAAGTAAGTAAGTAAGTAAGTAAGTAAGTAAGTAAGTAAGTAAGTAAGTAAGTAAGTAAGTAAGTAAGTAAGTAAGTAAGTAAGTAAGTAAGTAAGTAAGTAAGTAAGTAAGTAAGTAAGTAAGTAAGTAAGTAAGTAAGTAAGTAAGTAAGTAAGTAAGTAAGTAAGTAAGTAAGTAAGTAAGTAAGTAAGTAAGTAAGGAAGGAAGGAAGGAAGGAAGGAAGGAAGGAAGCAAGGAAGCAAGGAAGGAAGGAAGGAGGGAGGGAAGGAAGGAAGGAAACAAAGTTGATAATCTTTAGACAAAGCAATTAACGATATTATTATTTTGATTATTTTTATAAACTTTATTTTATTTCTATAATTAAACAATGACAATTTAGCATAAATATAATTTTGTTTATTTATCACATGAATAATTAATAATTAAAATATATTTTTTCCTTTTCATTAATAAATAAAAAAATTGTCATATGTTACCATTATGTCTGAACATAATGTTTTGTTGTCCGTCTCTTATTGATTAATCTCGTTACAAGTTACTTTAGTAGTAGTAGTAGTAGTAGTAGTAGTAGTAGTAGTAGTAGTCGTAGTAGTAGTAGTAGTAGTAGTCAATTTTATGTTCCCCAGTGAGTCTCTATGTACAATCATGTTTATAATTAAAGGCTTTTGATTCGTTCAACTCTCAGAATTTTTAATTGTGTTGTATATATGATTGGTATTGATATCTTTATGTGTTTATATGAATCCTATTTGATATATATATTTTTCTTGTCAAATTGTTATTGATATACTAATATTAACATCTTATTTCTACAGGTTGTTGATCGTTCACATACCAAATAGTTATATGGTTCAGTAGTTGGTCACGATCTTGAGTAATATGTATTCAAAGTTAGCGAAAAGTATCATTGATTTAATGATTATAAATACATCTTTTTGATGATTTTCAACTTTCATGAAGAATATGTTCATTAACGTTTCTGGTTACCAATTACATCAATTGATGTACGACTATTCAGTTGAATTTAGTTGACTACTGAAATTTTAAAGGAAACTGAAGTTCAATGGTCAAGATCATGAGTAAATTGAAACTATAATACCATGAAAAATCTGGAAGAACTGGATGGCCGTTTCGTCCTATTATTGGACTGTTCAGATGTGTGTGTCCACTATCCAACCCACGTTATTCGAACTCACGGCCTGTCAGTGTCGCACAGGAGAACTTGATCTCTAGAACACTGAGCTGACCGGCATCCAATGATTATATTGTCTAACTTCAACTAATCCACGAAATTGAGCCACATATCCACCATTGTCATTGGTGAATTACCAACTCACAAGAGACCTGGTTGAACTTTACTGGTCGATTCTTCTGACGCGAACTCCAGTGAATCCGTCTTGAAAGCAGTTACTAGTGAGCATATGTTGATTAGTATCAGATACTAAACAAAATTTCATCTTATTTCTAATATTGCTTTAACTCATCGCTTTTTATGCACATTTAAAAGTTTCAATAATGTCCAATCAATTAACTTTGTACATAAGTATCTATTTCAAATATTCAACTTCTTAGTATTTATACACTTGATATGCTTCAAAAAGCAACGTCATTCATAAACAACATGGGAAGAATATTACTTTATATCAATCAATTGAAATTGAAATCATTGGATACTATCTCAATAGTCCAAAAAATAAGCTCTCCATTTGAAAATCAAATCTCTTTAGTTCAATTTCCTATAATGTCTTATATGCAAACTTCTAAAGAAACATATATTGTAACTAAACAATTATCAATAGTTGTCAGGTTAACTTCTCACATTTAAATATACCTACACATACATATACAAACATACTCATTCATTGAATTCTAGTTATGTAGATCTTGTATTTAATAAATTAAACAAAAAAAAATCGAAGAAAAAAATTATTTTAAAAGGTTAGTAACTGAGTTCATTAAAGTTTTTATTTTAATTTTTCTTGAAAAAAATTTTTCTTTTGATCAATCATCAAATTTAAAAAGAAAAAAATTTTTTTTTATTTTTTAAAATTTTTTCTGCAAGTTTTTTTTTGTGAGAGAGAGAGAGAGAAAGAGAGAAGTTTTGTTTATTTTAAAATGTAAACAATATTGTTTTATTTACTTTTTCATTCATTAATTCAATGAACAAAAAATTCAAATCAATAAATGAATTTTTATAAATGAGATAAGATTATTAAGAAAAATGTTTTCTTTTCTTTGTTTTTTTTTGCTTTTTTTGTTTGTTTTTTTTCTTTGGTAAATTCATAGAGGACATCTTTTATGTATATGATGAATTCATCTATACACAATATTTCTTTGTCTAAATCTTTATAGAAATAACAATTGAAAATGATGAAATAATATGACTGGATACATTAAATATTATAGGATAATATTTCATCATGATGTATAGAGCCCGTTGATTTCGTCTGCGACGGGGGGCTCACCACTTTTTGTGCGAACATTTATTTTGTCGTCATTTAGATCGGATGATGTTGTCAAAGGGCTCTCCACTTTAGCGGCCCGTAGATCTGACTCCAAATAGATCATATGAATGATCGTTGTGGAAATATATATGCGCCTTATTCTCGTATATAATCATTGACATAAATCGCGTTAGTTAGTAACGGAATTAAATAAGTCAAATAACGAGAATGAACTTTTGAATACATATATTTTGTATATGATGCGAATATAATAAAGCGAAGCGAAACGACGTGCAGTGGAGATGGCGCGTAAGCCAACTCCATTTAATCAAGCGTTAATCAATATTTATTACTTACTTACTTACGCCTGTTACTCCTCGTGGAGGAGCATAGGCCGCTCACCAGCATTCTCCATCCAACCCTGTCCTGGGCAATCCTTTCAAGCTCTTTCCAGTTCTTATTCATCTTTTTCATATCTGCTTCTATTTCCCGACGTAATGTGTTCTTTGGCCTTCCTCTTTTCCGCTTCCCTTCAGGATTCCAAGTTAGCGCTTGTCTCGTAATGCAGTTTGATAATTTCCTCAATGTATGTCCTATCCATTTCCATCGTCTTTTCCTAATTTCCTCTTCAGCTGGAAGCTGCTTGGTTCTCTCTCACAAAAAGCTGTGGCTGGTGGTATCCGGCCAATGGATGTTGAGTATCTTGAGTAGACAGCTATTGATAAATACCTGTACCTTCTTGATGGTGGTTGTTGTAGTTCTCCAAGTTTCAGCTCCGTACAGTAGAACTGCCTTGACGTTCGTATTGAAGATTCTGACTTTGATATTGGTTGAAAGTTGTTTTGAGTTCCATATGTTCTTCAGTTGAAGGAATGCCGCTCTAGCTTTCCAATCCTCGCCTTGACGTCTGCATCTGAACCTCCTTGTTTATCGACGATGCTTCCCAGGTATGTGAATGATTCCACGTCTTCCAGAGTTTCGCCATCAAGAGTGATTGGATTGCTGTTCTCCGTGTTGTATTTGAGGACCTTGGTTTTCCCTTTGTGTATGTTGAGGCCTACTGATGCAGAGACTGCTGCTATGCTGGCTGTCTTTATCTGCATTTGTTCGTGTGTATGTGATAGGAGGGCTAAGTCATCTGCGAAGTCCAAGTCGTCTAATTGGTTCTGAGCTGTCCATCGTATGCCGTAGTTTCTCTCAGATGTCGAGGTCTTCATAATCCAGTCGACCACTAGAAGAAACAGGAAGGGAGAGAGTAGACAGCCTTGTCTTACTCCGGTCCTTACTTGGAATGCGTCAGTCAGCTGTCCTCCATGCACTACTTTGCACTGTAGTCCGTCGTATGAGTTCCGGATAATGTTGACAATCTTCTCAGGAACTCCGTAGTGTCGAAGAAGTTTCCATAACGTCCTCCTATCTACACTGTCAAATGCGTTCTCATAATCAATGAAGTTGATGTAGAGTGACGAGTTCCACTCAATTGATTGTTCGACGATGATCCGTAGTGTCACAATCTGGTCTGTGCACGACCGGTCCTTACGGAATCCAGCTTGTTGATCTCGAAGTTGAGCGTCAACTGCGTCTTTCATCCTGTTCAGTAACACTCTGTTGAAGACTTTACCCGGTATCGACAGTATTGTAATGCCTCTGTAGTTTTCACACTTGCTCAGATCTCCTTTCTTTGGAATCTTGATGAGGTGTCCTTCTTTCCAATCCATCGGCACTTGTTCCTCCTCCCAAATCTTCTTGAATAGAAGACGAAGCATGCTTGTAGTTACTTCGATGTCTGACTTCAACGCTTCAGCTGGTATATTGTCAGGTCCTGCTGCTTTCCCGCTCTTGATTTGTCTGACGGCCATTCTGATTCCTTCGGTCGTTGGTGGATTGACGTCTATAGGGAGATCTGTGTTTGCTGCTTCGATGTCCGGTGGATTCATTGGTGCCGGCCTATTCAGGAGTTCCTCGAAGTACTCTGCCCATCTGTTGCGCTGTTGTTGAATCTCAGTGATTGGTCTTCCTTCTTTGTCTTTGACTGGTCTCTCTGGTTTACTGTATTTCCCTGCAAGCTTCTTCGTCGTATCGTAAAGCTGTGTCATATTTCCTTCTCTTGCAGCTTTTTCCGCCGTCGTTGCTAGTTCTTCCACGTATTTTTGCTTATCAGCTCTAATGCTCTTCTTCACTTTCTTGTTTGCTTCTATGTACTCTGCTTGTGCTTGGACTTTCTCTGCTCTTGTTCGACTGTTGTTGATTGCTGTCTTCTTGTTCTTTCGTTCTTTGATCCTGTCCAGTGTTTCTGTAGAGATCCATTCCTTGTGATGATGTTTCTTGGGGCCCAGAACCTCTTGACACGTTGAAGTTAATGTTTCTTTGATACCTTTCCAGCTATCCTCCATAGTAGTTTCTTCTTCCTTCAGTAGATCCTGTAAGGCTTGGAACCTGTTGTTGAGAGCTACCTTGAATTCATTGAGTTTGTCAGTATCTCGAAGGAAGGCTGTATTGAACCTTTGTGGTGCTGTTTGTCCAGTTGTCCAGTTCTTCTTTAGCTTCAGTTTCAGTTTGACCACAACCAGGTGGTGATCTGAAGCCATGTCCGCTCCTCTCCTGGTTTTCACATCTTCCATTGTCCTTCGGAACTTTTTATTGATGCAAATGTGATCTATCTGGTTCTCTGTGGTGTGGTCCGGTGAGATCCACGTAGCTTTGTGTATACGTTTGTGTGGAAATGTTGTACCGCCTACGACCAATTTGTTGAATGCACACAGATTTGCAAATCTTTCCCCGTTTTCGTTTCTCTCTCCCAGTCCATGCAGTCCCATGATATCTTCATATCCGGTGTTGTCCATTCCGACTTTGGCGTTTAGATCTCCCATCAGAATGGTGAGGTCCTTTCTTGGGCACTTCTCTATGATTGATTGCAGCCTCTCATAGAATTGATCTTTAATGTCGTCGTTGCTATCATTGGTGGATACATAACATTGGATAATATTCATTGTGATCCCCTACTTCTTTGTTTTGAATGATGCTATGATGATTCTGCATCCGTGAGATTCCCATCCTACAAGTGCATTTCGTGCTACTTTGGACAGCATTAGAGCAACTCTCTGCGTGTGTGGAACATTTTCCTTTTCGTGAGTGGAGTATTTCAGCATCTCTCCCGTATTTAGCCTTTGTTGTCCAGCTTGGGTCTAATGGGTTTTGCTGATTCCTAATACTGTCAAGTTGTATCTCCTCATTTCCGTCGCTATTTGACTGGTCTTCCCGGTCTCCCACATTGTCCGGACGTTCCATGTACCTATAAAAATTGTTGCTCTGGTTGTTAGTAGAGGCATCGGCCTCGTGGCTTCCGAAGGAACTCGGCTTTCACCATGAAGCGTCATATTACCTCTAACTCCCAGGGCAGAGTTTAAATGGTTTGAGTTATTTTTTCTGGTTAGCGTTTTTTTAGCGAGTTAGGTTTCTACGGGATGGGGACGCTAACCCCATGCCCAACCCTCCTCCTTTACCCGGGCTTGGGACCGGCAGTAACTCTGGAAGAGCTACAGGCGGAGTTAATCAATACTTATAGTTACACAAATTTAAGTTACAAACATGTGATGAGTAATGGGATAAGAAGTGTACACACGCCTACACGCTCATAAAAAGACAGTCAAGATTGATAAGCGAATAATTAATAAGGTCAAAATGTGACTCAAGTAGAATGAATAGATTGAGCTGTCCGAAAGCTAGAATAAGATATATGGGCTTAACATAATAATAGACACTACCGATGACATAGAAAAGAGTCAAAAGTGAGATCATATTAATTTCAATAGTTGAGATTATGAGTTAATTGAACCTAGACCATTATGGAAAACCTACCAGCACTAGATGGATGTTTCATTTTATGATGAGACTCCTCAGCAGTGCGTATTTATGATCCCACCTCGTGAGATTCGAACCCAGAACCTATCAGTCATGCACGCGAGATTTTATTCACTAGCCAGAATCCAACGATGTTAACAATTGTATTGTACAATTGTCAAAAGAAACTAATCAATTACTGTGTTTAACATCAATACCTAGAACTAAATGACCCTACAAATAAATTAAAAATCAGTTTGAATCGAAATGTATTACGAACTAATTTAACTTCCCAGTATAATTAACGAAATTAATGTTTTGTATCATTGTTAGAAAGAATAATTTCAAAATTCAATCAAAAGTAATCTGATATAACTAGACCACTGAACAGGCCAGCATTTAACGGTGTGAATGTCTAAATTCAACCAATCGACGAAATTCAGCGACACATTCACCATTGTTTTCAGTGAGTTACTAACTCAAAACAGACCTGGTTGAACTTCACTGGTCACTGCTTTATAGTAGAACTCCAGGAAATATCTCTGGAAGTCAGTCACTAGATATCCACAAAAATTCCTTCTGATATCTTATAACTTAGAATAATTGAGTAATCAATAAAATTGAAGGTATATCTTTCTGATATACTCTAAGTTAATGACAATTTAATGTCTTAATGAAATCAATGATTGTTATTCACTATTTGTACAATGTAAACGCTGAGACTATGATTTACGGACGACTTTTGAGTGACGGTAAAGTGACCTTGTAAGTGTTCACCTCATAACTAGGACCAAATGACGGTTATAAATCTGTGTGAGGAATTCGAATGATGATTTACAGTTGATGGTTAAGGTTATGAATTAGATTTAGGGTTTTCATCATGAACTAATATCAGCTATAATGCCAAAAATCTATTTAACCAAATGGATGAGTGGATTTCGCGCTAAAATCTGAGACCTGTTATCTTATACGTGATTGGTTCGTCCATCAATTATAGTCTCGCCATGTGAACTTTTTAGACAATACTGAAACATCACTGAATTTATGAAACATTGTAAGTAACGCAATTTTTAGGAAAAGGGTGCTAGGTAAGCATGGCAAATCGACTAATGAAGTAGTGAAACTTCATCAGTTGAAATGGCTGGTACATGTGTTACGTAGGCCCAATCATCGAGTGCCCCAAGGTGTGGTGTTTTATAGTGTAGGAGTAGGTTGGAAGAATGCTACGGCCGGCCAGACCAAAACATGACACAAATCCATTAAGTCGCGGACGAATGGACTGAACCATATTGGTTGGGATCCACGAGCTGATAGCAATCGATGGTTAGAGATCTTGAATGACATTGCTCAAAATCGTTTGCAATGGAGCAGGTGCATCCACTCTTTGTATCTTTCTAAATCCTAATCTTCTGAATTCTTCATGTTCCCTGTTTTCTCTTTCCAAGTTTATTTCATTGGATTACGCTCCTTGAATAGCATCTTCGAACCCTAATCCTTGCGATTACTGATTATACTTTCACTACCTCTACCACTATGGTATTCGAATCGACAACTGCATCTCTGTGCTAATGTGATATGGCAACTCAAATTGATGTACGTACGTACGAAGTTCAACGTTGTTACTGACTGACAAACTGAATTTCGCGCCATAATCCGAGATCTGTTATCTTATACATGATTGGTTTGTTCATAAATTATAGTCTCACCGAATTCAGTAATAAAAGAATTGAATAGGACACTCTCGGTTCATCTTTCCATACACATAAATATAAGCTGAAAATTTATATTTTTAAAATAATTTATGGACCTGTTTAACGATTTATTCAATAAAGCTATTGTAAGTTCTGTTTGATCACTTGTTTGACGAAATGCTTAGTTATCTTGTGGTGCATGCTACTGATGTCAACATACATAAGTAGTATGTAACACCATTCCAAAGTTGAATGGCTGACAACAGAATCCTAAGAAGATCGAATTGAACAAAATAGAAAGAGAAATAGAAAGGAATTGTTGTTATTATCCCGACGACAATGATGGATAGTAATTGTTGGGATGTGTTTTTGGAGTAATATTATACTTATATTTTTATTGTATAATTGATAAGCAACTAAACTATTCATACTCGTGTTCCTCTTATTATAAGCTTTATTTTGATCCATAGACTATTATTATACGACTTGCTGTTCTTGATTTATACCCAGTCCCACATTCACAGCCGCTTTTAGCTAAACGTTGTACAAATGTTATTTTTTATTTTATAGTACGATGTGGTCTGTTTGGTTTGTATATAAACCTAGCACGTTTGAAATACATGATTCATATGATGGAGGCTGAGATTGGTGTTCTGGACTTAACAAGCAAGGCTAGGTAATAAGAAGGACTGATAAGGACTCTAGATTTCTTGTACAGGTTCATACGTCATTAGTCCGGTCGATAAAGCACTATTCTCTAATTGGCAGTATCGTTACGTTACACATTGATAGGGCACAAGGCCACAAGTTGTAACAATTGTGAATTAGAAGAATCAAACAGAATGTAAAGGAAAATCAATGGAAACTTTCTAAATGAAGCATTTAATGTATGGTTCTTATATTTTATGAAGATATTCTGGTTATCTTTACTTGAATTCTCGTTCACTACAATATATATATACATCATGTACAACTCAGATTTTCATTATCACTATGAATTACAGACAAAAAAAGTTTTTTATGAAGTTTAGTTCTCTGAGCTGGATGGTATTGTTGTAGAGCTTTCATCGTTCTTCTGAACGACATCATCAGCACAAACTTCTATCTGAAGTACTGGTGATTTCGTTCAGAAGAACGATGAAAGCTCTACAACCATACCATCCAGCTCAGAGATTAAAACTTCATAAAAATCATCCACCTGAGCGACAAATCTTCTTCACCATCTGAAAAAGGTTTATTTTTTTAGCACTACTTCAAATACAGTACTGAACAAATATGATAAATGATATCTATGAATTAAATTCTTTCAATCAAATTTCCTATGTATATAGTAACCCATTAAAAAAAGAAGGAAGAAATGAAGTTTCATATTTAAGGGTAATCATTACAACTCGAACTGATGTACGTACGTACGTACGTACGAAGTTCTACGTTTTTACTGACTGACAACGATATTGATGGCGTAACAACAAAACTTGAAATTGATTATGCATTACAAGGACAACATGCCCACCACTTCTAAACTTTCCAAATTCATCTAATGAATGTCCATTTTGTGATCTCAATAAAATTTAACTATCTTAACAACCTGCATTATCTTTACTTATGACTAGTTTCAAGGAGAAATTTCCGGAATTCTAATGAGAATCTGTAGTCAGTGGATTTCAATTAGTTTAGATGTGAGAAGAATTTCCACTTAAAACAAATAATGAAGTGTTTAAAACTTTTAGCTATTAAAATTTAAAAATAACTCTACAGCTTGGTCTAAACTTCTTTAACAAATAACATTACTGTATATAAATAGAACTGGTTTCCCATGGTGATCTAACTTATCATTAACTCATGAATTCCATTATTAAATTACTACAATATCCATCAGACCTCTTTCTGATTATAATCATCATATACTTATTAGTAACTGGTTTTAAGAGGTATTTCCTGGAGTTCTAGTGAGAAGCAGTGATCATTGGAGTTCAACAAGGTCTGTTGTGACGTAGTAACTAACCAGTGACAATGGTGAACGGTGGCGCTCAATTTCGTGGATTAGTTGAAGTTAAACATTAACATCATTGGATGCCGGTCGGCTCAATGTTCTAGAGGTTAAGCTTTCGCACTCTAAACTAATAGGTTCTCGGTTCGAATCTCATGAAGTGGGATCATGGATGCGCACCGCTGAGGAATCCAATACTGGGATGAAACGGCCTTCAATAAGATAAGAAATATATGTAAGTACATGTAAATCTGATTTGATGAAACAGTTGATCATGTATATCATTATTAAAACTGATTTAGAAAAAAAATGATTATAGATTACTGTTGCTTACAAAATTTGCGAAAGAATAAATATTACTTACTTACTCCTGTTACTCCTAGTGTAGGAGCAAAGGCTGCTCACCAGAAATCTCTATCAAACTCTGTCATGAATAACCCTTTTCAGTTCATTCCAACTGCTATTCATCCTTTTTATATCTGCTTTCAATTTCCAAAGCAATGCATTCATTTATCTTCCACGTCTCCTTTTCCGTTCACGATTCAAAGTTAGCACTTACATCGTGATATAGTTTGATGATTTCCTCAATATGTGTTCTATACATTCCCAGCGTCTTTTTCCTATTTCCTCTACTACAGTAGGTTGTTACTGATGGTACCCGGTCAACTGGCATTGAGTATCTTGTGTAGATAATTGTTAATCAATACTTGTACATTTTCAATGCAAATTGTATTAACTGTCGATGTTTCATTTTAGTAATAATAAAACTGTCTTGATATTCGTATTATTGATTGTGACTTTGATATTGGTTGACAGTTGTTTTGAATTTCATATGTTCTTCAATTGTAAGAGTGCTTTCCTTACTTTGCCGATCCTTGATTTCATATACACATCAGATCCTCATTATTGATCAATGATGTGACAGAAGAACAAAGAACTTTCCACCTCTTCCATAGCTTCTCCATCAAGTGTGATTGTGTTGATACTTTCGATGTTTTTATTCCAGAATCTTGGATTTTTCTTGTGTATATGGAGGCCTACTGTTGCAAAGATGTCTGCTACACTGACTGTCTTCTCCTCCGTTTGTGTGTATGGAAAATATAGAAGAGCCAGTTCATCTTCGAAATTCAGATTGCCAAGTTACAATATGAAATAAGCAAAGAGTTGATCCATAGTTTTTATCCAATTCTTCAATTCGTAACCACTCTTTCAAATTCAATTTACTTATAAAATATTCTACTAATGAGATAATTCCTAAAAATTAAATGGTTAATTAAATCTTTCATGTTTATGATTTTCTATCCATGGATTAATTTAATTAAAATGAAAATATATGAATATCAGTACAGGTTTGTGGAGATTATTGTGTTTTGATTAAGATCATGAATTGATCAATGCTAGACTATTAGTTTCAAGAGGTAATTCTCGGTGTTCTAGTGAGAAGTCGTGACCAGTGAAGCTAATCTGTGTCGGGTGTGAAGTAGTTATCTACTGAAGACAATGGGAGATGGTGGCGTATTATCGCTAATTAGTTGAAGTTGGACATTAACACCATTGGATCCCGGATTAGTGGTCTGGAGGTTAAGCGACAGTTCCGGGTTCGAATCCTTCATGCTGGGTAGTGGGCGCGCACTGCTGAGGTGTCGCGTACTAAAATGAAATAGCCGTCCAGCGCTTCGAAGGTTTTAATGTTGGTCTAACATTGACTAATTCATGATCTCATTCAAAATATATAAATAATCCATAGATGAGTCATATTTTTTAGTTACTTTAGTTAAATTATTGATTGGATAAGGTATATACACACATTGGAACATTGATTAACTATCAGATCAATTTATTGAAAGTTATTGATTTATTGATTGATTGAACACTTAAAATGACATATAATTGATTATTATTATCGTGAATGTTGTTTAATTAGTGATTGCTAAATAAATCAGTCCTCTTCTGCTGTTTTATTTTCACAATCGATTGATCACTGGGTGGTGATCAATGTCATGTATGTCAGATCCTTCTTATTATGGATCGAAACCTATCGACCAAGTTGCAAAGCAATCACTAGTGTAAGTGACTCAAAATTGCGTGTACTGTCTTGTTTTCTTTTCTCAATCGGCACAGCAGCCTTTTTACATTGTAATAAGTAGAAAATAGCAATGTTCCACAGTTATGTTAAATAATTTCACCAGTAGCGATAATTGGTATTTAGTTTAAATCACCCAAAATACTTCCGATCAGTTGGTTAGACACTATTAGCAACAACTTATTGTGGGAGAGATCAAACGAAATTGCAGCAAAGGAAGAAATTAGGAAGAATTGCTAGAAGTGTATAGAACACACATTAAGGAAATCAACCAACTGTGTCACAAGACAAGCCCTCACATAGAATCCTCAAGATCCATCGAGTAGAGGATGACCAAAGAACATATTACACCGAAAAATGGAGACAGACATGAGAAGGAAGAACAAAAATTGGATAGAACTAGAAAAGAAGGTCGGTGGACTATGCTCCATTGGGAGTAATAGGTGTAAGTAACTAAGTAAGTAATATTGAAAATTTCATTAAATGTTTAACGATATTATGCATTATATCATAAAACATTTTTACAGGAAATATTGAGTTTATATCAGACAATAATCGGAAATATAAAATATATTTATGTGTTTATTTTTAAACCATCAGCAACAGTCTACTGTGGTAGAGAACAAACCAGCTTCCAACTGAACAGGGAAAGGACATACACTGTGAAAATCATCAAATTCCATCAAGAAACAAACAATAACTTGGAATCATAATGAAAAACGGGAATGGGATTTGATCAGTAATGATCCAGAGTTATTAAATAGCAGGTCATAATTCACAAGCGATGTTTGTTATCTAATTATTTACAAGACATATATATATATATATATATATATATATATATATATATATATATATATAGATATATATATATATATATATATATATATATATATATAAGAAAGGACTAAAGTCCTCCTGTGACAATCACAGAGGAATTAGTTTGACTAATATAGTGTCTAAAATATTAGCTTCAATAAAACTTCGACGTCTAACCAAAGCTCGTGAAGAGCAGACTAGAGAAAACCAGGCTGGTTTTCGACCTGGACGTGGTTGTATTGATCAAATATTCACATTACGTCAGGTCCTAGAACATAGACACACATTCAGACGCCCCACAATGGTAGTATTTCTCGACCTTAAGGCGGCATTTGACTCTGTTGATCGTGAGGTTCTATGGCAATGTTTGTCACTGAAGGGAGTACCAAAGAAGTACGTCAACCTTATAAAGGCTCTCTACTCGAACACAACTGGTCGAGTGAGAGCTTATGGTGAACTGTCATCAGAATTGATTACCTCAAGTGGTGTTCGTCAGGGCTGTCCACTCTCTCCATTCTTGTTTAACTTTGTCGTTGACGTCCTTTTAGAGATGACACTTTCCTCATCTAAATTTCCAGGAGTTGAACTTCTACCGGGAGATCCACTTGTTGACTTAGAATATGCCGATGACATAGTTCTATTTGGTGAAGACGCTGACAGAATGCAGAGTCCACTGACCACTTTAAGCAACAATGCAAGCATGTTCGGCATGCGATTTTCTCCCTCGAAATGCAAAATGTTGCTTCAGGGTTGGGTTGCGTCGACACCCGAACTAGTGATAGGGAGTGAAGTAGTTGAACGTGTCGACCGCTTCACTTATCTCGGAAGTCTCATCAGCCCTTGTGGTTTGGTGTGTGACGAAATCTCAGCACGGATACAAAAGGCTCGACTAGCTTTTGCCAACTTGCGTCATTTGTGGTGTAGGCGAGATATCCGTCTATCAAACAAAGGACGTGTTTACTGCGCAGCAGTTCGTTCCGTCCTACTTTATGGCAGTGAAACATAGCCAGTAAGAGTAGAGGATATTCGTAGGTTACTAGTATTTGACCATAGGTGTCTTCGAAACATCGCTCGTATATCCTGGGACCACCGAGTAAGTAATGCAGTTGTTATGAAACGGGTACTAGGTAAGGATGGCAAATCAATTGAGGAAGTAGTGAAACTTAATCAGTTGAGATGGCTGGGACATGTGTTGCGCATGCCCGACCACCGACTGCCCCGACGTGCTATGTTTTCTGGTTTAGGAGTAGGTTGGAAGAAAGCTAGGGGTGGCCAGACCAAAACATGGCAGAAATCCATGAAGTCACTGACAAGTGGACTGAGTCATGTTGGTAGGTGTAGACTACCTGGTTGGGGACCGCGAGACGATAGCAACCGATGGTTAGAGACCTTGAATGACATGGCTCAAAATCGTTTGCAATGGCGCAGGTGCATCCACTCACTGTGTTCTCTCAAACTCTAATCTTCTGAATTCTTCATGTCCTTTATTTTCTTTCCCAATTTATTCCAATGGACTATACTCCTTTAATAACATCATCAAACCTTCATGTCCCCTATCTCTACTTATACTTTCAGTACCTCTACCACTATGGGATTTGAATTGATAACTGAATCTCTGTGCTAATGTGGTATGGCAACTCGAACTGATGTACGTATGTACGAAGTTCCACGTTGTTACTGACTGACTGACTTAAGGATTGGCAGTGAATGTCTTCATCTATTGTTAATTGTCAATTTCGATATGGTTGGACAGCATTATAACATGTAGAAATAGACCCTACGGAAACATTAAGATATCCCTGTGGTATTTAACATAAAATGTTGTTTTCTATGGAGTATATTATTATTAATTCAATTACACTAAAGGAAATTTACCGGAGAATAATACTATTAAGTCGATGTTTTAAAGAAGAACTCAATTTCTAAAGATAAATTTAAATTGTGCTAAGGAGGTTTCCCATTAACATTTGTCATTCCACAGTCCTAGCAAAAAACTCATATATTGTTCCGTTTTGACACAAATCTCATTAAGCATTGTTATTGTAATAAGGTTGTCTATCTAAAAACGTTCTTAATCTATTTAGCTAAACTCATTCAATTCTGCTGTCACTGTTGTATTTTCATATCTCTGAGTATTGACTACTTTGTTTTTTTTCAGATGAGCAACAATGGAATATAGAAAACCCTGTTGTATGACTTAGCTTGACTTATCCTTAACCAATTGACATTTTGATTGATATCGGATATGAGGTCACATATGAATATGACCCGACTGAAATGTCACTAAATCGACAGCTCTTCAGCTTTAGTCCGTAAATACTTTGATGAAATTCGAGTTATTCACAGATGTTTTTGTTTTTGTTTGCTTGACTACACAAATATAGTTTACAACCACGTGACTGCGTTGACATATTCTATATTAAATGCTAAATAATACAGACATTTAAGATATGTGATAGCAGTATTGTATGATATGGTATTCTCGCTTCATTACTCTTATTAGTTTCTATCATCACTACAGACAACTATTTCAACATTACTTTTAACGAAGACAGTTCAATTTTGTCGAGAAAGTGATAGTCGTCACGGAAAGTGATTATTAATCTTTTTTTAATTAAAGTTGAAAGCAAGGAATATTTAATGCCAACTTACTAGCTCAAATGTGATGTACTCTCAGAAAGACTTAATTTTGTTCTGTTGATACATAATATTACTATGAATACTCACCACAGAAGATTCATATGACTATTACATGTTTCGTCATCCAAATATCTCCCAATATGAAGCTCATTTCTGAAATGAAACTATATTTTACAAACTTCCCATCTCTATAAATAACTAGATGCTTACTTTAGATTAACACTTAAGAAAAGCACCTAAAATTATAGTAGAATAGGCGACACTAAGTTATGGACGAACCAATCAGATTTACGATAATAGATCTTGAATTTTGGAGTGAAATTCTTTATGTATTTGGTTGAATAGCATGTTGGCATTTGAATTGATGTCAGTTCGTGATGAAAACCTCATATCTGATTCTTAAGTCTAACTATCAACTGTAAATAATAATCCTTATTTTTCACACTGCTTTATAACCTTCATTTAGTCATAGTATGTAGGTGGATATTCTCAAGGTCTTTTTAGCGTCGCTCAAGTGGTCGTCCATAGATTATAGTCTCATCAAAAAATCTTCTTATGCTAGTGACTAAAATTTTGATACATTTATAATTTGTAATGTTGTATCCTTAGGAAAGATCTACTATACTATAATATTCAAGGGGATACTATAATTTATGAATGAACCAATCAGATTTATGATAATAGATCTTGAATTTCAGCGCGAAATTCTTTATCCATATGATTAAATAGTATTGTGATGGACCAAATAATATATGAACTCAAAAATAATAACAAAGTTATTAAGTATAAACAGAAATGTTAGTATATGTTAGTTAAACGTTATAAACACAACAAAAAATTAGAGACGTTACTTAATTCAGCAGGTTTGTGCGTGTTCCGGTTGAGTTTGGTACTAAAATCCACAATTATAGACGATTGAAGATTCCGGTAAGATTATTGTCCTTCGATTGATATAATCAAACGTCGAATATGATATAATTTGGTTGTAGTCTTTAAATGTAGACGATAGTTGATTTAGAGTTCAGTTAACGCAATCGTTCGAAGTAAAGACCGGTTTTAGGCAAGGATGCTTACTCTCACCCTTTCCCTTTCTCCTGGTGAACGACTGGATCATGAAGACGTCAACATCTGAAGGGAAGTACGGAATACAGTGGACATCTAGGATGCAGCTGGATGATCTACACTTGGCAGATGATCTGGCTCTTCTATCGCACACTCAACAACAAATGCAGGAAAAGACAACCAGTGTAGCAACAGCCTCAGCTGCAGTAGGTCTCAACATATACAAAGGGAAAAGTAAGATTCTCCGATACAACACAACATGAAGCAATCGAGTCACAATTAACGAAGAAGACTTGGAATATGTAAGAATCTTTACATATTTGGGCAGCATCATTGATGAACACGGTGGATCTGTGCAAGATGTGAAGACGTGGATCGGAAAAGCAAGAACAGCATATTTACAAGTGAAGAACATCTGGAACTCTAAACGACTGTCTGTCAACCAACACAAAGGTCAGAATTTTCAATACAAATGTGAAGACAGTTCTAATGTATGGAGTGGAAACTTGGAGAACTATGAAAGTAATCATCCCGAAGATACAAGTGTTTATTAACAGTTGTCTACCCAAAATATTTTGGATCCGTTGGACAGATACTATCAGCAACGATCTACTATGGGAGAGAATAAACCAGATTCCAGTGGAGGAAGGAATCATAAAGAATTGCTAGAAGTAGATAGGACACACATAGAGGAAAGCATCTGACTGAGTCACAAGACAAGCCTTCACATGGAATCCTCAAGGCCGAAGTAGGAGAGAAAGACCAAAGAACACATTACATCGAGAAATGGAGAGACATGATAAAAATGAACAAGAATTGAATGGAACTAGAAAAGAAGGCCCAGGACAGAGTGAGTTGTAGAATTCCGGTCGGTGGTCTATTCTCCATTAACACTAACAGGCGTAAGTAAGTAACGCAATCACGAGCAATGAAGAACAAGAGGTATGTGCGTAGCAGTGTATTTATTAGTAGGTAACAACGTGTATCATGCTATGAGTGTAACACGATGGAAGAAAAGCGTGTTCAAGGTCATACACTTAAACAAAACGTACAATCATTTAATGTTGAATGTACATGCAGTGAAAAATTGACAGAATAAATACAAATAACATCAAAAACTACTTACAAAATTAGATTATCATGCATATCTCCACAGTATCTTTACATTTTATACTGATGTCGATTCATGATAAAAACCTTAAATCTAATCCTTATCCTTACTCATCAATTGTAAATCCTAAACCTTATCCTTTATATAAGTCTAAAACCTTCATTTATCCTTAATCAGTAGATGAACAATCTCAAGATCATTTCAATATCATTCAAAGATCGTCAACATAAATTCAACGAAAATTCCTTGAAAAGAAAAAGAAGTAAAAAGACAATTAATCATAGAAAGTCATTTTAATCTTGAATTGGTTTGCAAGTAAAGATGGAAAGTGGCTAGCAGTGGAATCCAGGAAGCGCGTTTCGTCCTATCTGGGACTCGTCAGCTGGATGTACCTGCATCTCAGAGTTGATGTTCACTCCGGGATTCGAACCCGATACCGTCCGTTTCAAGTGAATTAAATTTGTTTGTTTATTTTCTAACAAACAACAGAAGAGGAAATTAGGAAAAGATGATGGAAATGGATAGGACATAGATTACGCAAATCATCAAAGTACATCATGAGGCAAGCCATAACTTGGAATCCTGAAGGGAAGTGGAAAAGTGGAAGGCCAAAGAACACATTATGTCGGGAAATAGAAGTAGATATGAAAGGTATGAAGAAGAACTGGAAAGAACTGGAAAGGATTGCCCAGGACACAGTTGGATGGAGAATGCTGGTGAGCGGCCTGTGCTCCTTCACGAGGAGTAACAGGCGTAAGTAAGTAAGTACTATATAGAATTCTCAGAGTAAAGTATTTCAACAAATTTCCTTTTCTCTTATTTCTTGATCGATCTTCACGATAAATATTGGGCAGTCGCCGGTGGGATGTTAGCAGATCAAGAATTGACATGTAAATCATGTATATTCATTTCAATACATACTGCTACCAGTAATCACAATGTTACTAATTGAGCTCTTTTATAACTTGTACAATGAAATGTTATAAAGTTTTCACAAATGCACTTGAATAGGTTATGCAATTAATAGACGTAATGATATGTTAAAAAAAAAACAAAAAAATAAATGACTTGATGATATATCCAGATGACAGAAACAGGTAACCGAAATATTCAAGAAGGCCACCTTGTTTGAAAATTATAGTTGCATATTACTTGTAGTTAGATAATTACCGGCATTATTATCAGCACTTTTCTAACATTATAAACTTATATTGAAATCACAGTTTAGTGTTATCAAGAGGCTACTTTCTATCCTTTGACTTAAAGAAATCGAAATTCATTTCATTGAATTTTCAATAGTTTACTTTTCGTAGTTAGGGTGATTACAAATTAGTAAGATATAGATTTTAGCAGTACATAAAGTTTGGTCAGATTTCCTAAGAATTTCATACAGTTAGTCCTATTTATGAATTCGAGTGAATCCAGAACAAATATTCGTAAGCTACTAGTATTCGATCACAGATGTCTTAGAAATATTGATCGCATCTACCGGGATTACCGGGTACGTAATAGTGAGGTTAGATGCAAGATATTAGGCAATGATGGTAAATCAGTCTGTGAGGTTTTAAATCTTCATCAACTAAGAGGTTGGGCCACATGTTACGTATGCCTGAACACCAATTACGACGTCGCTCAATGCTGACTAGTGTTGGGAATGGTTAAAAGAAAGTTAGGGGCGGTCAAACGAAAATGTGGCATCAGTGCTTCGAGTCACAAACTTCTGGTCTGAGCCATGTTGGTAAATGCAGACTACTTAGTTGGGGTCCACGTGACTATCGTAACCAATGGTTGCAGACTCTTGTCGACATTGCTCAGAATCGATCACAACGGTGTAGGTGTATACACTCTCTGTCTTCCCTTAAACTATGAGACTAAAATTATTTCATATCTTTCTTTCTACGTACTAACTTTCTTCCTGTACTATATCCTTATATGTAATCTATCCTTTATATATTACAACATTGAGTTGGATTTGGTGTTCACCTTGCTGTGCTAATGAGGTATGGCAACCTGGACCGATGCATATATGTGCCTGGTCCTACGTTGTAGCTGACTGTTTGACTGACTGAGAACAGTAATTGAAGTAGAATAATATGAATTTGTTTTAGTTGGTCGTTACTTCTTTTGTGGTTCTGAATCTGAATCTAATTACATTGTATGAATGATTGTTGTCAAAATATACATCTGGCTACCGTCGTATATAATTATCGACTTAATTCACGTTAGTGAATAACAGAATTAAAATAAGTCAAATACGAGAAAGGATTTCAAATACGTATATTTTGTACACTTATTGATCCCTGCAGACAATCAAAGGAACGAAGTGAATTGAAGTGACGGACGGTGAGGAACGCTTGTGAGCTAACTCCATTTAATCAAGCGATAATCAATATTTATAATCACACAAAAATAAGTTACAGATATATGATGAATAGGATATGAAGTGTACACACATACGCCCATATAAAGAGTCAATGTTGAATATCTGGTCTACCTGTTCCTTCCATCTGGATATTTCAACAAGTTATCTGTTTTCTTGTTTGTCTTAATATAATCATAATGTCTATTAGTCTCATAACTTATTCAGGTGCGTTTGTGAAAAGTTTACAACATTTCGCTGTACATGTTACAAAAGAGCTCAGTCAGAGACATCATGGTTACTGGCAATATGCATCGAAAAGGATATACATTTATCAGATGTTGATTCTTGAACCTCTAACATCTAACTGGTGACCACTCAATATTTATCGCAAGGAACTGATCAAGAAATAAGAAATGGAAACTTGTTGAAATACTTTGTTCTGAGAATTCCATATTGTACCAAAAATATATAATATTGAATAAAGCCACTAATAATAATAATAATAATAATAATAATAATAATAATAATAATAAGTCAATCATTAACAAGGTTAAAATGTGTGACTCAAGAAGAATGGATAAATTGGCTTGTTCAAAAGCTAGAATAAAGTGGTATATAGACTTAACATAGTAACCAACACTAAACACCCCTAGTTACTTACAACCATTCTTTTATTACATAATATTAGAATTATTTTCTACCATCAATATCCACCAATTAACGATTGTAAATTAAGGCAACACTGATAATTAATTCATTTCACTTTGAGACGCGTCAGCTGTATATGTCTGTCATAATTTTCATATCATCAATGTTGAAAATAGTTAGTAACAATGGAAATTCTTGGTTACTTGTCGCTTAAATTACAGAATTTACAAACTAGGAAAAAAAAATCTAATTTGGTATTTTATTGTCCCTAATAGTTCCTTATTTGACGTTATTTAAAATACCTTTACCCAACTACCCAGATTATTGATTTTTTTTTTTTTTGGATAACAAACATTTCAAAAGTAAAGATAGTGTAATTTATCTATTTCTTAGGTGTAATTGTTTTTATCAAATTATTAAATATTCACTGAAGACAATGGTAGACGTGTGGCTCAATTTCATGGATTATTTGAAGTTAGACATTAACACCGTTGAATACCAATCAGTTTAGTGGTCTATTGATTAAGTGTTCGCGCATGAGACTGATAGGTCTTAAGGAGTCTCTCGTTAGGACGAGACATCCGTCCAGTATTTTTAGGTTTTCCATGATTGTCTAGCTTCAATTGATTCATAATGTCAACCATTGAACTTGCTGTAATATCTACAAAAATCTATTCTGATATTAATAAAGATACACTTACTAGGGACTGGCTTCAAGAGGTTTATTTTATTTATTTTAACACATAGATATGGTACAAGGAGGCATCAAATACATATGCGCCACACAAATCTCATTTGATATGTGTGAGGGATGTGATACTACCCGGGTGCCCAAACCGAAGCAGATGGTTTTCTTAGGGGGCCACATCCCGAGCCTCCGACCTGAAGATCTGACCCACAAGGCAGTGGAGCATCGTAAGGAGATGCAGTCTGATGGTAGCCGGCGACCAACGATTGGTTCATACGCCATTTGTTCCTTCAGGATACTGGAGCCAGCCCATGTACACCATTGGTTTGGGATCCGGCTAAAGCCGGTGCCGGACATTCGCTTTTCGTCCTTTCATTTTCGTAAACAACAGCCATGGTACGAGAAGTCAGTGGGTAGGACTTCCCTGACAGAGGCTATATACGCATGGCCATGTGAGAGTATTTCGAGAGGGAGAGTGAACTTCCTTCACTCTCGGTTGTACCAGGAAATTTGGTGGCGGCTTCATGAGATATTTCCTAGAGTTCAACTGAGTTTGTTATGAAATAGTAACTCATTAAAAACAATGATAGATGTGTGGTTCAATCTTGTAAATTGGTTGAAATTCGATAAAATATAACCGTTTTATGCCAACTGGCTTAGTGTTGTAGTAGAAATTAAGCATTCGTGGACGAGTTTGATAAATTCTAGGTTTAAATTCTTCAAGGTGAAGTTTTAACTGCATACTACTGAGGAGTCCAACAATAGGACGAAACCGTCATCCAGCTTTTTCTAAATACTCTCACTTTAATTGAATCATAAAGTTAACTAATCAACTTATTAAATATTCTTTGATTAACAAAAAAATACATACAAATTACATTAAGTAAACTATAAAAGTAAATAACATCAAATGAATTTATAAATAAATTGTACTTTTTTAATTTGTTTATATAAATTTAAAAAAAGCGGGAATAATAATAATAATAATAAAAGAAAGAAGCCATTTAAACTCAACGAATATTGAATGTACTACCTTAGTTGTTTGTTTGTTTGTTTGTTTGTTTCCAGGTTTTCCATGGTGGTCTAGCTTCAATGGATTCATGATTTCAACTATTGAAATTACCAATTCTCCACTAAACCCTTTCTAGTAATAATCATCTGCTCACTAGTGACTGACTTCAAGAGATACTCCTGAAGTTCTAGTGAGAAGCCGTTACCAGTGGAGTTCAACCAGGTCTGTTGTGAGATATCAGCTCACTGAAGACAATGGTGTACGGTGGCGCAACTTCGTGGATTGGTTGAAGTTAGACATTAACACCGTTGGATGCCGGCTCAGTGGTCTAGTTGGTTAAGCGCCTGACGTGAGACTGATAGGTCCTGGGTTCGAATCCCTTGGGGGGGCGGGATCGTGGATGCGCATTGCTGAGGAGTCCCATACTAGGACGAAACGGCCGTCCAGTGCTTCGAGGTTTTCCATGGTGGTCTAGCTTCAATTGATTCATGATTTCAACTATTGAAATTACCAATTCTCCACAAAACCCATTCTAGTAATATTCTTTGATTAAAAAAAAAATACATACAAATTACATTAAGTAAACTATAAAAGTGAATAACATCAAATGAATTTATAAATAAATTGTACTTTTTTAATTTGTTTATATAAATTTAAAAAAAGCGGGAATAATAATAATAATAATAAAAGAAAGAAGCCATTTAAACTCAACGAATATTGAATGTACTACCTTAGTTGTTTGTTTGTTTGTTTATTTGTTTGCTTATTTGTTTATTTTGTTAATTTAAACAAAATTCATATTAAATAAATAAATAAACAAATTAGCATTAATTAAAGGAAATGAATTTAGAATAGTTCAAATATTATTGTATATTATTATTATTATTATTATTATGTAATGTTAGTCAATTGGAACTTTGTATTCAGAATGTAGATTAGTTATTGTATACCATTATGCAGATTAATATCAGATGGGTTTTGTAGATATTATGGTAATTTCAATTGTTAAGATCATGAATTAGTTTAAGCCAGATCACTATGGAGAACCTGAAAGCATTGGATGGCCGTATCGTCCTATTGTGGGAGTCCTCAACGGTGTGAATCCACGGTACCGCCTTGCAAGATTCGAACCCAGATCCTATTGGTCTGGTGAAAAAACCCTCAACTTCTAGACTACTGAGCCGGTAGACATACAGCGGTGATAATGTCTAACTTCAACTAATCTACGAAATTGAACGACACATCCATCATTGTCTTCAGTGAGTTGCTGACTCACAACAGACCTGGTTGAACTCCACTGCTCACTACTTCTCAATAGAACTCCAAGATATACCTCTTGAAGCCAGTCACTAGTGAGCATATGTGTGATTAATATAAGATGCGTTTTGTGGATATTATGGTAATTTCAATGGTTAAGATCATGAGAAGTAGTGACCAGTGGAGTTCAACCAGGTCTGTTGTGAGATAGTAACTCACTAAAGACAATGGTGGATGTGTCGCTCCATTTCGTGGATTATGTAGATTGTTTATTGTACTATAATTATTCAGTTATTATTATTATTATTATTATTATTATTATTATTATTATTATTATTATTATTATTATTATTATTATTATTAGCTTTAATCAATATTACATTCCAATATAAAATTCTCAGTACAAACTATTTCAACAGATTTCTGTTTCTTAATTTTCAGTCAATCTTGACAATGAATATTGAATGATCAACAGTTGAAAGTTAATAGTTCAATTAATTAATATCTACATAATGGATATTCTTTTCAATGGATATTGTTAGCAATCAAAATATATTTGATTGGACTTTTTTGTAATTTGTACAATAAAATGTACACTTTTCAGAAACACATCTAAATAGGTTATGCGATTAATAGATATAATAATGTATTAAAACAAACAAAATTAGATAAATTCATTAGTTGAGATTATGAGTCAATTGAAGTTAGATCACCATGAAAAACCTAAAAGCACTGGAAAGCCGTTTCGTCCTATTGCGAGACTCCTCAACAGTGAGCATCTATGACTATTTGAAGTTTAACAATAACATCATTGGATTCCGGTCAATTGATTATCCAGCTGTCAGTATTCAATTTAATTAACTTATTAAGTAAAAGTTGTCTTGGCATAGAATCAAAAGCAGAAGTATAGTTCATCGAACCGAAGGTCTGAAGGAGAAGTCGTACTTCTGACTGTACAGAAGTGTGATAGCAGTAAGGTGTTTCCTTCAGACAACCAGCATAACAGCGATGCTGCCTTATCACATAGGGAGGTGGGGTTAAAAAAGTTTGACCATAAAAATGCACACCTCACGTTATTCCATGGATATTTGTCACCGGCGGTAAGGTCTAAACAACTACGGAGCTAAGACAAAATTTGCTCACAAATCGTCGTGTGTGACTGGCTACAAGCAGTAGTCCCTTAGATATTGACGTCACATTCTCAGGTCACTAAGACCACCTTTAATCCAATTTCTTTTTCAGGCACCTCTAAAATAACTCTTCTACGGTAATGACCAACCAGGAAGTGATAACCACCCTCTTACCCATAACAGCACTCAATATCACTGTATTCATATATATACCTAGATCTCAATTTGAATATATTTACACTTTACATTTTGGTTTAAAAATGTAAAGCTTTAATAGTTCTCATATTATCTGAAGATCTTAAGTTAGTTCCTGTGTATTGAGTTTAATATAAGTAGCTTTTAAAATACTTAATAAAATATTCAAATATCAATCTATTCATTTTACTTCTTATCTCAAATCTATTCAATAGTTTATGAAAACATTCACATTATACTAAGTATCATTATTAATATCACTTAATTAGATAAATGAAACAATCCTATATGATTTATATCGATTGAAAGTACAATCAATCAGTACAGTGACAACGACGACGACGACAATAACAACAATAACAACAATAGTGATAACATATTAATTAGGGAGTTAAATTAATTGCTCATCGATTTAATAGAATAAGAAATAATCTTTTCCATTTATTAACAAAAAAAAAAAGAAAAGAAAATACAATGAGTATGTAATCTCTAAAATAACAATATTCCAATACATTTTTACATTATTAATTTGAAGAGGAAAACTGGGCGTATACTCATATAAGTAAGTAATCATAAAAGGAAATGTATATATTCTGAAGGGAGTTTCATAAAGATTTTAGTAATTTTATAGTTGAATTTATGATTCTATGGAAGCTAGACCACCATGAAAAACCTGGAAACACTGAACGACCGTTTTATTCTATTATGGAACTTTTCAGCAGTGTGCATCCACCGAGATTTGGACCTAGGACCTATCAGTTTCATGCACGAACGCTTAACCTCTAAACTACTGAGCCGGCCGTCATTCAATTGTATTAATGTCTAACATCAATCAATCCACGAAATTGAGCCATCATTGTCTTCAGTGTGTTATTATGTCACAACACATCTAGTTGAACTCCACTGATCACGGCTTCTCACTAGAAATCCAGAAAATACCTCTTGGGGACTTTCACTAGTGGGCATATGATGATTATAATCAGAGAGGGGTTTTGTAAAAATTTTAGTCATTTTACTACGAAACCGATGTCCAGTGCATTCAGCTTCGCCATGGTAGTCTGACTATAATTGACTTATGAATTCAACCATTAAATTACAACATAATGTGTTCAATATCCTTCTAATCATTATTGAATAGAGTGAAATGATGAAGCTAACAATAACAAAACATAATTTATAAAAAAAGGAGGAAAGAATAAGCTGATTGTATGATTCATTTTGTAATAACAGTGTTTCTTCTATATTTATTTATTTGAAAACATAAATATTGATACAAAGAGGCACCGAATACATAAACGCCTTAAACGTCACTTGATTTATGTGTGGCCTATAATACTGCCCGGGTGCCCAAATCGAAGTAGATAGTTTTCTTAAGGGGCCAAGGGAGTTCAAACAAATCTGTTGTGAGATAGTAACTCACTGATGACAATGGTGGATGTGTTGCTCATTTTCATGGATTGGTTGAAGTGAGACACTGACATTTTTGAATGCCAGCTTAATGGTCTAGTGGTTAAGCTCTCGCGCGCGAAACTTATAGGTCCTGAGTTGGAATTTTGCGAGGCGAGATCGTGGATGTGCAATACTGAGGAGTCCCACAATAGGACGAAACGGCCTCCCAGGTTTCCTATAGTGATCTAGCATCAACTGACCCATGATCTCAACCATTGAAAGAGGTATATATATATATATATATATATATATATATATATATATATATATATATATATATATATATATATATATATATATATATATATATATATATATATATATATATATATATATAGGTACCAACATTTAATCATGTAATCTCTTATATCTCTTACATTATTACTACAATATGTGATGTCATACATCCTTATTTATATCGATTTTCCATATATAGATATATGTATTGCTCTGAATTATAGTGTATAATGAGTTCTTTTGTGTTCTATTCTTCTGATTTGTCTGCCTCGTTTTCACTTACCTTTTCTCACTGTTTAAAAAATGTTTTTCTGGTTAGCGTTTTTTAGCGAGTTAGTTTTCTATGGGATTGGGTCGCTAACCTCATGCCCAACCCTCCTACTTTATCCGGGCTTGGGACCGTCAGTAGCCCCAGAGGGGCTACAGGCGAACACCAGGCGGACGTCAACATCTGGGGGGAGCATGGGATACAGTGGACATCTAGGATGCAGTTGGATGATCTACACTTCGCAGATGATCTGGCTCTTCTATCGTACACTCAACAATAAATGCAGGAGAAAACGACCAGTGTGGCAACAGACTCAGGAGAAGTAGGTCTCAATATACACAAACGGAAAAGCGAGATTCTCCGACTCAACACAACATGTACGAAACCAATCACAATTGAGGGAGAAGATTTGGAAGATGTAAAAATCTTTACATATTTGGCCAGCATCATTGATGAACACGGTGGACCTGTGGAAGATGTGAAGACGTGGATCGGAAAAGCAAGAGCAGCATATTTACATGTGAAGAACATCTGGAACTCTAAACAACTGTCTGTCAACCAACACCAAAGTCAGAATTTTCAATACAAATATCAAGACAGTTCTAATGTGTGAGGCGGAAAGTTGGAGAAATACGAAAACCATTATCCAGAAGATACAAGTGTTTATTAACAGTTGTCTACGCAAAATACTTCGAATCCGTTGGCCAGATACTATTAGCAACAACCTACTATGGGAGAGAACAAATCAGGAAGAGTCACTTGAAGTGGATAGGACACACATTAAGGAAATCAACCAACTGCATCACAATACAATCCCTCACATGGAATTCTCAAGGCCAAATGAGTAGAGGAAGACCAAAGAATACAATGCGCCGAGAAATGTAGACATGAGAAAAATGAACAAAAATTGTATAGAACTAGAAAGGAAGGCCCAGGACAGAGTGAAATGGAGAATGCTGGTCGGTGGTCAGTGCTCCATTGGGAGTAATAGGTGTAAGTAAGTAAGTTAGTAAGTTGTCACTGTTTACGGAACATAATGTCAATCTTTTTATTTTAATGCATCATTCTTTTACTGTGATGTTAGCAATTCATGTGAAGTTTTGAAAAAAGTGAAGTTATTTCTATTCTGGAAATCTAGAAGTTTTCATTCTGTCATGTATTGTTACACTGATAGAAACACTTAGTTGGAGACCTTAAATAAATAAGAAACTCACCTACTCACAACAGTTTACCTTGGTGTACCTTTCACTCACTGTTCAACCTTGAGACATCTTATGATTAAACCAACTCAGTCTGGTACATCAATAAATTACTTACTGCGTCTAGTCATATTTCAGTCACACAATCTCCATCAATTTAAAACTATAGGTTATGTAATCCTAAATCTTCACACAAATGCATCGTACATATTACGGAATCACCATTGATTGATCACTGAGTGATGATCAATGTCATGTATGTCAAGTCCTTCTTATTGTAGATTGAATCCTATCAACCAAGTTGCAATGTGGCCACTAGTCTAAGTGACTTGACATTACGTGCACTATGTTGAGATTAGATGGTGGTTGGAGATAGTCAACAGGAAACCCTGGACCTAAGTTTCATGCTACTTGGCATTCATCGGCAAGATGCACTTATAATCTTCAAGGAACTAATGTTCCCTGACGGATTCGATCCTGTGTCATCCAGCTTCACAGTTAGAAACATTGTCACTAGGCTATCCTATTAACTATTTCCAACCATTATCTAATCTTATGAAATATCATAAAATTACTTTCAAATTATTATAAATAAATCATAATCGCTAAAAATTAAAATTTTCATAATATCATATATTACAAATAATCATTATAACAACAATATGATCCGATTACATAACTATTACCTAGAATGTATGTCTATGATATATATATATATATATATATATCTAACAATCTGAATAGATATACAGTTATGTAATCTTCACATTATTTTGACAGATTTATAAATGAGGGGAATTTTTTCTTAGTAACCGTGACTACTAACCAAATATTCGATAATGTTATACTAATAAATCGATATATGTATATATATATATGTATATAGTAGTTATTTATACCTTTCATTTGTATATAACCCATTTTAACAATAATACATTAAAACATTTAAAAGCATTTCATTGTAAATAATTCACTTGATTTGATTTATTCATATTTATTTTAATAGTTTAATAATGGAAATAGTATTATTTATATATTACTATATATACATATTAGTAGTACTTTGTATGTCTGAATTAAAGTTTATAATATGTTTCAATAGTTCGTGTTATGTCCCTATAAGCATAATGAATAGTAACTGTTGGGATCCATTTATGAATCAATACTATACGAACATGTTTATCGTATAGTTGTTACGTAACTAAAGTGATCATATTCATGTCCCTCTTATTATGAGCATTATTTTGACCTATGAACTATTATTCTACGATTTATACCATTCTTGAATTATGCCCTGTCTATTAATTACCGTCTCCCATATTCACAGCCACTTTTGGCTAGATCTTGTATAAATGTTGTTTTCTATTTTATGGTACGATTTGGTCTATCTGGTTGGTATATAAAAGGAGTATGTTTGAAATAAATGATTCATATTGCAGAGGCTGAGATTGGTATTCTGGACTTAACTGGCTGAGCTAGTCAGGAAGCAGAACAAATAAGGACTCTAGAGTACTCGTACGTGTTTTACGCATCATTGGTCCGATCGATAATTCATTCCTCTCTGATTGGCGGTATCGTTACGTCATACATTAACAGGGCACAGAGGCGACGAGTTATAACAAAAACAGTTAAACCATATCTTAAAAATAGAAAGTACTGAACAGATGTTTTATTTAAAATATAGAGCTCATCATCACAATGTGCATTCATTATTCTTCGGTAGGAAATTGAGCCTAGGACCGTTGATTTTCACGAAAAGTGATAATGATCATTCAATCATTGGATGACTAGTTTGAAGATACAAATCTTTTGGTTTTAGTAAGAAGCTGTAATTAGTGAAGTTCAATCACATCAAGTGTGAGATAGTCGTACAATATAGTGAGTTGATTGGAAGTAAATGTTAACGCTATTGTGAATACCAACTCAGTTGTCTAGATGTCAAACAGTTGATTGTGAGATTGAAAATTCTGCATTCGGTTCCTAGTTGCATGGATTCACACTACTAAGGAGTTCCATATTAGGATGAATTATGCCCTGTCTATTAATTACTACCTCCTTCATCCATAGCCACATTTGGCTAATTCTTGTACAAATGTTGTTTCATATTTTATTGGTACGATGTGGTCTGTCTGGTTGGTATATAAACCCCGTATGTTTGAAATGAATGATTCATATTGCAGAAGCTGAGATTGGTGTTCTGAACTTAACTGGCTGATCTAGGTAGTAAGCAGGAATGATAAGAACTCTAGACTACTTGTACGCATTTTACGCATCATTGATCTGATAGATAATTCATTGCTATCGAATTGGCGGTATCGTTACGTATACATTAGCAGGGCACTCAGGCCACAAGTTATAACAGTTAGTAAAATTAATTTTAGAATTATGATTTGGAGAAAAAATTTGAGTGTTTTTTTAAAAGGGTTTGCTTTTTACTGAATTATCTAATTTGTAAACAAAATGATTTGAATAGATTAATTTTATGAATCAATTGAATTTGGACCGTCATGGAAAACCTGGAAATACTGGACGGCTGTTTTATCCTAGCATGGGACTCCACAGCAATGTGCATCCATGATCTCAGCACGCGAAACTCGAACCCAGGGCCTATTGGTCTAGCTCCTGAACGCTTAAACTCAAGCCATCCGGCATCAAACGGCATTAGTGTCTAACTTCAATCAATCCACGAAGTTGCGCCACCTTCCAATATTTTCATCAGTGAGTTACTATCTCACAACAGATCCGGCTGAACTCTACTTGTCACGGCTTCTTACGAGGTGGAATCGTGGATACTTAATGCTGAGGAGTCCTATACTAGGATGAAACGGCCGTTCAGTGCTTCCAGGTTTTCCATAGTGGTCTAGCTTCGATTAACTCATAATTTCAATTATTGAAACTGCTAAAATCTTCACAAAACCCCTTCTGGTAACTGTAAATGTTTTATTGACTAAACAGGTAAACATGAGCCAAATAGTATATATATTTCTGGAAATAACCTTGAGGGAATAACATATATAATTTAGACTTGACCTAGAAATGTATCATCCCATTTATTTTTTTTTCATTTTTAGAATGATATTCGTATGCAGTGCCTTTTTATGTTTTCTATATCCATACTCTGGAATTACAATACTATGTATTGATTTAATCGGTTTAATGTAATGCATTATCATAGTAAACACCTACACAAAATATATATTGCATATTTTGTATTGTGAATAATAATCTTTGTACAAAAAAATATATATTTTAACTAAACTATTTGTATCAGAAGGGATTTTATGGATAATATAGTGATTTCAATGGTTAAGATCATGAATCAGATAAAGCTGGTCAACCGGGTCTGTTGTGAGATAGTAATTCACTGAAGACAATGGTGAATGTGTCATTCAATTTCGTGGATTAATTGAAGTTAAACATTAACACTGTTGAATGACGGCCGGCTAAGTGGTCTAGAGGTTAAGCAATCGTGCATGAGACTGATAGGTCTTCGGTGCGAATCTCTCATGAGGTGGGATTGTGGATGTAAACTGCTTTCCTTGAATATCTGGACTACCTTTTGCTAACATCTAGATATTTTAACAAGTATCCGTTTTTGCGCGTTTATGAAACATTTACAATCTTTCGCCGTACAACTTACAAACAAAAATACAATCAAAGACATTTTAGTGAATGTCAATATGCACTGAAAATAATGGTCATTGTTCAGATATCGATTCTTGAACTGGTAACATCTAACTGATGATCATTCAATGCTTATCGTCCAGATCGATCAAGAAATAAGAAAAAGGAAACTTGTTGAAAGACTTTGTGCTGAGAATTCCATCTTGTGCCAAAAGTATAATATTGAATAAAGCCACTAATAATAATAATAATAATAATAATAATAATAATAATAATAATAATAATAATAATAATAATAATAATAATAATAATAATAATATTTGACGTATATTTCAATAATTATTCCAATATCGATTATATCATACCTGCTAAGAGGTTTATTGATTATAATATACTCATTATATTCATATAGAGGTTTCCAACTAAATGATCTAGTATTGTAATGAACGAAAATATAGATACAGCAAAAACAATTTATTGAATAATTTTTTTCTGGTTAGCGTTTTATTAGCGAGTTAGTTTTCTACGGGATGGGGTCGCTAACCCCATGCCCAACCCTCCTCCTTTATCCGGGCTTGGGACCGGCAGTAGCCCCCGGAAAGGGGCTCCAGGCGGAGAGGAAGACCAAAGAATACATTACGCCGGGAAATGGAGATAGATATGAGAAAAATGAACAAGAATTGGATGGAACTAGAAAAGAAGGCCCAGGACAGAGTGGGTTGGAGAATACTGGTCGGCGGCCTATGCTCCATTGGGAGTAACAGGCGTAAGTAAGTAAGTAAGTAAAAGCAATTTATCGTTTTATACTAAATTATACAGTGAATTTATAAATATATGAAAACTGTACATTCTTACATCTTCCTTCAATCGTCATTTACATGTATCATGATTCTTCCAATTCTGTTATTATTACAATTTCTCTTCTTGTTTCTCTTTTTTGTTCTCTTCAATTCAATTTTATGCTAGTAAGCATTTCACTTCCTATTGGAGTTACATACTACTTATATCTATCAGCATAGATAGTATATACTAGATTCTTAGCTGATATAAGAGACTATAAATAATCATACTCTGTTGAGTTATATCAATTGTACAAGGAAAATGTGATATTGCATCCTGAATTCTGGTCTTAGCTGCAAGGGTATTCATATATAATGAAGAGCCCCTCTGGGGCTACTGCCGGCTCCAAGCCCGGATAAAGGGAGAGGGTTGGGCGGTCCCATCCCGTAGTTAACTAACTCTCTAAAAATACACTAACCAGAAAAAAATATTTCAGACGTCAAAGTTAATACCAACGAGAAAACGAATAAAAATGAAAAGAATTTCGAAACACATCGTTTATAACACCAGTTTCATTGTTTTTCTCAAGATTAGATCTCTGTGATAGTTTAGTTCTAGTCAGTATAATTGTGGATCTTCATGAGAGTTTATAGAAATTGGGTGAATCATGTTATGATTATGAATAGTTTTAAGTTGGATAACTATTAGAAACGAAGGAGCACTGCACAATTGTTTGGTTCTAGTATGGTATTCTTTAGTAGGGCAAATCCATGAATCCAATAGAGATTAAACTCATGATTCTTATGGTCAACGCTAAACTTCTAGACCACTGAGTCGACGACTAACGATACTGACAATTTCAATTAATCAAAATTTCTTTAGTAGATAGGATAATAACTAAAATTCATTTTAAATATATTGTCAGTGAAAAGCGGAACCATGATACGTAATGTTTAACTTTTAAATTTATAGAAACTCATTTCCAATCTAAAATAGATCTTCACTATTCATTAACAATTGTACATCTATCTTATTATTATTAAAGTAGTTTACAGATCCGTAATTAACACATAACTTACCTACGCCAGTTACTCTCAATGGAGTATAGGCCGCCGACCAGCATTCTCCAACCCACTCTGTTCTGGGCCTTCTTTTCTAGTTCGATCCAATTCTTATTCATTCTTCTCATGTCTATCTCCATTTTCCGGCATAATGTATTCTTTGAACTTCCTCTCCTTATTTGGCCTTGAGGATTCCATGTGAGGGCTTGTCTTGTGACGCAGTTCGGTGCTTTCCTCAATGTGTGTCCTATCCACTTCAAGCGACTCTTCCTGATTTGTTCTCTCCCATAGTAGGTTGTTGCTAATAGTGTCTGGCCAACGGATTCGAAGTATTTTGCGTAGACAACTGTTAATAAACACTTGTATCTTCTGGATAATGGTTTTCGTATTTTTCCAACTTTCCGCCTCATACATTAGAACTGTCTTGATATTTGTATTGAAAATTCTGACTGGTGTTGGTTGACAGACAGTTGTTTAGAGTTCCAGATGTTCTTCACATGTAAATATGCTGCTCTTGCTTTTCCGATCCACGTCTTCACATCGTGCACAGATCCACCGTGTTCATCAATGATTCTGCTCACATATGTAAAAAGTTTTACATCATCCAAATCTTCTCCGTCAAATTAACACATAAACCATTTGGCTATATCGTATAGCAACTCACATTCAATTGATTTTGCTCTCATCTAATTCGGTTAAGCCCTTTTATTAACTTATTAAACGGACAAAGTCACCTGCACTATAATAACTTATTGTATCCTTATTACTGTTGCGAATGTATGTACCTTTATTATTGTTATCCTTGTATGAATATGTATGCTCGGCAAGTCTTACTGCTTACGCATTTATTCACGCTACTAGCTTTACTATTAACCGCTTAATTGACTTGATGATTCATTCATTTCACTATGTATATATATGTCCATGTTATTCATATTGATTACTCGCTCGCTCGTTCATTCACTCGCTCGATCGCTCGCTCTTGCCCTTGCTCTCTCTCGCTCGCTCGCTTGCCTGTTTGCCTTTCGGCACAACTATTTAATGCTTGCTTAACGCATCTGTAATTTTGGATATCTGTGTGTGGTCCCTTGATAAACGTAATTAACGCTTCGTATTCGCCTTCTGATTAATATACCGTTGGAGCATTATTTGGTGACGGTTACCGAGACGAACTGTATACGGAGTTTAAGGAATATATCGAACACCGACCACCACAATCGAAGCAATCCGTACATGATGCATATATGATAGGGAAAACGAATGAAAACGTAGTCAAAATATTAACAACAGGATAATGTAAATATAAGAAGATTGTTTAAAATTTATACATAAAAACGGTCATTATTCGGTATAATGAAATGAAACATCATCACAATTCAATGTGATACATCTATAACTAGAATAAAATTAATCAATAAAATTGAACGGTTACAAGCTAAACAATGAAAAACAAACATTATATGAATGAATTCTATATGAATTGTAAATAGAAACTATATATTGATCATTCATTAATCTAAATAATCAATCATGGATTCAATAATATAACGTCATAAGAAAACTATAGATTATTAGCCTTGGGTAAGTAAAACAAATAGAGATATGAAATTGCTTTAGGTAGCCTCGAAACATACATCAATTTCAGTTATTAAATCATATAATGAGGCTTTATATTGAAATGAAATGAACATTATGCAGATTGAAAAAAAAACAAACTAATATATATAATCAGAGAGAGAGAGCTTTTGTAATTTATTAGTTAAATACATGAGTTAATTCAAAGTAGACCATCATGGAAAATCTGGAAGTACTGTTAGATGTCCGTTTCATCCTGGTATAAAACTTGTGGGGGCCTGTTATTTTTGTCATCATTTAGATCGGACGATGTTGGATGAAAGAGTTCTGCACTTTAGCGGCCCGTGGATCTGACTCCAAATAGATTGTATAAATGATTACTGTCGAAATATATATGTCGACTAACCTCGTATATAATCATCGACTTAAATCGCGTTAGTCAATGACGGAATTATATAAGTCAAATAACAAGAATGAACTTTTGAATACATATATTTTGTATATGATGCGAATATAATCAAGCGAAGCGAAACGTCGCGCCGTGGAGATGGCGCGTAAGCCAACTCCATTTAGTCAAGCGTTAATCAATATTCATAGTTACACAATAATAAGTTACAGACATGTGATGAGTAATCGGATAAGAAGTGTACACACGCCTACGCGCTCATAAAAAGACAGTCAAGATTGGTAAGCGAATAATTAACAAGGTCAGAATGTGACTGAAGTAGAATGAATAGATTGAGTTGTCCGAAAGCTAGAATAAGATATATGGGCTTAACATAATTATTGACACTACAGACACCTTAGCCATGCACATCCCCGATCACGCCCTGTAAGATTCGATCCCAGGACTTATCTACGGCATATTCAAAAATACAAGATCAACATTGTTTTATAAACATTAGTATCATTTAACTGATTAAATATTCTCAACATTTAACTTGATAATAATGATCTTATTCTATGAAAAATACTAGAATTCACTATTCACTTCTAAAATAATAACTTTCATCTAAATTTAAATGAATAATTTCACAGTATTTGGGCACCTAGTTGATGTAAAACATTAAAGAAGAAGAATGTTATACATGTAAAATCTCAGTGAATGAATATGAAGTAAATTCAACGTTTTGTCTAGCAATCTGATTCATACTTTTTCAAAGAAATATAATCAAACATCAAAATTATTGAATATAAATAGATATATGGTTCAATTCTAGATAGATTTTTAGGTATATTGACATTTAAATCAATAATGGAATATCAACCAAATTATAAACTATATTCAATGAGACTATAATTTATGGACGACATTTGAGCGACACTAAAGTAACCTACAAAGTGTCTATTTACTTAATAAAGCTAAATGAAGGTTATAAAGCAGTTTTAGAAATAAAGATAATGATTTACAGTTGATAGATAAGGATTAGGAATTACATTTAGGATTTTCATCACAAACTAACATCAGTTAGAATTTTTTTGATTGAGATCATGAACCGATTGATGTTCGACTGACATTAAAAACGTGGAAGCATTGGACGGTCGTTTCGTTCTATTGTGGGACTCTTCAGCAGTGAGCATCCACGATCCGGTTCTCCGGATTCGAACCAAGGGCCTTCAGTCTCACCCGCAAACGCTTAACCTACTGGATCACTTGAGCCGGCCAGCATTCAATGGTATTAATGTCTAACCTCGACCAATCCAAGAAATTGCGCAACCATCTTCTATTGTACTGAGGTAGCTACCTCTCTCTACCCGTCACAGATTAGTTCCACTTGTCACAGCTTCTCACTAGAACTCTGAGAATCTCCTCAAGAAGTTAGTCACTAGTGGATTCATGATCTCAATCAAAAACTTAATAATCTTCACAACCCCTATACTGAGAATCAATTAAAATGCCAGAAAAAAAAACACTATTTAAACGAATTGGTGAATCAATTTCCCGTCAAAATCCAAAACCTATGAACTTAAATCTGATTAATTCATTCATAAATGATAATTTTACCCTATATTCTATTGTTTTACAATATATAACATACCTAATTTCTATTTCAAGGAATATACAAAATAATTTCGAGAATTATAATCCTTATTTTACAACAACAACAACAACAACAACGAAAAAAAAAACTTTCAGTCAAGGTCATATTTGAAAGTTTCAATGTCAACAAGTTAGCAACTAAATAACATTGCTTAAATTATACTAATCTAATATTGTTTATATATAAACCTATTCATAAGCCAAATAAATGTTTATCTCATTTAATAATATTGAATTCCTCTTAGCAGAAAACAAACAAAACCGCCATTGTTTTTTTAAAAAACAAACTACCCTTTACATGACTTGACAACATATTTTCAAGGGGGTGGGGTGGGGAAAGTTTTTCAAACGGTTGAGAACAACAATAATAACATTGAATAAACATTCTTTTTTAATGTTAAACTGTTTGTTTACATCTATTTAAAGGATTGTATCTTTTTGAACTTTTGTTTAAACTGTAAGATAAACATTTTGTTATACAATCAGATTAAAGTGAACGGAAATAATAATCAAACAAAAAAAATATTATCAGAAGGGATTGTGTGGAGATTTTTAGAAATTCCACTGGTTGAAATCATGAATCCATTGAAGCTAGACCATCATGGAAAACCTGGAAACACTGGACGGCCGTTTCGTCCTAGTATGGGACTCCTCAGCAGTGCGCATGGCGCGAGACTGATAGGTCCTGGGTTCTAATCTCGCGAAGAGCGGGATCGTGGATGCGCACTGCTGAGGAGTCCCATACTAGGACGAAACAGCCGTCCAGTGCTTCCAGGTTTTCCATGGTGGTCTAGCTTCAATGGATTCATGATTTCAACCAGTGAAAAAAATATGTTAGAAATAATTTAATAATTTTGTTCAATTGATATTGTTTACTTAAAACTTTCTATAGATGTTTAAGATTGTAAATTGATCAATCTCTTATTGGAATATGTATATCCTGTGTGGATTTCTTTGATATTGTTTTAATTCACAAACATTATAAGCAAATATAGATAATGGTTAGTAGTAGAATTCAGGAAGGGCTATCAGGAGTCAATAGCTACGTGGATAACACGATGGAGTTTGAAACGAACGGTACTGAGTTCAAGTCACGGAGTGAACATCAACTCTGAGATGCAGATACATTCATCTGACGAGTTTCAATAGAAGGAAACACACATCCTGAATTCCACTACTAGCCACTATTCATCTTTGCTTCATAATTTTGTGCTTGAAAAGAATGAATTCACATGAGTAAATGATATCTTATTACTTAGAATAATGCCCCTGAATGCCCTGGTACGGCCGAGAGTGGGGATAGTCTGCTCTTCTTCTCCAAATGCTCTCACATGGCCACATGCATACAAACACTGTCAGGGATATTCCTACTCACTGACTTCTCGTGGCCGAGGTGTTTTTTACGAAATTGAGAGGATGAAAAGTGAATGTTCGGCGCTTTGGGAGAGTCCATCTTGATGAGTTGGAAAACCCTCATTCCAAACCAATCGTGCACATGGGCTTCAGTACCCTGCGGGAACAAATCGCGTATGAACCAATCGTTGGTCACCGGCTACCATCGGACTTCATCTGCTTATGATGCTCCCTTGCCTTGTGGATCAGACCTTTAGGACGGAGTCTCCGGATGTGGCCCCCTAAGAAAACCACCTTCTTCGGTTTGGGTACCCGGGCAGTATCACAACCCGCACACAAATCAAATGATATTTCTATGGCGCATACGTATTTGGTGCCCCCATGTACCAGTATTTACGTGTTCAAATAAATAAATAAATAATAAATAACTTAAAATAATTTAGTAATCAATAAAACTGAAGGTATATCTTTCTGATATACTCTAAGTTAATGACAATTTAATGTCTTAATGAAATCGATGATTGTTATTCACTATTTGTACAATGTAAACGCTGAGACTATGATTTACGGACGACTTTTGAGTGACGGCAAAGTGACCTTGTAAGTGTTCACCTCATAACTAGGACCAAATGACGGTTATAAATCTGTGTGAAGAATTCGAATGATGATTTACAGTTGATGGTTAAGGTTATGAATTAGATTTAGGGTTTTCATCATGAACTAATATCAGCTATAATGCCAAAAATCTATTTAACCAAATGGATGAGTGGATTTCGCGCTAAAATCTGAGACCTGTTATCTTATACGTGATTGGTTCGTCCATCAATTATAGTCTCGCCATGTGAACTTCTCAGACAATACTGTAACATCATTGAAATTATGAAACAATTTAAATTTGACAGTCATTGAGGAAGTCTGGAAGGATTGGACGGTTATTCCACATTAGTATGCGACTTCTCAGTGGTGTCTATCCACGACTCCACAAGCAGGAATTGAGTCCAGGACATTAGTCCTCGTAAGCGAAAGCTTAGCTTCTAAACCTCTGAGCCGGTATCCAGCGTTGTTAATGTCTAACCTTAACTAATCCATGACATTACCCGACCGTTTTCCATTGTTTTCAATGGGTGACTGCCTTACATTCGACACGGTTCAGCTCCACTGGTCACGTTATTTTCTCTCGAAGCTAGTCACTATTGGGTACATAATAATTGTAATTATGAGGCTGAGGCGTTTGTTGGATGAATGAGCATTTCTGAAGAGTCACATACTAGTAGATAATGGCCACTCAGTGCTTCCAGGTGTTTTTAATAGTGATCCAACTCCGACCGAACAAATTCAATAATCTTCAAGATCTCCTATTGACAATCTGGAAATATTCACATTATTAGAGAACGATGACAAGCATACTGGAGAAAGTGATTATGTCACTGTTTACTAATTGTTGATCTTTTGGAAATCTACTGGTTTTCTTAGCGGACAGATAATCAGTAACGTCCGTTGTCCATATATAACTGAATGTTTGAAATTGGGGTGAAAATTCATGATCATGTTTTAACTCAGTGTGATTCTTATTCAGTCTTACTTCTGTTTCCTATTAAGTACTTTGACCATTCAGTATAACTTTTGTTGTATTTTTGGTGTTATGCTTTGTTTGGCAACTGCTTACTATGAAAAAGAACGAACCAATTTTCATCGAAAGAGGAAGTTAGGAATATGTTTTGGATGTGGATAGGATACAATTACGGAAATCAACAAATTGAATCAGGAGGTAAGTGTTAACTTAGATTCGTAAAGAGAAAAAGAAAAGAGGGAGACCAAGGAACACATTGCTTTGGGAATCAGAAGCAGACATCAGATAGAGAAATAGCAACTGGAAACAACTGGAAAGGATTGTCTGTGACAGAGTTGGATGAAGAATGCTGATGGGCGGCCTGTGCTCCTACATGAGAGATAAAAGGAGCAAGTTAGTAAGTAAGTAAGATTTGTTCAGCGTAACATTCATTTCACTTGAGTATAATATTTCTCTATATTATTCTTTGTATTGTTCGATATTATTTGCAGTATGGATCACGTATTAATTCCTTATAAAATCTAATCTGTATTTATTCTATTACAGATAGGTTTCAGATGTGACTTTTATTAAACAATCATTAAATTATCACAAGGGGTTTTTGTGGATATTATAGTAATTTAGTAATTGAGTTCATGAGCTAGACCAGCACGGAAAACCTGGAAGAAGTGGATGGCCGTTTTATCTTACTGTAGGACTCCTCAACAGTGAGTATCCACTATCCCGCCCCGCAGGGTTCGAACCCAGGACTTATCGGTCTCGTCATGCAGATATTAGTTTCCACAATATAATGGAGTCTAGTTTACTACAGTGATAACACTAGCATTTGATGAAATGCAAAAACTTCAAGTAATGTTTATATTTATAAATCTTTCTTTGAAATACCGCAAATCTAAATAACATTAATCATTGTATAAAAAGAGAAACGTATATTTATTGTTACTGTATTAAAGTTACGTCAGTGAATAGTTTCATACAGATATATCATAATAAACAGTCTATGTATATTTACCCAAATGCAATATCATCTACAAAATAGATTATTTCAGCTGTGATAAAGATTTCATTCAACAAAGTCTATGTAACTTCCATTTTTACATAAGCAAAATAACTGGCAGTAAGTTCTGGGTTCAAATCTCACGGAGGGGGGGCGGGAATGTGGGTGCACCCTTCTGAGGAGCCCCATACTAGGACGAAACGACAGTCTAATAGTACTTTCAGGTTTTCCATGATGATCAAGCTTCCAGCTATTGAAATAAATTTATTTTTCATATTGATCTATCATTTTTCAAGTAAGCAAAATCAAGTTTTCTTCAAGATTCTATTCAATATCTTCATTTATTTAATTTAGTACTTTAGAAAACAATTTATGGGTACTTAAACCCTCATCTATGGTGTCTATACATTATGTCACTTATGATAGTATCATCTAATCATTTATTATTTATTTACATATCATATGATAGTGTAATAAATAGAATATATATTTCTCACATTAGAATATAGAAACAAAACAAGAACGAAAAGAAAGAAAGAAAGAAAGAACAAATGAGTTACTGTCTTATTTTCTCTTATGGATAAAGACAACAATGTACATTAATCAAAATCTACTCACCGAAAAAATAAAAAAATCTTAAAGAATATATCGATCTCATCCGTTATTCTTCAACAAGGTCATTTTGTAGACATGATGAGTAAATGTTGATGATGAAACGTTGGAAGATGTAGAATCCTTCATGTACCTGAAAAGCATCATCGATGAATAAGGAGAATCAGATGCAGATGTAAATGAAAGGATTGGCAAAGTGAGGGCCGCATTTTTATCATGTAAGAACATATGGAGCTCAAAACTACTGTCAACCATTATCAATGTCAGGATCTTCAATACGAATGTCAAAACAGTTCTACTATACGGAGCTGAAACTTGGAGAACTACTACAAACATCTTCAAGAAGGTACAGTTATTTATAAATAGTTGTCTATGCAAGATACTCTATTAATGAAGTCTTAATGGTAATAACAATAACAGTAATAATAATAATAATAATAATAATAATAATAATAATAATAATAGTAATAATAATAATAGGTACACTCGCTTTATTCAACTTCATATGTTTGACCACACAATTTCGTAGATTGGTTAAAGTTGGATGCCGGCCGGTTCAGTGGTCTAGAGGTTAAGCATTCGCGTGCGAGACTGATAGGTCGTGTGTTCTAATCTCGCAAGGTGGGATTGTGGATGCGCATTGCTGAAGAGTCCCACAATAAGACAAAACGACCATCCAGTGCTTCCAGGCTTTCCATAGTGGTCTACACATCAATCGGTCATGATTTCAATCAAAAATTCATTAAGAAGTGTAAAATTATATAGAGTGTATGTAGAATATTTTCTTCTTGTTCACTATCCAACCAATGAATTAATAATTTTAGTTTCAACATTATTATCTTCATCAAAATTGATTAAGATTATGGAAATATAATAAGCTTCTTTGTCAATTTCTATTATTATTTCAACTTTTTAGTTATCATACAGCATATTTGGATAGCTCATATCTCTATATTCATTCGATATTACTTACATATCTAACATAAATAGACCATCATTTTCTCATATCATACAACATCCTAACAAATATGTAAATCCAATAGTTGCAATCATGAGCCAATTGAAGCTAGACCATCATGGAAAACCTGGAAGCACTGTTAGACGGCCATTTCGTTCTAGTATGGGAATCCTTAGCAGTGTACACCCACGATCCCGCTCCCCGTGAGATTCGAACCCAGGACTTATCAGTCTTGCGAGCGATTTTGTAGATTGATTAAAGTTAGACATTAACACCATTAGATGCCGGCTCAGTGGTCTAGTGGTTAAGCGCTCGCGCGCGAGACTGATAGGTCCTGGGTTCGAATCTCACGGGGGAATAGTGGATGCACGCTACTGAGGAGTCCCATAATGGGATAAAACAGCTGTCTAATGCTTCCAGGTTTTCCATGGTGGTCTAGCTTCAATTGACTCATGACTTCAACTATTAAAATTACTAAAACCTTCACAAAACCCCTTCTGAAAATATGTAAATATCAATGAATATACATAAATAGAATTAAGAATGATTCATTGAAATTTAACAGTTTTTGTGTATACATTAAACATATAACCAAGTTAATGGATTCATTAAAGGAAGATAATGTTCACTATTTTTAGGTAAGTGGGTTGTATTCAACAACAACAACAACAACAACAACAACAACAACAACAACAACGACAACGACAACGACAACAACAACAACAACAACAACAACAACAACAACGACAACAACAACAACAACAACAACAACAACAACAACAACGACAACGACAACGACAACAACAACAACATGATGTTATTAAAACAAAACAAAAACTTAAGGTTTAATGACAAAAATAGATTGAAATACTTAGGTGCTTTTATTTGTCATCTGTTAAAGAAATAATTGTAAATGGGAATGGATCAATAATCGAAATGAATAATTGAAAATATATCAGTGTATAAAGGAATGCAGTATATAAACTAATGGTCAATAGTTAGTAAATTGTTTATACCTTGTTTCTAATAGTATTGTTTAACTAGGGACTATCGTTTTAAGTTGATTAGTTGCATAATTAAATCAGATAAGATTGTTATAATTTGTAAACTATGTAAAAAATAGGATGGGTTTACTGTTCAGCAGTTCGTTCTGTCCTACTTTATGGTAGTGAAACATGGCCGGTAAGAGGAGAGGATGTGCGTAGGTTACTAGTATTCGATCATAGATGTCTTCGAAGCATTGCTCGTATATTCTGGCACCAATGAGTAAGTAATTCAGTTGTTACGAAACGGGTACTAGGTGAGGATGGCAAATCAATTGATGAAGTAGTGAAACTTCATCAGTTGAGATGGCTGGGAAATGTGTTACATATGGGCAACCACCGAATGCACCAATATGTGATGCTTTATGGTGTGGGAGTAGGTTGAAAGAAAGCTAGGGTCGGCCAGAACAAAACATGACACAAATCCATGAAGTCACTGACGAGTGAAAATGTGACCCTGGTAATATTGACTTATTATCCAGAGTGATTAGGTTTTGAATAGTGTTCAGATTATTATTATTATTATTATTATTATTATTATTATTATTATTATTATTATTATCCTTATCTCCTCTTACCTCATTTCCAGTCTAGTTGACCTTTATTTTTATATATAAATGCTCTTAACAAGTATATGTGTGATCAGATTGTTCGAAATGTATTGCGCTAATATATCACATAGATCTGATAATCTTCGTCTTCTTATTACATTATCGAAATTTATCAAAGGGACTAATTGCTTTAAACTTCACACTTTCGTTTGATTAATGATCGAAAAAGGTAGGACAAAAAACACCCAATTCACCCACACCATCACCATCAATTCTCGTACATTTACAACAAATCGATCATTGTTCACTCATTTCTGACAACATAAATCCCACTTATACCATGTGTAAGATAAATTCACATATTACTGTATTGTCATTCACATCACTTCAAATATACTACCACACACAATATCACATTGATCACACAAACATTATCAACAAATTCGGTCACCTAATACCATATACACTGAACAATCTGAACAACTGTTGTGAGATGGAAACAGCTGAAAATGAATCAGTGAAACAACTAATTCACATCGATTCCACTTACAATTCAAAATGATGCAGTTACATTTCTCTCCCAATCACTTGCTACCTCAATGATTGTAGGTAAATTCAATCGATTCCAATCATGCACATTGATCCATTCCTGCATACAATATGTGTAAATTCACCATTTCACACGTGAATAGTACCGACCATCGATCAAATAACTCCGATCAAACAACTACGTTAAATTAACACATTTAACTGGTTTAAATAACCAACTGCTTTCAAACAGTTCTGTCAAGTTCAATTAGAATTCTACGTAAACAGTGAGTTCATGCATGTAAATGTAATTCGGTGTGACAAAATGATCATCGATGTGACCAATAAATGATGGTGGTGTTTTTGAATCGATGGACAGATTGCAGTAGACCAGTCGACAGTCTCGAAAGTTTACTCATACACTAATTCATATACAGATAAAATTTCGACCTGCATAATTACAGTTCAGTGAGATTCATGTAGAAACATACAAATCGAGATGTCCAGTTGAGCAATGTTGATAAACATCGGAAAAATGAAGTAGATTTTTAGTTTTTGAACATACCGAACCAAATATTAGGAGAATAAGATGATTGAATGAATCCAATTCCGATTCTCCAACTGACATGAACAACAACACTGAATGCAAATTCAACACTGAATACGTGCATAAATATTCACCATCAAATGATGTTGGAACACATCAGGTTGAACTGTTCACCATAAGACGTTTTCATGCCTACGAACGATCCTATTAGAACTCAGTTGCCAAAATTCAAATTCAGTTGTGTTGATGATGAATTGTGTGAGACTAGCACATCTCGATTTGTGACTTCCAATACTTCCAATCACTTCAATAACAATCATGTTCTCACTTGTAACACACACACACACACACACTATTCCACAAATAATACATTCGCATAATTGGTCTATCACATTACTCACATTCTAACATTGTTCAGTCAATAAGAATTTCATTTCATAGAAATTTCCATACATGTTGTTTACATGAGTAAGTATAATGACGAAATATTACTACTTCCTCTATTCACAATAATCATACATTCCATTGTGAATGATTGTTTACAAGGTAATTATCGAAATAGATAAACAAATAACTAGACCATTGTCTTCTCCACTTTGTCGAACCATCATTAATCAATCCTCTAAACAGTTAGTTATCGTTCTTTATCCCAGTAACACAACACTCATTCAATCACATTCTGTTTTCCATATTCAACAAACTTCATTATCGTGTTGTCTACAGTATGGAAATTCATCG